>ML795939.1:535988-556443 GCA_009831015.1 Picea engelmannii
CATATGAATAAGGAAGGGTACACAAAACCGTTCACTGATGCCTCCGGATCCAAAGGAGAAAAGGGAAGAAAAGGAGAGAAATGCACATATTGTCACAAAGGATTCCATTCAAAATCTGCATGCATGAAAAAAAAATAGATCTGATGTCTCAAATACTTAACAAAACAACCTTGGAGATCGCATCCCCGAGGGTGCAAAGAAGAAGAAGCTAGAAGATCCGAATTCCAAGAAAGGAAATTGTAGCCATGCCTTGATTGCCATCAACTCCTCTCCCAATGCTTGGATCGTAGATTTAGGAGCATCACATCACATGGATGCCTCATAAGCAATTTATTCTTCATTGGATGCATGCAAAGGTCCTCCTATTCTGATGGGGGACAACTCTTCTGCTAAGTCACCGACAAAGGAAGGATTGAACTCACAAATGGAAGCTTCGAGAACATGTTGTTGTTCCCAAACTTTTTGTCAACCTTCTCTCCATATATCAAATGAAAAATTATGGCATCGAAAATAAAGTCATATTCACACCAAATTCTATGGACATTTACGACATTCGAACCAACTCCAGGGTTGCTACCGGTGAGGTAAATCATCAGTCTAGATTGTATAGATTTTCTGAATTCATTGAACCTGATTTTGCTTTACTGCTTAATAATGCTGATGAAAGTAGTAGGATATGGCACGAAAGGTTTGACATTTGAATTTCAGATACATGCAACAACTTAGCAAGCACAGATTAGTTGATGGTATACCAGACATCAATTTCTCCAAGGGAGTATGTGAGGGGTGTGTTCTCAGGAAACACCCTTAAGAGAAATTCAACAAAGGAAAGTCTCAGCGAGCTTCCACACCTTTAGATCTGATCCACAGTGACCTTATGGGTCCTTTTCCACATCCATCCATCAACAAAGTGAGGTTTGTTCTCATTTTTGTTGATGATTTCTCACGTTTTACTTGGATCTACTTTCTCAAGCATAAATCCAAGGTCTTTCAACACCTCAAAGATTTCAAGGCCTTGGTTGGGACACAATCCTGAAAGAAGATCAAAGTCCTCCGAACTAATAATGGGGGAGAGTATGTGAATCATGAGATCCACAATCTTTGCCATGTGGCAGGGATTCAGTTGCAACATACAGTTCCCTATACTCCGCAGCAAAATGGAGTTGCTGAGTGAAAAAACTGATCTCTAAAGGAGATGTCATGTTGCATGTTGCATGCAAAGTCACTACCATAGAGACTATGGGCCGAAGCACTTAACTATGCAAGATACATCCAAAATATATTTCCCCATAGATCTATCAAGGATAAGACCCCCTACGAGGCTTGGAGTGGCCTCAAACCATGTTTCATCTCAAAGAGCGCACCAACAAGCCCTAGCTACTATCCCTTTCAACAACACTTGTGAAGCATATGCAGTCTCACCCAAAGAAGCTATGAGGGGGTTGCAGGACAGAGATGTCTACAACCAAGGGAATATCAAGTGGATCTATTACAATAGAAACATAGGTGCATCTATCACTTATCAAGCTAGATCTACCTTGCACATTTCATAGATCTGATATAATACAACAATGCAAATAAAAATATAACAGTGGCTGAGATCAAAGAATAAATCACACACACAACATAAGATGTACATGGTTCACCCTCTCTCTAGGGTTACGTCCAAAGAACTGGCTTATGATTTATTAAGATAAAGCATACAGTTCTTTTCTGTGCTCTTAGCTAGCATATCCTCCCTCCCTTCTCTCTTTCTCTCCCATTCCTACACACCCAGCTGTAGGACTTGACCTTCACACACAGCTGAAGATCTTACAATATCTAAAGGCTCTCTCTCTCAACACTTCTTGCTCACAATACAATAATCTCTCACCACAACAATAGATCTATATCAACAAAAATATCATACCAACCCAACCCAAGTCCTCTTGACCTTTATTTATACATTACAATACCTCACCGATAGCCTTAGGTTGAAACCTAGGTGCCCAAAACCCTAGATACTAGAACCCTAGGTCAACTTGACCCACTTTTTTCGGGCTTCGCCAGCCTGTCTTTCCTTCCTTCTCGCGCGGTGCTCCAAGGCATCCAATGGTGGCTTTATCTGCTTGTTGAGTTTTCATTGATCCCTCTTCCTTGATGATCTATCAACCTTGATATTCTCATCCAATGGCTTGCTTTTCCATACTTTTCTCCATCTTCTCTTCTCTTTTTCTCACTTCGACCCAGTGACAGTCACTGTGTCTTCCGTGAAGTTCGCTTTTTACCTTTTCTTCCTTGTTCTTCACTTCCTTCCATAACTAAGGGCCAACAGGCCCCCAACAATCACCTGTGACTCATCCCGAGGCACTTTGGATCTGATCCTTCTCCTTTACTTCGACTTTGGACTGCGCAGGGTAGCCTTTGCTTTCTGTTTTATGCCTCCACTCCCTCCTTGTGCAGACTCTCTTTTATGTGTTTGGTACCCAGTTTCAACTGCACTTGGTACCTAGACCCTTTTCTTGTTGTTTTTACTGAGATATGCGAGGTAGCTGGTTGTCATAGTACAACTTCAGCCGACTCCCATTCACCAATCCTTCCTTCCATTCTCCCTTGAATGTTTTCAATTGCGTAGCTCCTCCTTTGGTAACATAATCAATCTCGTATGGTCCAATCCAATGCGTTATGAACTTCCCTGGGTGTTTTATAAACTTACTATCATACATCAGTACTAAATCACCTTGCTTGAATGCCTTCTTCTTGATGTGTCTGTCATGATATGCCTTCTCTCATTCCTTCTAAACTTGTTGCTGGAATCCTGCAATGAATCTGTCTTCTTCCAGTTTAACCAACTGTGAAATCCTGTCACGAACAACGCCAGTATCATCCATGTCTGTAAACGCAACAATCCTTAAGCTTGGTACCAAGTATTCCATCGGGACAACAACTTCAAGGCCATAAACCAATTTGAAAGGGGTCTGCATTGTTAATTTCTTGCAAGTGGTTCTATAGGCCCATAGTACTATAGGCACTCTTAAATCCCATTCATCCCTATTCACACTGCAAATTTTTGTCAATGTTGTCTCTAATATCTTGTTGAATGCTTCAACTGTTTCGTTTGTTTGTGCATGGTAAGGTGTACTCTTGTGATGGTGGACTACAAATTCTTTAGTCAGGGCTTCAACTATCTTATTGATGAAGTGTGTGCCTTGATTGCTCATAAGGATCTTGGGGCATCCAAACTTGGTTATTATGTCATAAAATATAAAACGCGTAGCTGTAGTTGCACTACAGTCTTTTACTGCTCTGGCTTCGGCCCATCTGGTTAAGTATTATGTCGCAGTAATGATATACCTTTGTTTTGTGTGCTTTCCTGGTGGGTTTATAGGTCCCACGAAGTCAATGGCCCACTTTTCAAATGGTTGTAGGGTCATCTGCGCTGCTAATGGAAATTCATCTTGTCTGGATGGTTTCCCAACTCTCTGGCACACATCACATACTCTAGCATAATCCTTAGCATCTCTGTGTAAGGTAGGCCACCAAAGGCCAGATCACATAACCTTCTGCGTAGTTGCTTTCCATGCGTAATGTCCTCCTGTATGCCTTCATGAGATTCTACAAGGGTCAATGGTCGTTCCCTCCATAACACATCTTCTCAATATCTCATCAGGTCCCATCTTGTATAGTTGTCCCGCTATAAGTGAAAAGTCTACAACGTGCACTACCAATTGTTTCTTCTGGGGAATTGTAAACTCAATAGGTGCCATTCCTATTGACAGGAACTGGACGATGCCTGCGAAGTGGTCATCAATATTTCTAATGGCAAGCAGCTGTGAATCCGATAGTGTATCCTCCAAACTAGTGGGTTCTTCTCCATGTTCCAACCTCGACAGGTGGTCAGGGCCCTTGTTCATTCTTCCTGGCTTAACTATCATTTCAAAATAATATTCTTGAAATAGTAGAAGCCATCTTCATATTCTCCCCCCCAACACTGGCTTGTTGACTAGGTATTTTAGTGTGGAGTGATCAATAAACATTTTAAAGTGTCCTCCCAACAAATAGTGGCAAAATTTCTGCAGTGCATACACCATGGTTAATCCTTCTGTTTCTGTAGTGGTGTAGTTAATCTCAGTTGTAGATAGCTTCCTGCTAGAAAAATATAATGGATGGTTGATCTCCCCTTCTCCCGGTTGTGCCAGTACTACTCCCAATGAAATAGAAGATGCATCGACATGCACATGAAACTCCTTGTTCCAATCTGGAAAAACCAGAATGGGCGTAGTGACCATCTTCTGTTTCAGCGTGTAGAAGCTCTGCTAGCATTCATCTTTCAAGCCAAACTGACAATCCTTCTTCAAAAACTTCTCCATCGGTGTTGTGATTTCGGCATAGCCTTTAATGAATTTCCTGTAATAGCCAGTATGTCCTAGCACAGTACCCAGTTGTTTAACTGAAGTACGAGGTGGAAAATCAACTATAATTGCAATTTTTTATGGATCAACCAACAATCCCTGCTTGCATCCAATATGGCCTAATAACACTCCAAATGGTGAGAAGAAGATGCACTTCTTCAGATTCAAAGAAATTTGACACTAACTGCATTTATCCAACATTAGACTTAGACATTCAATATGATTTTTCAACAAACTAAACACAGTCCAGTCATCAAAATATGCTTCTAAAAATTTATGCAAAACTTCTTTGAACGCTTCGACCACCACCCTGGAAAAGATGGTTGGGGAATTATTCAGTCCAAATGGCATCACTGTATATTGGTAGGATCCCCATTCCGTGGAAAACATGGTCTTTTGGTGGTCCTCCTTAGAAATCCAGATCTGATGGTATCCTGCAAATCCATTTGTAAAAGAATATACCTCCTGGCCTCCCACGTTGTCTAATACTTCATCAGTGAATGGTGTAGGGAAAGGGTCATGCATACATGCATCATTCAACTTCCCGAGGTCCACACATATCCTAATTTCTCCTATATTATTGTCTTGTACCACCATAGGGCTGATCTACTCCGATCCTTCGACAGGTTCAATAATCCCTGCTTCCATCATTCTGCCAAGCTCAATATTCATTTTTTCCTTGTATTTTGAATTCAATATGTAGTGTCTTTTCTTGATTGGCTTCGCACTTGGTTTCAAAGGTATTCTCATCTCTCCCATAGGTCCTTTGATATCCTTCATATCAATGAACTTGGTTGGAAACAAGTCCTGATATTCGTGCAACAACTCTGTAATCTTGTAAATGGTAGCAACATCCCAATAATCTCCGACATTGGAAAGATTTGGAGTCTCCTCTGTTCCAATATTGACCTTTTTGATCTTGATTGGTTGAACAATAAATGGTATCTCAACTCCTGGTCCCTCCACATCTCTTTGGCCTTCTGTTTCAGTGATGTTTACCTTCCTCAGATCATCGTCATCATCGGCATTGATGTTGTAGCAGCTCTGCAATTTCTGGAGAGGCTCAGTCCATTCGTCCTCTTCTTGTTTCATAGGGAGGCTATATGCCTCTTTGAATACCTTCTATCTCACAATCTGTAATTCTTGGTCTACTAAAGGATATTCACTTCCAAATGAAAAGGTGGTGACAAAATTCTAAATCATACCTTCCCAATCTGTAGTGACGAGGCGCAGCTCCGCTTGAAGGTACCAGTTGATAGGAGTCGTGTCCAACGTGTTAATGAATCTGTGCACCCATTTTTCTCGAGGAATGTCATTCCAAGCCTCTTCTCATCTTCACAGATGGTCCTTTGGGAGACTTCGACCAGTGTACCTTACTTCGCAACTTACTACTTGTGCTAAGAATCGTGTTGTCATTAAAGTTCGACATTGTTTCCAGTCTGTAATATTGCTTTTATGTGTCCCCCACCATCTTGTTGGTGTGGATTTCAGGGCCTCATCCATTTCCAACAACCTCTGTTGTGTTGGTACACTTGTTTCAAAATCTGGTAGGAAGGCTTCTAAAGGGTTCAGACCGTCAAATGTGGGTAAATTACTTACTGTTGTGCCGATCTAGCGAACTTCTCTGGTTAATCTAGCACATCTTCTGGTAGATACTTCATACATCTAGTTCTGTCAGTTCTCTAGTGCTTCTTTTGAATCTAATGAACATGAGTTGTCAATTCTCCAGCTCATATTCTCATCGGTTGTAGGGTTGATGTAATCTTGCTGTCTGGCTGTTAGTTTGCAGATATTTTCCAGTTCGTATGCGTGGTCTTCTTCTCATATGGGCTCCATGTATTGCTAACCCTCATCTGGATCTAAGGGTACAATGACCCTAAGGCCATCCCTTTCAAAGGTCATATGCCTTTTCTTTAAATCAACAACAATGGAATTGTTGAAAGCTCAATCAAGTCCTAACAAAGCAGGGTAAGGGCAACTGTCATCAACAATTTCAATTACTTAAAAATATGAAAATGATCTTACTCCGTCGATGTCCACAGGGACATGCTCCAGTCGTCCAAATGGGCTGACAACTTGCTGATTAGCCATCCTAAGTTTTATAGGGGAATATATTAACTTTTTTTTTCCCATCAGTGCCCAAGTTTTCTTTGTTATGACATTAACCTCCGACCCTAAGTCGAGGACCACATAGTCTATGTCATATTCTCCTATTTGAGCATTCAAGTGTAATTCTTTATTTGTCCTTCTCTTTTCCCCAATTTGGTGTACTGTCTGGATCAGTAAGGGGTCTATCCTTCCTAGATCATACTGCCTGATTAAGTTCTGTAGCTCTTGTACAACATTTTCATCCTGAATCAACTTAATACAAGTGTATAAAAATTCAATGAGCTTACTAACCTATTTTCCTCCTTTTGGTGAAGCCGACTGATCAAATGCCTGAGGCATTCCATATTCTCTCACTTCTGGTCATGTTTTTTATGAAGACCCTTCGTCTCCCTTGAAATCCTTTCTTGCCTCCTTGAATATATGTATTTCTTTCTTTGGATCAAAAGCCCAAGTCTTCTCTGTGACTTTCCTGATACCTGAGTCTTATGTGATCTTTCCTTGGATCATTCTATCCTCTCCTGTAGCAAAGATTCCTTGATTAATAACAATGACTCTAGGGTCTTCTCCATGAGGTTCAACATATATTAGTTTCACTTGTGGGTTCTGTTGAGGTCCTCATCTTTCCTGAATCTTAGCTAGCAGTACAGGGCAATCCTCAATGACATGCTCGAAGGAGTTGCAATAACTGCAAGTGGTACAAGGGTTCTGACAGTCCCTTGCTAGATGTCCTGGATGTGTGGAGTTATAACAAATTATTTTTCCTCGGCCTTGGCCCATTCCTCCTCCTCGTCTTCATCCTCTATATCCACCATGAGGATTGAATTTTCCTCTTCTCGGGGATTTATACTGCGCATTTTTTCCTTCTTGATGTACTTCGCCTTGGATCTTGTATATGTCTCTTGATATTTCATGCATGAGATCATAAGTTGTACAATCTCTTTCATCATGCCCTACTGATTTGAAGAATGTGCAATACAAGTTCGTGGGTGTCTGAATGTACTTATGCATGTAATAGCACTCACTAGGGTGATGTCGATTTTTGCATACTTCTCACCAGGGTAGTGTGACTTTCTTCAAAGGGCTCAGAGCTCCAGAAGCCAAGTATTCATGGAATAGGGGACAATGCTCCTTGTCATGGCCTTCCAATTTTCATCTGATACACCATCTGTCTTCTCTTTTGTCTTTTCCCTTGTCTTTCTTCATGTCTTCGACCTGTAGAGACAAACTAGTTAGCTGACTCAAGATCCGACTCATACCTGGGCTGGATTCTCCCATAGGGGTTGATTCAAGCTTCATGACGATCTCCAATGCTTCTTCTTACGAAGCAATCTTATGATGCATCAGGGGAACTCTAATATGTGGTAAAAGAGCAATGATGAACCATTCTTTGTTCTTCTCATCGGGGATCTTAAAAGTCAATCTTCCTGTTAGGGTCTTGAATCTCTGGTCAAACTCCCAAACAGGTTCGACTACCTTTTGCTTGATCTCCTTCAATTCTGTAATACATTGCGACTCTGACTTAGGTTTCTTAAACTCTACAATCAATGTGTTCTTGATATCATTCAATGGCTTAGGCTACGCAAGTCCTTAGACAAGCTTCATGTACCAGCTCAACGCGCGGTCTCTCACTGTAGTGCTAAATTGGTTTCTTTTAAAAGCTTCATTGATAATATTTTTAATGTTCCATATGTCCTCACACAGGAACCAATGCTGATTAGGATCTTCAGATCCATCTCCTCTAAAGATAGGGAGCCTCATCTCATCTTCCATGAAGTTTCCTAGGTTTCCTATTTGAGTGGATGTTGAATTTCTAGTAATAGTGCTCTGCGGACTCTGGTGATTTGGAATGTTTTGATTAGTTAGCATTTCTGAAACAACATGAGGATTGATATTACTTACTTCAGTAGCCTACACAGTTCCTGAGGTTTTTGGCTCATTCTGGCGAAGTTCTTCATCTTCCCCTTGTTTTGCTCTGGTGGGTTCTGAATGTTATTTGTCTGTCAAACCTGCCTCTTCTCCACTATAGAAACCCTCTTCTCCGTAGTTTTTCTTAAAGAGGTTCTCAAGGTGAACCCCTCGAAATACTCTTCTAGTACGTGTATGTCCATCTTCTGTGTCACTGTCGCTGTTCAAATTCTTGAACATTATCCTTTTCAAATCTTGTCGATCTACTATATATTCAAGATGATCTTCTCATGCAACAACATCTTGAGTCTCAACTTCAGGAATTGTAAAAATTTTCCTCTGGGTCATTTAAGGAAATATATTTCATCTTGGTTGTATGACTCTACTCTATCAACAACAAAATCGATGATATACCCTCCAATGGTACTATCAAACCATTGATATACTACTCTGGATACAACATTATCAACTCTTTTGACCTTTTGGATCAGCATCGACATCCAAACCAGAGGAGGTCTAGATATGATCTTGAACTGGGTATCAGCTAACCTAGCCAACCACTCAAACAACTCCTGGTGGATTCTTTCAAAGAAGATCTCGTGAATGTCGGTGAAGATGTATCTTTGTAGCTAATCTTCAGTACTCAGCTTAGGGTTCTTATTCTGGGCTTCAACGAAGTCTCTCTCTTGTTCTATCCACTTTTGAATCTCTGTCTTCGATGGGAACCACCTTTACATTCCCTCACGAATATTCCTGGCCCGGAAACAGAAGCATTTGTTGGCACAGGGGCAGACCCAGGGTTCAGCTCCAAGAGTGCACCAACAAGCCCTAGCTACTGGCCCTTTTGGCAACACCTATGAAGAAGATGCAGTCTCACCCGAAGCATCTATGAGGGGGTTGCAGGAAAGAGATGTCTACAACTAGGGGAATATCAAGTGGATCTATTACAACAACAACACACATGCATCTATCACTTATCAATCTATATCTACCCTGCACATTTCATAGATCTGATCTAATACAACAATGCAAATAACAATATAACAGTGGCTAAGATCAAAGCATCAATCACACACACAACATAATATGTACGTGGTTCACCCTTTCTCTAGGGTTACGTCCACATAACTGGCTTATGATTTATTAAGATAAATCATACAGTTCTTTTTTGCGCTCTCAGCTAGCATATCCTCCCTCCCTTCTCTCTTTCTCTCCCCTTCCTGCACACCCAGCTACAGGACTTGAACTTTGCACACAGCTGAAGATCGTACAATATCTGAAGTCTCTTTCTCTCAACACTTCTTTCTCACAATACAATAATCTCTCACCACAACAATAGAGCTAGATCAACAAAAATATCGTACCAAACCGACCCAGGTCCTCTTGACCTTTATTTATACATTACAATACCTCACCATTAGCCTTAGGTCAAAACCTAGGTGCCAAAAACCCTAGATACCAAAACCCTAGGTGTCTAAAACCCTAGGTCAACTTGACCCTCTTTTTCTGGGCTTCACTGGTCTGTCTTTCCTTCCTTCTTGCGCAGTGCTCCAAGGCATCCAATGGTGGATTTCTCCACTTGTTGAGTTGTCCTCGATCCCTCTTGCTTACTGATCTGTCAACCTTTATCTTCTCATCCAATGACTTTCTTTTCCATACTTCGCTCCATCTTCTCTGTTGTTTTTCTCACTGTGACCCAATGACAGTCATTGTGTCTTCCGCGAAGTTCACTTTTTAAATTTTCTTCCTTGTTCTTTGCTTCCTTCCATAACCAAGGGCCAACAGATCTATCAAGGATAAGAACCCCTACGAAGCTTGGAGCGGCCTCAAACTAGAAGTGACCCACTTTCGCATTTTTGGTTCTCGTGCATGGGCCCAGATTCCCTCTGAAAAGAGGAAGGCACTTGATCCATAGAGCACTAAGTGAATTTTTGTTGGATACCTTGATGGTGTGAAGGGATATCGTCTTATTGATATTTCCTTAGACCAACTCATCATTGAACGTAGTCTCCAATTCAGGGAAAGTGTCTCGCATGTACCTCAACAACTTCATGCAAACACATTCACTCTTCCACCTGTCCGAGATGATGAGCATGCACATACAAACTCTTCTTCAGATGAGAGTTATGATTCAGAGGACTTAGATGATTCGGATTCATATTTAGAGTTAGTACAGTCATATGCAGAGTCATAGCATCCATATGCAGTTGCAGAGCTAGAGCAGAGGTCCAAGTGGGCACATACTACTCTTCAGGATGTAAGGGATCTCGTCGATGATCCAACCGATACTAGGAGGAATCGATATTATTTCGAGGAGCCTCCTTTTGAACTCATTGTCATTGAACCATTGCCTTCAAGTAATCTTTTCATGGTTTAGTCTTCAGATCCACAGTCTTATGGCAAGGCTGCTGGAAATCCTTTTTGGGAATCCACCATGCAGGAGGAGTACAACTCCCTCCTCAAGAACCAGACTTGGGATCTTGTTCCCCTTCCTTCTGGGAGGAAAATTTTCATATGCAGATGGTTCTACAGGACCAAGAGCACAATGAATGGAAAAATCAGTAGATACAAAGCCAATATTGTCGCCAAAGGCTTTCAGCAGGTTCATGGTGTTGACTATGATGAGACCTTCGCTCCAGTAGCGAAGATGGATTCCATACGATTGTCACTTTCCATTACAGAAAGTAAGAGATGGGAAGTCCATCAGATGGACGTGAAGAATTAATTTCTTCACAGTGATCTCTCTGAGGAGATCTACATGGAGCAACCCTAGGGATTTATGCAAGACTCATCTTTGGTCTTTCGACTGGAGAGGTCACTTTATGGCCTCAATCAGGCTCCGAGGGCATGGTATGCCAATATGGAATCCTACCTATTGTCACAAAACTTTGTACATTGTAAATCAGACCCGAATGTATACATGCTCAGGATGGTTGATTCACTTCTACTTTTAGTTCTGTATGTCGATGATTTGTTGATCACCAGTCGCTCAACTTCAACGATTGCTGCAGTCAAGAGGATTCTTCATGACAGGTTTTTGATGACAGAAATGGGTCTGCTACACTTCTTCCTTGGAATTGAGATCATTCAATATGCATCAAGAATCAAACTGTCTCAAGCCAAGTGTGCACGAGATCTCCTTGAGAGATTTCACATGACAGGTTGCAAGTCTACTCCGACTCCTTTCCTATCAGGAGTCAAACTTGAGGATGGCGGGGAGACTCCACTAGTTGACAACACACTGCACAAACAGTTAGTGGGGATGTTGTTGTATCTCACACACTCTAGACCAAACCTCTCATATGCAGTTGGTGCAGTTTCCAGGTTCATGCAGGAGCCGCATGAGCTACATTGGAAAGCTGCAAATCGTATCCTTTGATACGTATATGGCACCATCACCTTTTGGATTCATTATGCAGTAGAATCTACATTATATATCATTGGGTTTATTGATTCCAACTGGGCTGGTGATAACATTGATCGCAAGTCCACATCTGGTTACTCACTTAGTCTTGGTTCCGAGCCTATCTGTTGGTCGAGCAAGAAGCAAGATGCAATTTCTCTATCTTCAACCGAGGTAGAGTACAAAGGGGTAGTTAACATAACCATTTAGGCTATGTGGCTACAACATTTTCTCATTGAGTTGGGAATTCAGTTTCATCAACCGATCGTCATCTGGTGTGACAACCAGAGCACTCTGAAGTTCTGCAGAGATCCAGTTCAGAGGCAGTGGACAAAGCAAATTAAGATCCACATGCACTACATCTGGGACTTAGTATATGAGTGGATCATTGACTTACAGTTCTTTCCTTCAGCAGAACAGATGACAAACATTTTCACCAAGACCTTCACTGAGCAGAAATTCCATTCTTTGCGAGGTCGTCTTGGAGTGAAGGACACAGTTGCCTAGCAACTTTATTTCTTCTTTTTACATACATTGTACCTTGAGGGGGGGTTTTTCCCATGAGGTTTTCCCTCTTTCCTCACTTTATTTTCACTGTGTCTTTTGTACTTGGGTACGTAACATGGCCTTGTTGCCGGGACCCAATCTTTATTTTCACCATAGTGATGTTTAGGGAGGGTGTTGGAGTTAATTCACACATACCTAGGATTTATTTTTCCTAAGGTTACTCCTTGTTTGTTAGTCATAATTAGTCATTATCCAGTCTCCTATATTTTAGGGGAGAATATTCCACCTGGAGAATATTCTCTTTCAGTTGACACTTCAGTTTGACTAGTTGAGTTGAGTTTAGATGTTGCATTAGGATCATCACCATGATAATTCGACCTTGCCTTGGTATCATCACCAGAGTGGTGCATTAGCCTTGATTCCCTGAGTTAACTCCTCACTACTCTCTGTTCAGTCAATTAACTGAAGACTAGTTGACCAGTTAACTCAACTAGGTGGTAGTTCACTCCCATAACTGCCTGAGAGACTAGAATAGGTGGCAGTTCACTCTTGTAACTATTGGTGTGTGTCCATAAATCTCTATACCACCACTATGGCGCATTGGTTCACCTCAAGTCGAAATCATTGAGTTATACATAGTATATCATGTGTAAATTATTCATTATTCACAACGGTTAATGAGAATTATTCCATTCTTTCGCTCCTTCTTCTTCTTTCACCAATTCTCTCTTCAAATGTGTGTATTATTGTTTATATAGATCTATTCTGTGAAGTTTCAACACATTTACATGTTCGCCAATTTTTTTATCGAACTAATCGGTAAGTGCAAAAACAAATTGATCTCCCTAACTTCAATAAGAAATTAGAACAAAACAGGGTAGCATACAACCTTCTCCTTATATTTCATTGTGATATAAACTAGTTCTATAAGGGATAAATGACATACCATTTAAACATCGTTTGATCCTTTCTAGTGTAATCCTTTCTCCATCCTTGGACTTGTGGGATATTGGACCTATTTAAGAGACACAAACCAACAAAGAATGAGAGAAACGATATATATATTCCAATGAAATCTATGTATAAGATCAAGGAGTTATACAATAAAAATGATGACACTTTTATGGGGAAGGAATGTATTGCTGCATTATATTAATGAAAGTGGAGAATACAACCTATGCCTTGATGTTGCAAGGTCCCTTCCAATGGCCCTTTTCCTCAACACACACACCTTTGCTCCAATGCTTTTGATGAAGAGTATTCACAACCAAACTTTAAGAACTAAAGCAAAGCTATCTCAAGTACAATCTAGAGCAGAATTCTTCATGCATAAGGCAACCTAGCCTTTCCCATGAGAGATCCCTCTTTATATAGGGTGAAACAGGGATGGATGGGGAGATTAGGATGATCCCACTAAATCCGAGAAGCGATTAAGATCCAAACTGATCAGAGGCCACCTCATATTCAAGAAGGTTCCTTCTAGAAATTTCATGAATTTCCTCTTTTTCCCTTTGTTTGAGCATCATCGCACCCTAAGCACAAGAATCTTGCAGCGACACCATAGTCCAGTTTTGGTGCAACATGCAATGATCAAGAATTGCCGCACCCCAAGCATTTAACATGATGCGATGATCTCTTTTGATAAGGTTTTTAAGGAAAGAAAGTTGATTCAAATTCTCATGGAGATGGGAAAAACCTCCACCCGTCCTAATAGAAATAGGTTCAACACCCTATCATTGACCATACAGTGTTGTTGTTTTTGTTCTTAAAACTACATAATCAAATAACCAGTTTGGAGCAACTCTGCTTCCCGTAAAACTTGCACTTTCCCACATATCATAACAATGTTTGGAATTAATAATTAAATCATGAAATAATGCTTCATATCATCTATTACTCTATCGATGTCCACAACATCAATGTTACTTCAGTGCGACAATTATCTATATATCTCTAAGCCCATTAACTTGTAGGTTAAATTACCAAAACACATAATCATGCATAACCATACAACCATTTTCATTCTATTAAAACTATTATTAATTGGAAATTAATGTAAACAAGCAAGTTTTTCTACCATGTGCATCACACCACTTACCCATTCATTATATAAATTGAATTGATATCCACGTACCACAACTTCCCTTCAAAATTTGCATGCTTAAAGGAAATCATATAATTGTCGTCCTTAATAACATAACCATTAATCTGATACACAAATTTCACATATAGGTAGGTCCACATGTCATCATAATATAGTTATATGAGTCTAGCTAAGTTCAGTTGGTAATAAGCAAATAAATAACAAGATAGGTCTTAATGTAATTTAGTTGTTTGAAGTCAAAATGTGGGGCATTTCATATAGGAGTAGATCCATGTGAGAAAGGTAAATAATGATTCCCTATAGATCTACATGAGGAATGTATAATATAGATAGATGTAAGGAATTGGAGTAGACTCAATTGGAAGTACAAGATGGGTATTTGACATGGTATTTCCCTTCAATGAAGCATATGTTGAAAGTTGACCAGAGTAGCTATTGTAAATTTGTTGAATGGATAACTCTACCTAATGTCATTTGATGATAAAAAGTTGAGAAATACTAAAAGTGTATTAGGAACCATAGAGGTGCTGCCATATAGGGAGGATGAACATGACTCAATGAATTGGAAATAAACTCAATAGATGGGCCATGTCAAAATGCAGAGGCCAAGAGGTTGGATTAATGTAAAATCAAGCATAACTAAACATACAAAACAAACACAAGAAGCATGGAAGAAACACATGCATAAGAGATGTTACCTTCGAAAACCTTTATCGAGAAAACCCAACTACAAATATATCTTCTATTATCCTTAGCTAATACAACCAAGTTTTCCAATAAGGTTACTTGAGGTACTTTACAATAGAGTATGGAAATCCTTTAAATACGATTCATCACAAGTGAATACCATGGGTCCATAAAGCATCAATAGTAAACCAATCCTTGACCTAATCAAGGTTAATCTAATCCACTCTTAACCAAGTCAATATTAACCTAACATTCCCCCACTTTAAACTTGACTTGGGGTTAATGCCTACCCACATCAAAGTTTATAATCATTATTTAAGATTACAACATGACCCATTATGTCACCTAGGTCCACATTATAACTTACACCATTGAACCATGAAATCAAGGGTTCACATGCCTACACAAGGTCTTATTGTTATAATCCCACTTACATGTGATTAACTATAACTCCACAAAAAAATGCCTACCACTACATGCCCAAGCATATGATTCTATTAAAAATCAACTTGTATAATTTCTTGCATCCTTCCTAATGTAACTACAATTATGCTTGTACCCACACTTACATTGAATATATTACATCATTATCCTTTTGACATAGATTGAATCTTTTCAACATCAAGATTTCTTTGCCACTGTAACTCAATGGGCACGCTAGATTCCATTCAATCTACAATTAAATCCTTTATACTATTTACAATCATTCTTCCTTGTTTAACATGGTGACACATAAACACACCGAGCTATCACATGGACATATACAAAAAAAAAAAGACTTTCGTTGAATTTATCTTAAGATCTAAATCTTAACCAAGGCACGAAGATATGGAAACTACAACTACAAAACATCCATTGACTTCATATGGACCCAAAATTTACCGTTTTGACTTTTTTGCAAGCCATTGGCTCTAATACTAAGATTTGTCATATGAAGTTCTTGTGCATATAATTTGAGATATGTGTCATTAGCACTACCTACCATGTATTCTCATGAAAACATAGGCTTCAATGCCAATGCCATATAAGGAATTCCATTAGTGGGGAGATCCAAAAGCCCATATTTGTTTATGCACATTGAACTTCTCACATCTATATTTATCTTAATCATATTTGTGCTCCAACAAACCCAATTGGATCAACTAAAAACACACGTTCAAATATGCATATCCTGTGCTCAACAACCAAACAAATAAAATTTCAATCATATCCACACACAAAGTGAAATTGGAGCATGCATAAAAACAATCATACTTTGACTTTATCTTTAACTAGAATTTAAATGTGGCCCATCCAAATTGTTTTAGGATGCATAATAATCTTCAATGCACATTGGTGTTGTCCATGAACTATTGATCTCAAACACCTTTACTCACCAGAATTGACACCACAAATATTCATTCAATAGATGACAAGCCATCATGAATGTGGCATCATGGCCACAAGCACAATTATCCCAAAATACAATGATATGGTACACATCATTCACCTTGAGGTATTTGTTTTTCCATGCTACCTTCCTCAATAAGGTTCTCATAGTCATCATGTCCACTACCCTAATAAGATATGTTACGAGGAAAATATCTCTATTGCATGGGGTAAACCACAACAGAAAGAATGCTTGCATAAATCAACTCTAATCTCAAGTATGCTATATAAATGAAATGCTAACAAGACAACGCCAGGGGCCTACCTCTTTTGGACGTTCAATGAAGACCACCGTTGAACACACAAATCAAAGCTTTATACCTGCAACTTATCCTCAACAACCAAGATACACAAGAATATGGTGATAATATATAATGTTAGCATATAAAATAGCACAATCCATTAACATACATGAAAAATATGCCCATGGAATAATAATTCAAATATTTGCAAGATATCAATTGGATGAGAAAATATTATTTCTATTAAAATAATCAACACAAGTATACAAGTGAAAAACCTCTGTGTCGGCACGTCTTGGAACCAAGAAACTAAGTCCCTTCCAGCAGGGCCTCCACCACTTCAATCCTCCACCAAAGGCAAGCTCATGTAAAGGAGACAATACGGTTCTCCATCAAAGAAGGAAGAACTTGGGGGCTGAGAAATGTGTTCATACTTTAAAGGATAAAGAGATGCAAACTCAATTTGAAGTGGGAATTTCTCTAGAGTATCTTTGCTCTCAAAATTTGAATTCTCTCCTCTTCCATGGATTGGATATGGCTCAATTTATAGCCTTCAAATGGAACTGAAGGGTCGAGTCAGAAAGTTTCCAGTATATGGAAGGTCAAGGATCATGGATCTCGTGATGTGACATGGAAACCCAACACAACTTTTAATTTTGAGCACCAAACTTGATGTATGCGGGATTTAGTGGTGTAACCTGTTTATATGCATGATGTCTAACTGGTAGGGAATGTATATGTGTTATTGGACTAATCGGTAAGTGCAGACACAACTGATCTCCCTAACTTCAACAATAAATTAGAACAAAACATGGCAAAATACAAGCTTCTCCTTAGATTTCATTGTGATATAAACTAGTTTTATAAGGGATAAATGACATACCATTTAAATGTCGTTTAATTCTCCCTAGTGTCATCCTTGCTCCATCCTTGGACTTGTGGGATATTGGACCTGTTTAAGAGACACCAACCAACAAATAACAATAGAAATGATATATATATTCCAATGAAATCTATGTATAAGATCAAGGAGTTATACAATAAAAATGAAGAAACTTTTATAGGGAAGGAATGTATTGCTGCATTGTATTATTGAAAGTGGAGAATACAACCTATGCCTTGATGTTGCAAGGTCCCTTCAAATGGCCCTTTGCCTCAACACACACACACCTTTTCTCCAATGATTTTAATGAAGAGTATTCAAAACCTAACTTGAAGAGCTAAAGAAAAGTTATCTCAAGTAAAATATAGAGCATAAGTCTTCATGCACAAGCCAACCTAGCCTTTCCCATGAGAGATACCTCTTTATATAGGGTGAAAGAGGGATGGATGAGGAGATTAGGATGATCCCACTAAACTAGAGAAGCGAGTAAGATCCAAACTGATCAGAGGCCACCTCATCTTCTATAAGATTCCTTATAGAAATTTCATGAATTTCCTCTTATTCCCTTTGTTTGAGAATCATCGCATCATAAGAATAGGAAGCCTATGACGACATTGCAGTCTAGGTTTGGTTCAACATGCGACGATCAGGCATGATCACACCCCAAGCATTTAGCAAGATGCGACGATCTCTTTTGATAAGGTTTTTAAGGAAAGAAATCTGATTCAAATTCTCATGGATAAAGTCTCATTCCTTCAGTGGCTTCAGGGAACAGAGAAGTAAGCAGTACACATAACATCAACGATCAAAGGGTGGCCAAAATAATGTGTGACAATATGTGGGAAAATATGATTTTTTGGCTCTGGGAAGTACAAAATGGGACTTGAAGTTTGCATAGGGAAATGAAAAGTCCATCCAAGCAAGTTGCATGGGGTGAGGAAACATTTTCTATAACAAATTCCCCCTAATGTGTGAGGTCAAAGGAGTATCTGCAATGGACAAAATACATTATAATTCCAAAAAGTGGAGTAATGGAGACTCAGTTGGAAGTACTAGTTACTCATGAGAATATTACAATCCATAATGACTTTGTACACATGGCTGCCAATTTGAATTACACTGCAGATCCATGTGGAAATATACCAAATAGCTTATCATGGCCATGAATAGGAAATAAAAAGTAGACACATGCCATAGGCTGTCACAGTCATGAACAAGGCCCAATGGAAACCAGTCTCAAAATCAATCTGAAGATATCTGTATACAATGGAGTACAATATGATCTCCCATGATCATTGAATTCATATGGGTACTGGTCCAATGGAAACAACTCAAGAAAGATGCTACTGTAAACTGATGTTCCATGTATTCGACACTATCTGCTAAAGGTGCAAGTATACATTGTGTGAATAGAGGAGTTGATGTCGAACACAATGATATTTCTTGTTATTACCAGTCATTAAGGTATACCATTAACAAACATGAGACAACCTATCAATAATGAAAGTAGGTATCAAGGCACCGAGTACATTCTTACAAGTGTGAATAAAGGTGTTTAGGTCAAACACTTGAAGAATCCATTGATCATGAGAAATTGATCTATTCTGAAATGTCGATGGAAGGAGAACCTGCCACTAATGATTGAAAGCCTGTAGGTACTCATAGGACTCTAGGTCTCATTTCCAGAATAGATGTAATGAAGTCGATGGAAGGAGACCTGCTGAAAGGAGAGCATTAAGGAATCTCTCATCAGTAAACATGAGGAACAAAGAAATATCTTGATGATTTGGAGGAACTCGAATGAAGAGGATGTTCACAAACCAATGACCATGTGCGTCTTTCGTATGCACTAGATGCAAGTAGTGCACGAAAAAGACCATCTGAATAGCAACCAATAAGGAAGATTTCCAACAAAGGCAAGGAAACCACTAATAAGGATAATGAGATCCAAGATACTGCATGAATCCCAATGTGTGAATAGATTTATTTTCGTCGAACACAAGGAAACCCCCTAGTCAATGACTAATGAGGAGATGTTGACTACTGGGTTCAAGGTTACCTACTTATAATGAAAGTAGGACCAGGGTGCACGGTAGGACTATGATTTCATATAACTCCGAGACACACTGAGGGTATGGCTGACATGAAAAGTTAATACTTTTGAGAAATGGCTGACACAAGCTTATAAACTTCCTCCAAAGGCAAGCTCATATAAAGGAGACAATGAGGTTCTTCATCAAATAAGGAAGAGATTGGGGGATGAACAATGTGTTTAGACTTTAAAGGATAAAAGGATGCAAACTCAATGTGAAGTGGAAATTTCTCCATAGTATATTTGCTCTCAAAAGTTGAATTCTCTCCTCTTCCATGGCTTGGATATGGCTCAATTTATAGCCTTCAAATGGAACTGAAGGGTCGAGTCAGAATGTTTACAGTATATGGAAGGTAAAGGATCATGGATCTCATGATGTGACATGGAAACCAAACACAGTTTTTAATTTTGAGAACCAAACTCAATGTACGCAGGCTATAGTTGTGTAACCTACGTATATGCATGCTGTCTAACTGGTAGGGTGTGTATATGTGGAAAAATATGATTTTTTGGCTCTGGGAAGTACAAAAAGGGGACTTCAAGTCTACATAGGGAAATGGAAAGGCCATCCAAGCAAGTTACATGGGGTGAGGCAACATTTTCTATAACAAGGTACCATGCATTTGTGACTACCAACCAATTAGTAGGTTTGTTCAAGATATGGTACACAAGGTTGGCTCATAACAACTTATTTAGCAAGAACT
>ML795939.1:584288-610517 GCA_009831015.1 Picea engelmannii
TTTTGGCAAAGAAGGGATATGAGTTGGCCTGATGCCAGGTAAGCATGTGTGGTGCAATTTAGGGTTATAACACTAATGCCTCATGTATCTTCCTTCCCTCTAAAAACACAAACTATTCACCAGAAATATGCTTCAACAAAACCCTTTTAAGTCTTCTAGAAATCACCTTAGAGATGATTTTATATATGCAATTGCATCAAGATATTGGCCCAATTTTTTTAAGGGATGTTGGGTTTTCAACTTTGGGATTAGTGCTATAAAGTTTGTATTGAGAGCTCCAAGGATCTTTCCTAAAGTTCTTGTAATCTCAACCACCCTTCATAGATATTATTTTATAGAATTATAATATCCCAAGAAGAATTCCATAGGAAGGCCATGTGGCCCTACACTTTATTCCTTTGAAAGATCTGTAAGATCACTTGCAATTCCTATTTTCCAACTTCCTCCATTAAGGCTTGATTTTCATTATAATTGACAAACCTTGGAAAAGAGTTTGACAATAGTATTACCTTTGCTATAGTGGCTGAACAATTCTCTTTGAAGAGAGTTATGAAATAGTTAACTCCTTATAAAACTATATCCTTGAAATTTGTGTACCTTCATCCATCTTCTTTCTCAATTTCCCATACATAATTTATGTTCTTCATGTAATTTGCATATCTATGAAAGAATTTTGAGTTCTCATCACCTACCTATAGCCATAAAACCCTACTATTGATCCTCCATTATTTGTCTTTTTTCCAATATGATATGTCTCTTTTTATCTTCAAGTAATTTTACCTCTGATTTCTACTCCTTAGACATATATCGAAATCATTCACTATTGTAAAGTTGTTCTAAGGCTTCCTCCATTTCCTTAAGAATTCTTTCATCCTCATGTTTCTTTTATTTCACCCATTGAACTACTACCTTTTTTTCTCTTTTCAAATTTTGATGAAATTGTATGGAGACAAATTCTCTCAAGGATTCATCATACAATTTCCATGCCTCTTTAATATTACTTATAAATTACTCATCCTTGACCATGATAGGTTCAATTTAGAAGGGATGGTCAGTTTCTCTTGTGCAGGTGCTACTTCCAATGGAACAAGATTATGGTTAAAATATCCTCTCGAGGAAACCCATTCTTTAATTTGAATGACTTCATCAAGGAAAGCTTCATATTTCAAAAAATGATCTAGCCTCTTCATTATGCATGCCTCTCCTATCCTCTTGTTGTTACATGTTGGAGATAGTTTAGCAGGTTCAATATCCAACGATCCCACTTCTTCCAATTTTTTGACAAAGTAATTAGATAGGCAATCCATTTGGGTAGCTAGTCCCTGAATTTCTAAATCTCCCATGGAAAAAATTAAATCCCTCTTACCACAACTAAACCATTATGGATCGAATCCATTTTGAAAATCTTGTCCCAATATTTCACCCTATCCAAATAAGGTCCATAGATATTAAGGAGAGTGGTTTGTTTTCCAATATGCAGAGAGAATATAGAGGTCCCCAGGCCTATAGTAAAATATCACGAATTAGTAAAGGTAATATGATATTTCTTCCACCCAGTGATGTTCCCCCCAAATCTCCCTATAACATCAATAAAGATAAAATCCCAACTCCCAAGAAGTTTTAAAAGTTCAAGAGTGATTTTCTCTGCATCAGTCATAACCTCTTCTAACAATATCACAAACACATTTTTTGTCTCTATTAAACTTTTAAGGGATATTTCTATATGGATTGGCCAACCCTTGAAAAATTAGGGATAAGAAAATCATTTTAGATAATCTTTAGGGGAAGATTCTCTAAGATCCCCAATCAATGATCCAAAATGGATTCAGGAAGGCCAAAAAATCAAAGTTCTCGGAATTGGATGAAACCAATGCCATTGCGTCGGGCTCGTCGTGCCGATTTTGGTCATATATTTTTTTTGAAAAATGGACACCATATGCGAAAGTTTTCGCGTTATGATCGATTTCCCAAACAAGCAAAGAAGTCAACTAATCAAAGTCAACATGATGTACTGTTGACATCAGCAGTACGTCAACATGACGTGATGATGACATCAGTAGGGACACATGGTATCATAAGGAGGTGACATGTGTCACTCATTTTTGTCATTTTCAGGGGCTGATGTGGACCAATAAAAAAATTGACACGTGGCATTGTACGGATGCTGATGTGGAAGGCTCAGGGTACGACACGTGTCTATACGGTAGTGATGTGGCAGGGTGACATGGACATACGGATGCTAATGTGGCAACTGACTAGGTAGGTGACTTGTCATTATGGATGCTGACATGGAAAGCTCAGGGTATGACACATGGATGTACGGTAGTGACATGCTAGGCTAGCAGGACAGTGGCGTGGCATTGACTATGTGATGACTGGACTGTACAATCCAACAATAGGGTGACATGTGGCCCATTCAAAGGGTTCCATATGGCACCCCAAATTTGGCCAATGTGGGTTGGTTCAAATTTTTTTTTTTCCTCCATGAGAATCGACCATGTGACCTCCACCTAGACCAAGTTTTCGAAACAAGTGCCAAATGACCACCCTACACATATTTCTTGTTATACAAATGGTAAGATTTAAATTTAAAGTGGATATGGGTGCATTTATTAGGATAAGCCCCAGTCGGTGGGGGCTATCCCAATCGACCAGGGGCTATGGACCAGGAGTTAGCATTGGTAGGTAGGGCGTGGGGGGGCCTAACCACTGGACACATGGCCAGTATATGACCAGAGCAAAGGGAAGGACCAGAGTTTTGGGGCTAGCGCCTAGTGTTAGGCCATATGAAAATGCCCATATGACCAGGGGCCTGGAGAAAGGGGGTTGCACCCAATATTTGTTGGATTTTAGGTTTTGGACTTTATAATATGATTTTTTTGGATTATTATGTTGATTTTGGTGGATTTTGCCCATTATTGGGGGATCTAGAGCTCGATTTGAGGCCAGATCTTGGGAGGAAGTTGGGAGGTGAACCCCAACTTAGAATATACATAAACCAAAGGTTTTTGACAGTCCAAAAATGTTCAGAATAGGATAAATGATGAAGAATTCATGAAGCCTAAGCCATTTTTATGCAGGGAAGCCATTAAGGAAGCGAACTTTGGAGGCCATTTCCAGGAGCTACACTCAACCTTTTTTAGTATCGTCAGTTGTGTTGGATTCTTTAGGTCGAGAAGAAAAAAACCAGACCAGTTTGTAATCCTTTTGATGCATTTCTGATGTACTTTTGAAGCATTTAAGATTAATAAGAAAGCTTCCCCCGCTGAGACAAAGGCCCAGAGACGTAGGCAAACTTGTAAAACTCCGTTATCAAGGTTGTTGTTATGTTTTGCTATTACTTATGTATATTTTATGATATGCATTATTTATGATGGCTAAATTATTCTTTCATTAAGTTCTTCTTCTTTTCTTAATTCCTAAGTGGTAATTGAACACATGCTTAAAACTCAACCAAGTCTTTAAAATATCATTTTGGATCAAGTGGTATCATAGCAAGTTGACAGTTGATTGTTTGAGTTTGCATGATTACCAAGGAAAAGCTAGGTCGTGGTGAAGGCGAGCTTGTAGAAGGGGATCCTGAGATTAGATCAAGAAAGAGGACATCTCAAAGTGATAAGATGGCATCTGAAGAAGGAATGTCTCAGAATGAGATAGATTTTCAAAAGACTTTCTTCACCATGTCAGAGATGGTAAAGGTATTATATGATGATTACTTGGAATGGAAGAGGCCTTTTCAAGGGGAATTGTCAAAACAAGACAAAAGTGAAGAAGGAGGGGACCCTCCCAAACCTCCTTCTTCACCTCCATCATCTCCATCTTCTTCTTCTTCAAGTACAAGTTCACATACCACTTCTGCAAGAAAACATTCTCATTCCCATAAGCATAAATCTGACATGCCATTACTTAAGATTGATGGAAAATTTGAATTTCCCATGTATGATGGAGAAGTAAATGTTGAGAGGCTTGATAACTGGGTCAGACAGATGGAAGTTTATTACACTGTGCAACAAATCAACAATGAAGCTACCCAAATCAAATTGGCATCGCTTCGTCTTGTAGGCACAACACTCATCTAGTGGCAGAGTAAGTTGCAACATGGTACTCAACAAGTTGGTAATGTATTTCCATCATCACAAGCTTTTTTTTTTCATTTATAAATAAGTTTTATCCTTTGGGTTATAAGGAAAAGGATTTAATTGAATAGCAAAGTCTTAAACTAAGAAAAGGAAAAACGGTGCAGGAATACATGGATGAATTTTGTAAGATGACATTAATGTTAAATATTCCATTACATACACAAGAAACTCTTATGAAGTATATATGAGGTTTACCTGCACATATTCGTAACACTATATTTATGTTTGGACCTAATAATCTTGATGAGGTTTTTGTTCAAGCAACGTATATTGAAGCAGGGAAAATAGGAGTTGGTGTATCAGGGGAATCGTCTTCAAGAAAAGAAGACAAATGAAAGGGGAATGGAAAGAAAGAAAGTTCAACAACCATGAAGGAAGAGAAGCTCTCTTGCAAGCATTGCAAGAAAGAAGGGCATGATGATGACCATTGCTTGCAATTACACCCAGAGAAGAGATGAAAGTGGTTCAAAGAAAGGAAAGGGAGGCAAACAGTTGCAACAATAACACGACCAACAGACTTGGGGTATGATTTAGGTGATGAAACTAATATCGCAACAGTTGGTTTGTCCGGTAAAATTGGCGATGATTATGATTCAAGAAGTAAGTTGTTTCATCTAAGGGTCATAATGAAGCATACTAAGATCTATACATTGATAGATAGTGGATCTCAATCTAACTTAATTTCAGAAGAAGTGGTTAAGAAATTGGGATTGAAAACTAAGATACATCATAAAACTTACTCACTTAAATGGATAAGAAACAATCATAAATTGCACATAAGAAAGCAATGTACTTTAAAGTTTGCAATTTCATCAAAGTTTGTGGATGAGGTAATGTGTGATGTGGTGCCACTAAATGAATGTGGAATGGTCTTAGGAATCCCTTATTTGTATGATCACAAAGAAATCTTCTACAGGGAACATAATCAATATCACTTAACTAAATAAGGAAATGAATATGTTGTACATGCTCATCACATAAAATCAAATCAATCTCTTCAAACAATGGAACAATTAAGGAAGGCAACTTATGAAAGAAACATACCTATAATTGTGCCAAGTAAAGCAATCGATTTTAAGCATGAACATGAGATGGTTGTAGAATGGAAATTCAATCAATATTTGCTTCAAGATAAGCTAATGTTGTGCAAACACATCAAACACATCAGTTCATTTGCAGTCATATTTCTGATGTTATTGTTGCTAATGTTTTCAACATGGATGGTAGTGTCTTCAGTAAGATGTGAACGAGTTCAAGTGGCTAAAAATATGCTTTTAGTTGTCATGGTTGTTTTGAAATTGATTATGATGCGACAAGTGCACAGGAGAGAGTTTAAAAAAAAAGGACAAGTGGGGTGGCCTATCCTGCACTTGATGGCTGGTTAATATCCTTTTGGAGTACCAAAAGGTCTTAGTGGGGAGGCATGATCCAAAATGGATCAAGGAATGCCTAAAAATCAAAGTTCTCCAAATCATAAGAAACCAGCACCATTACATCGGGCTCATTGCGCCGATTTCGACCATATAATTTTTTCCAAAAATGGACACCGTATGTGAAAGTTATCGTGTTCTGATCGATTTCCCAAACATGGAAAAAAGTCAACTAGTCAAAGTCAACATGTTGTACTGCTGATGTTAGCAGTACATCAGCATGAAGTCATGATGACGTCAGTAGGGACACACACTAGCATGATGAAGTGACATGTGTCACTCTTTTTTTGGCATTTTCAAGGGCTGATGTGGATCAATCAAAATTGACACATGGCACTATATGGATGTGACACATGGAACTGTACAGATGCTGACATGGTAAGATCAGGGTACAACATGTGGTTGTACGATAGTGACATGGTAGGGTGATGTGGTGGTATGGATGTTGACGTGGTAGTTGACTAGGCAGGTGAATTGGCAGTACGGATCATGACGTGGAAGGTTTGGGGTACGACACGTGGTTGTATGGTAGTGATGTGGCAGGCCGACATGACAGTGACGTGGTGATGACTATGCGTTGACTGTGTCAATGATTGGACTATACTATCTAATCACAGGGTGACACGTGGCCCAATCATAGGGCACCACATGGCACCCTAGATTTGGCCAATGTGGTCTGGTTCAAAAATTTGTTTTATCTCCGTGAGAATCGACCATGTGACCTCCACCTAGCCCAAGTTTTTGAAACAAGTGCCAACCAACCAACGTACATGTATTTCTTGTTATAAAAATGGCAAGATTTAAATTTAAAGTGGATATGGGCGCATTTTTTGGGATAATCCACGGTTGGCGAGGGATATCCCAACCGACCGAGGGCTATGGACCAAGAGTTAGCACCGGGAGGTAGGGCGTGAGGGGGCCTAACCACAAGACACATGTCCACCATATGACCAGAGCAAAGGGTGAGACTAGAGTTTTGGGGCCAGCGCCTAGCGCTCAGCCATATGGAAGTTCCCATATGACCAGGGGCCCGAAGAAAGGGGGTTACACCCAATATTTGTTGGATTTTGGGTTTTAGAATTTATAATATGATTTTTTTGGATTATTATGTTGATTTTGGTGGATTTTGCCCATTAATGGGGGATCTAGAGCCCAACTTGAGGCCAGATCTTGGGAGGTGAACCCCAAATCAAAATATACATAAACCAAAGGTTTTTGATAGTCCAAAAAAGTTTAGAATAGGAGAAATGTTGAAGAATTCATGAAGCCTAAGCCATTTTTATGTAGGGAAGCCATTGAGGAAGCGAACTTTGCATGCCATTTCCAGGAGCTACGCTCAACCTTTTTCAGTGTTGTCGGTTGTGTTGGATTCTTGAGGTCGATAATAACGCATCCAAACTATTTTGTAATCCTTTTGATGAATTTATGATGTAATTTTGAATAATTTAAAATTAATAAGAAAGCCTTCCCCACAGAGACAAAGGCCTGAAGACGTAGGAAACCTTGTCAAACTCCGTTATCAAGCTTGTTGTTATCGTTTTATGTTCCTTATGTCTATTTTATGATCTACATTATTTATGATGGCTGCAATATTCTTTCATTAAATTCTTCTTCTTTTCTTAATTCCTATGTGGTAATTGAAGACATGCTTAAAACTCAACCAAGTATTTAAAAGATCATTCACTGTTTACCACATATAATTTCTGAAATTTATTGTTTTTTTAGATAAGGGAATATATGATTTCCTTCCTATGTGTGGATATTTTTGTCCTTTCTCATTTAGGAAACCCAAACCTCCTACCACCTTCCCTAGGAAGTCAATAGTACCTTTCCTCATTGGTCTGAAATTATATTTTGAGGTTTCCATGGAGGATAACTCTTTGCATGTATCCATAATTCCTTAGTCCATACTTGAGTTTACAGAGGTCTTGATTAGGGATTTTTCTAGTTTTGGGGTCTTATCTATCCCTAGTATAGGAATGAGTGGGGGTGGATCATTTTTTTTTCATCCTAGAGAGGGCGAGAAGAAAATAATTTAGGTGTTCATAACCTTTTTTTTATACCTCATTACCCCATGCCCCAAAAATCAATTTTTTAGAGGATTTTTTTTTTATCCAGAGTAGAAGGTGGTATGGACTTGGATTAGTAATCCTATCGCTAATGGATTCCATGCTCAGATTCATATGCTAGCTAGTTTTTGAGGTTTGATGAATAGTCACTGGAGGAGTTTCATATGGACAACCAAAATCCACACCATCCCCCACTTTGTTTATATTCCTTGAGGTTTGTAATCCCCTCCTCAGATATTCCTCCTCAGTACTTTATTGCTTCTTCCAAGCCTAAAATTTCATGAAATTTGGATAACTACAATCATCTACTATGTGTCCATAAATATGGCACCTATTTCATTTGAACAAAACACCTTCATAGTTGATAGTTCGGTGACAATTATCAAAACCCTTTGAATTTCCATATACTTTGCTAGACCCCTTCTTAAGTCCAAGCCAACCAATATTAAATCCAAACCCATGTACCCTAATTCCTAAAAAGACAAATATGCTTCATAGAAAATTCTTAGAGCATTTCCAGTTTCCTTGAAAACTTTTTCTGACCAAAGAACTAGAGGGAGCCTTGAAAGTCTTATCCAAATTAGGAGAATATCCATTCATGTAGATATAACATCAATATATGATGATGAATAATGTCCACTGAGACCATTTAGTCTATCGATCCTTAAGAAGGTAAGAGATTACTTCAACTTCTTTAAAATTGTATTTCTATGCTCAAAAAACATTGAGAGAAGTGTTCCAACATCACCATAGTTTTCATGACTTTGGAGGTTAGGAAGGTGTATATTGTGGCAAATATTTTTAAATTGGGATCTAATATGGGTATAGGTAGGGAAATATAGAAGGAATTTTTTTTCATCTTCTACCCTCTTAGTGTCACAAAGATGACAAATTCTTTCATCTCACGGTGTTTTGGGAATTGTCCAACGCCCAGTTTCACTATGTAGCTCGTGAGAATTTGTTTTTATTTTATCAATGTTGATTTTCTTCTTTGAACTTCTAAAAAATGAGAGGTATATATATATATATATATATTCCCCATAAAATACTTAAGATTTTTCTTTAAAAAATATTAAAGAAAGATCTATTTTATTAAAAAATAAAAACTAAAAAGTATTAAAAAACAATATTTCTCATTGTATTTAAAATGTATGACATCCTAAATTAATTAATACTATATGAATAGATAAAAAAATGGAACTTTGAACAAATAAATGACATATAACGTTTTAATAATGTTAAAAATAACAAATTTTAGCTCTTTTTTTCTTTTCTTATAAAAAACATTGAAAAAATGGAAAAATAAGAAAAAACAACCATTGAAAAAAAATTATACATTCTACACAAAAATAAAAACAAGTGAAAAAACAACATTTAAAAGAAAAATGTGGATACTTTATAGATAAGAAGATTCAAAATGTCAAAAAAATACCTCCATAAAATGGTGCTACTCCTGTTGAAACAAGGGTAAAAATAACCACTAAATGCAACCTCTTAAAAATGAGAACTCTTGAGGGTTCCTGTCAAGTTGGTAACTACATTTAATCTAATCCACTCTTAATCGAGTCAATATTAACCTAACAATTAAATGATGATAGACAAGACTCAAGGCCTAATGAAACTTGCATGAACACGGGGAAATGTGACACAATAGTAATGCTCCAAACAAGGGTGACTCTAATTGCTACCCAACTTGAAAGTGATGCTAAATTAAGTAATACAACAATGATTTCTCTTTCCCATTTTTGGTTTCTAAAACTTTATGATGTTTTTGTAGTTTTGAATTTTCCAACTTGTTTTTGGTGTTTTATATTTTAAAAAGAATAAAATAATGGTATTGTTCTTCATGTTACAATGAGGAGACAAGTGCCAAATGTGACCAATTAGTTCTAAATTGTGCATGAGGACCATGATAAAAATTGGATAGAAATTAAGGATGCACACAAGGTGTGTCTCCCTAAAAAGAATGAATATGTGATTGAGGGTATAGGTATCTTTAAGCAAGGATACAAGGAAACAATGGTTCATCAACAATGTGGTAAAACAAAGAAAAATGTAATTGCTTGAGATTCAAGCTAGTAAAGGCTAAAAATTGAAAATAACAATGCATGAGGCTTATCTATGTATGCATAAACTATGAGGAATCTAAATCCTACGAGAGAAAATGGTATGGGTACCAACATACCAAGTGTGCTAAACTATGGAAACCCATGGAAGGATGAGCACTACCATTTTGATGAAGCGATAAACTATTTGGAGGGGATAAGCCATTTACCGAAATGGGGGGGAACATATGGAAAATTTTGAGGGTTGAAATAGGATTAAATGAAATATATCATAGGGTGATACTAAACCCATATGATAGTGTAATGAAATCCTACCATGCAATAGATCCACCAAAAATGGTAAATGACGAAAAAAATGGCTTCTTGGAGAAATTATTGTACACAACATAAAATTGACAATGTGAGAGTGCTAGAAAAACTAAAATTGATGGTGTTGATGGTACCAAAAATGGATGTAGGATGATCCTGGAATTTCCAATTGAAATTTGGTCTAAAACATCAATAAATAGGGTGAATTTGAATTTTTGAAATCCATTTTCATGATTGAGCTTCAAGGTAGGGTGGAGAAGATTTAAAGTTTTTTTGTTTATTCTAGGAGTTTGGACCATCAAATTATGATTATGTTTCCACTAAGTTAGTGATTTTCTCTTGATCTATGTTTTCATTCATTTAATTTTTAAAATTAATCCCTTTTTGGCTTGTAAAATCACCTACTAGGGTTCTCGATGAACTGCATGAATATCAAAGACACAATCATACAATTTTATGTGACTAAGTATTAAAAAATCATGCATAGGCATGGAAGACCAAGGTTTAAGGTTACACCATTTCACAATGCATGGGAGATGCATGAATATCCCATGCACTTTGTAACATTCCCTAGCTTAACCAAGGGACATTACTTGCAAAAAAACACATAAATCCAAAAATTTCTTTTGCTAATTAATTCATGTAGCTTACCAACTACGAATTAAACACATATTCAACTAGATTATGATACCCATAAATTAAATACGTCTACAACATTCTAAATGAATGTAATGCATCCAAATAATCATCTACAATAGCACATAAAAACCATTCTCATACACATGATAAAATGTACATCCATAGAAATCATAAGATAACTCGGAATATAGATAAACACTTATATTTAAAAAAAAATTGTGCAACCAACTTCTTGGGAAGGACATTCCACCTGACCATAGACCTGTTGTTCCAAATCTCAACAACAAGTCACCCTCAAGTTGGGGCTAGGAATCTACAAGAGAAGGGTGCCTCTCACAACCCACTCACATCTCAAAAACTCACAACCCACTGGTATTCTCTTACAACTATCCTAAATTTCCTTCAACTCTCTTCCTCTTGAGCTACCCAACCTATTGGCGCATGGTTGTAAGACCCTAGGTTCAAGTTATATTAACCAACAAAACCCTTCATATACCATCCCTTTTGGCATCACTTGCATGCAAGTGAAGTCTCACTCGAGGCATTTATTGGGGTTGCATGAACCAAGTTTCTGCAGTAGTGAGGAGATGAGAGGCGATCATCTTATTCATTCTTACTTATATACTCTATGCGCATTATCCTRTGTATGTTATTCCTTGGTTACTTAGTGAATTCAGTTATACAKTACCATTATACTGCAAATTKCAACATAAACTATTCCCCATAACATATATAATTATTKTGCAATGATCATATAATAGACAGATCTAGCCTAACATGCATAAACATACTATTCATCAACAATCACATGAAAATACAAGCAAAYAGTARTTAACATGGTTCACCGAAATTTGGGCTACGTCCACAATGACTAACTTCTTTATTATGTTTTTTGTAATCATTCCAGGCTTGCACACTGCGCTTACAATAGATATATCAGGATATGTCTCTCTCCATMTTTCCTAGCCACTCTACAGTGCAAGTSTCTCTCTTCAACTCTCCCTAAACTTTCAAACATAGACTCTCGCTCATCCTCAGTCTATTCTCTCACTCTCCTTGTGAACCCATTTTCTATCTAACCCATTACATATTTATACATGGATTCTAGGGATCAAAACCCTACTTTCTTAACCCAAAAACCCAATTACAATTCATTATGACTCATTAAAACTCATTTTGACTCTTTGTTCGGGCGTGCTTTTCCTTCTTTTGTGTCTGCATGTTGTTTTTTCCTTCTCAACTATTTCTCTTCCTACTTTTGCGCATATCTCTGCTTTTTCATGCCAAACTATTGTCCTTCCCTTTCTCCCACTTTATCCTCCTTCTTTATTCTCTTGCTTTATTCTCCTGCTTAATCCTATTTCCTTTCGCTAGTAAAGTTCAGAGTGAAATCCTCAATTTCACGAGTAATATCCTATTTTGAACGACTCCGGATAGTTTAATAAGGTTAATGGAGTAGAGTGGTAAAGTTGTAGAGCCTAATTCGACTTGGAATAGTCGAAATTTGAGTTGTAATGGCTGCATATAGAGTTGCAAGTAGTTTGGTGAATCGATAGTTGAGATCGATGACTGAAATTCACCATGATAAATTAAAAATCCATAAGGTATCATCCATTTGAAAGGTTGATCAAATCGATGACCATGATTCATTTCAAGGGTTTTTGAAAGGGATCATATCAACGGTCCAAATTAATCAGAGGAATTTCAAAAATTTTCTAAGTGTTGGAGTTCATCGAAATATTTCGTCAATAGTCAATGGTTAGATCAATGATTTTGGTGAAGGGTTGAGTTTGGCCAAAATAATTCTCCGATCATCAACGACCGATGGTCGAGGATCGATAGATTTTTTCCAAATTTTCTAAGTGTGAAAACTCACCAACAAAACTTTTTGATGGTTGATGGTCTGGGTCGGTAGGATTTGAAAAACATTTCACGTGTCTAGAGATTATCCTCGATGGCTAATGGTCGACGTCAATGGAATCCGACGAAGTATTTTTAATTTCCAAAAAAATCATCGTTGGTCGATGGGTCGATGATCGGGCATTGAATGAATTCAACAAAGTGTTTCAAGTCAAGCAAGAGAAGTCGTCGATGACCTATGCACCAATGGTTGGGTATCGACTAATTCGACAAAGTGTTCTGGTCATCCAAGAGAATCAGTTGATGGAAAATTGAGGGAAGATGATGATGACATCATTATCCACATGTCATGACATGAAAACATCCATGTGTCATGATATGTCACCAAAGTTGACACCCCAGGATGACATGTCATGCCACATCAACATCTATGTGTCATGTCATGCCAACCTAGAAGTGGAAGTGTTTTCGATATATGTCATGGATTGTTGATTGTCAATGGCCCGATGGTCGGGCATCAACTGAATCATTGAGGAGTTCCAATTGCCAATGACCAACGGTTGACTCAATCGATTTAGAGTTGTGTGCAAATCCATTGTTAGGGAGTTAGGTCGATGGTCGATGGTTGCATCGAAAGATTGGGGAAGGATTTGTGCACGTCCAAAGGAAATTGTCGATCTTCGATAGATTTAGATCAACAATTATTTTTTCTCCTAATTTGAGATCAATGGTTCAGATTTAAAGGGTTTTTATGGTAGTAAAAAATTCGGTTTTATGTGATTGTTTTGTGGTTTTTGAAGGTCATTAACTTGCGAGGCATTTTTGAGGCCCTAAACAACGTTTTTAGCCAACAAAACCCCAAAAAATTAGAGTGTATAAAGGTACACTCTGTCTCTACATCTCATATAAAAGAACTCGAAAAGAGATATCCAATGAGCTAAACGGTTCACAAAACAGAGCTCGTATGAACAAGTTACAACCAAAACAGTGAGGGTAAAATTTTGGCACCAATTTTACTTCGAGAGGGAATAACACCATGCTCAGAAGTCCATTTGGGGCATAGGAGTAGTCGATGGAAATATTATGACCCATAGAATCCAACAGTGGAGTCATAATTTGGTTATGGGTACCTGAAAATGTGTTGGAAGAAAAATAAAACATTTGTAGCATACAAGGGTAATTTGGGTAAAACAACCTAAACTTCTTCGGACCATAACTTTAAGTTCAGAGCTCATATTTGAGAAAAACAATAATCATTGGAAAGGTGTTGAGGAGTAGAAGACACATGTCAACCCATAATTTTGATTTGTGTAAGTAAATTTTCCAGAAATCAATAAATATATTTCTATAGCACCAAAAGAGTGTGAATTGCAATTTATAAATGTTGTAACTTTTCACTCATAACTCAGATTGGGGAATGAGTATAGTCGACGGAGATATGTTTCAAAGAGTAATGCATATAAGGAATCATATTTTTGATTTGGTGCATTGTTTCCTTCACTTGGGATAAACAATGACTTGTAGCATTAACTGACAAATTTATATACTATGCATAGATCTAACAAAAATGGTTGCTTGCACATGGTGCAAAATTAGAGGTATAATTAGGTAAATTCAAGCCTAGGGTTGAATATCAAATTAATGGAAACATGGAAAATATTGTATAAGTTGGTTGAGGAAGTAACAGAAAGTGGAATTGGATTATGTGAACTATGTAACCACTCAATGTGAATGTTTTTCCAAATATTGTCAAAGTTTGGAAAACCCCTCCTAGACGATAGAGGTGAGTGCCAAAGGTGATTGTTGTGAAAAGAAGATTATATATGATCAATATATACCTATGCATAATCCTAGAGGCACACTTGAAGTGCAATATTTTGACAAATAAAGAGAGGGCGAGCTTCCTAACTAGGCATTCTTATTAAGCAGAAGAACATGTTCTAGAGAGTGTTGTGTGAAAGGTATTTATAGAAATATGATAAGATTCTACAATTAATCAGTGTGTGGGTATGTTACATATTGATTCCAAATTCCATCTGATAGGGAAGAGATTCAACCTTGTACCATTGGTTGAAGCATCAAGAGTTGCAAAGTAAAGTGCAGAAATGCAGATCATGTGATGCAAGGTTGACAAAGATATGAGGAAGAATAGGGGAATATTAGTATTCGGCTTCTATGGAGCCAGAATGGATTACAATGTAAATATAATAGAGCTTCTCACAATAAATAATGAATCCAATAAGTGAGAAAAATCATTGCATGCACAGGGAGTTAAGAATAACTCCATAGCCTTGAAGGTAGAATTAAAGTGAAGGTTAAAGAAACAAAAAGGCTTGTTGCAAGAGAAGGAGAAGAGATATCATGAGATGAGGTGTGACTCATGGAGTGGATGAGTCATCTCTATGTGAAGCATGGGAATTCATTAAAAAGTGATTGTTGGGTATGATATAACAATTTTTTTCTAAAAATACCCAAAGCAAGGAGGTTTCCCCTATCATCAAAGTGCGCAGCAAAAGCAAGGTACATGTGCAAATGGAGGATGTGTAGCATTCCATTTAGAGCAGAGTGATATCGAGTGGCCAAGTAGTGCTTCAAAATGGATCACTTAATGAAGTATTTAAAATTGAGCAAAATATTAGAAACATGACATAAAAGAAATATTTCAAAATATTGAAATGTCAATCAATGATAATGGTGTTTCAAGACCAATATGGTCAAGGAAATGGAAGTGGATAATTATATTGAAGTGTTAATATTCAGATGGAATGGTGCATGTTACAACACTATGGATATTAAGAATTATAGTCCAAAATATGTTGGGACAATATTTATTTACATAAAGGAAGGAGTTGTGAGATGACAACACTAGTGGATCTAGTGGCTCGAAATGTAGAATGGTCAAGTGAGGCTTGGCTAGCAGGTGTAGAATAAGGGCCAGTGGTGCACAGATGAGTAGAATAACAGTGCACATGGAAACATGGTTCTATAGAAATTCAAGTACATCAATCTACAACAATAAAGATAAATAATTAATTAATATGAGATATATATGCATTGGAGTGCGTGATAGAATTGATGCATGATGCATAGAATAAATATATAATGCACGTGCATAAAATAAGCATGAAAGATCAAATGCTTGGTTCATATTGATGTGCATTTGTGCATGTAAACATGCCTGAACATGTTGGTAGCATGATTATAGACTAAGAGTAGTCAACTTATATATATATATATATATGAAATAATGATGCTATGATATTTGAATAAAACTAATAATGGATTGTGTATCCAGGAAACATGATTATAGCATGATGATATTGTTTCTTATAGTATCCATCCATACCAAGAAAAAATGAGGATGGTGGGAATGTTGATCAAGGGATTGGAAAAAGGAACATGTGAGCTTCTATAAAGTACCAGTTGATCAGGTAGTATCAAGTAAATTGATGACAACCATATAGGTATGCATTTGAGGTTTTTATGATGTATAATTGTTGAATGGAATTGAGGAAATATTTCCCTTAGTTGAATCTCAATATTTGAATTGAAGTAAAGGAAGGAGGCATTGAGTATGCAATTACTATTTGTTTCTTGAATTCATTTATGGAAAACTAATTGCATGTTGTGTTATGTTGATTATGAGGTTATACTGAGTTAATTTAGGAGATATTACTCATGTTGTAGCAATGAATGCCATTAGAGATGGTCATGTGTGAGGCCATGATGAGAATGGATATGGAAAGGCTATAATTCCATCCAAGTGCATAATGGTTTTCCCCTATGTAACTAAGGTTTGGACTGAAACCTTTTTTCCTACACTAAATAGCACTAAGGGATGATATTCCTAGTGTTGTGTATGGGTTGAAGATGAAGGTATACAAAGGATCGGACGGGTTTTGGGGAAGAGTTTCGATGAGGTATTGAGGCATGGGACATACCTTCCAACTCACATGGTGGAATACATGACATGAACATATGGTATTACAGAGTCAATAAAATGATGCATTGTGTAGATGTGGCCATGATTATTGGCATTATGGTTTTATTTATTGGTAACGTTTGATTCCATTATGAAAAGCTTGGTGTGTTGATAATGCTTATACCGTGATTGATAGTTTCATTCTAAATAATTTGATTAATGGATGAATTCCATTTTTAATATGAATAATAGTTGGAAGTGATGGAATTTTTAGATTAATATAATTCTTAAAATCACTTCATGGACTGAATGCAAATATTGTGCATGAGATATTAATAACTTGTTTGGTTGCAAGAAAATTGAGACAATTGCAGGAAAAATGGTCTTGGATATGGAAATAATATAAGCCCATAAGGAATACTAATATATACCACTGCAGGAACCAAACATAATGAGAATAAATCTCATGCATGGGAACTTTTATTTTCCTATTTAACCATATTTGAGAAACTAATAATTGGAAATAGTTATGATATGCTAACAATTTGTTTGGTTGTATAGAAATTGAGAAAATTGCAAGAAGAATGGTATTGGATATGGAATTGGTGTAGTCTGTAAGGAATATCGATGCTTTTTGTTGAAAGAACCAAACAATTATGAGCATAGGAACAACAAGAACCAAACAATTATGAGCATAGGATTCATGTTTGGAAAAAAATGTTTTCCTATGTAAAACAGATTTGAAATTTTATAATGAAAATTTTATGATGATGTCTCATAATTACTGCATATGATGCAGATGAAATGATTTCCATGGGTTATGAATTTCTAGTGGAATTATAGTAGTAATATGACATTCGTCTGCATGAGAACACCTTGGAAAATAATGGATCACCTGAGGAACTGTATAATCGTGAAAGGGATTTCTGAGTCTAGAGGGTGAGTACAACAAGAAGAAATGGGTTTTCAGGTTTGAAGAGTGAAACCTTGTGTGAGTTGCAAGATCGAAGAACCAGGTTGGCCGGCCTGAAGAGTGAAATCATGTGTGAGTTTCACTATCGAAGAACTAGGTTTTCAGTCCTGAAGAGTGAAATCCTATGTCAGTTGCACTGTGGAAGAACTAGGTTGTCAAGCCTGAAGAGTGAACTCATGTGTGAGTTTCATTTTCGAACAACCAGATTGTCAAGACTGAAGAGTGAACTCCTATGTGAGTTTCATTGTCGAAGAAGAAAGTTTTCAGGCTTGAAGAGAGAACTCATGTGTGAGTTGCAATGTCGAAGAGGAGGGTTGTCAGGCATGGAGAGTGAACTCTTGTGTGAGTTTCACTGCAACAACAAGGTTGTTGCCGGTTATTTTATTGATATTTTTCCTAGCAGTGAGTTATCTTGAGTTCATGGTAGTGATATTCCTAGTTACATATGCCAAAAGACCTTGATAAAAGAATGGTTCAGCCCGATGGAATGAGGACAGTGAAGGGGGCACATTCCTTGGGTCAACCCTGATACACAAATGGGATTCCATTCCTTGGGTTGGGAAAGTCAAAAGGAAGAGAGCTAGTGGAAATCAGGATAGCTATAGAAGAATGACAATGGATTATGTATATGTTTCTGGCTAGGGTACCTTTGTATATATTTTTTGGGTCCATAGTGGCTATGTATTTATTATTTTGGGGGGTGGAGTTCCTATGTATCTGTGGTATTAGGGACAAAGTACCTATGTAATTTGTTTAGGCTGGAATGCCTATGTGATTTCAGGCCAAAGAGCCTATATGTAGATTATTGGTTGGGGATCCTGTTACAGAAATATGCCCCTGCAGACAAGTGAACTTTCCCTTGGATTACTGACCCTATCCCAAGACACAAAAAATCATTTGGACACTACCATTCCTATAAATTCATTTTTATTATCGAAAAAGAGAGGAGAAGGTGAAGTAGGATGTACTTTGTTTACGACATTTATCCAAGTTTCTCCAATCCAAGAGATTGATCCAACTCCTGATGCAAATCAATACCTACAATGAACAACAAAAAATGAGTGACTTCCTTCTACTCTAATGGATTAGGAAAAGGGAATTCAACTATGCAAATCAAATTAAACATAGAAAAGCACATGAAACCACACACTTGAAGGAAATAGGAAAAGTATATTAGATGAGAACCAAGAAAACTTACAAACCATGAATGATGTTAGATGTAACTCCTCCAATATCTCCTCGTCCAACCCTTGCATGAATCCCAAGAGCATAAGTTAGATATCTATGTTTGTGTGTGTTTCACCTTGGAAATCCCTTAATATATAAGATTGAGAGGCACAACAACCATGAGTAGATTTGGGGATTAGTTGAGGATATGAATCCTTTAGGTTAGGATCTAATCCTAGGATAGTACAATAGGATAGCATTCGATACAAACCAACCTCATTTGCAAGAGTTGGTGCTTAGAAAGAGGCGAGATTCTCCAAATTTTCCTCTAACCAAAAGCAACACTCCCTTATAGTTAGAGACAAAGTGTTGATCCTATATCAACGCTCCCTAAATAAGGTAAGGGGGGCTCTACCCTATGGGGTAGCACTCCCCCAACATGTCCAGGGGAGCAGTTCCCTTCAAAAAATCCCAAAAAATGATTGATTTTCTAAGTAAAAAGTGTGTTTCTAGCCTTGAAACGATGGGATTCTTCCTCCAATATGACTTAAGGATCATGGAAAATGTTATTTAATGGTTTCAAGGGGTTAAAACACATAGAAACACATAGAAAAGTGCATGCAACACTTAGTAAGGTACATACAACACTTGACTATACTTGTGACACTTACCAAGGTGCATACGACACTTTTATGACACTTGTGACACTTAGGGTGAGATACTTAAGTGTGGCATTTTGATGTGTAATAGATGCCCCCTAAAGCGTGAGGTCAGAAGAGAAAATGATGGCCGAAAATTTTTACAATTTATTCAAATAAAGGGTGTTGGAGTGGGAGAACCTGGAAGAAGTTGCAAACAATCAACAAATAATATTAATATATGTTTCATTTCCTAGGCATACATACCTATTCTTGGAATACGAGATGACTCAAAGAACGACCACCAAAAAATACATTGTAGATCCATGAAAACACTAACTAAGGATATGGCCACCAGAGATACAATGTAGATCCATACCTCCATGACATGAACTGATCACAGCCATGAAAAATACACAGTTTAATCCAAAGTTGGCTCTATGTGACAGTATATATATCATCCTTCTCAAATGACCTCCTTCGCAGCCTGGGAAAAGCAAATAAAATAGTGAACTCCCAACCTAGGGTCTATGTCCCAATCCTAATGTGGTATGAATCTAGCCATGTGAATAGATGATTTGATGTCGAACATGGTATACACCACTTGATTACCGATCATTGAGGTAAACCATTGACAAGTGCGAGGGAAGTCACCAATGATGTAAATGACTCCCAAGGTACCCCAATACATTCCAGAGAATGTGAATAAATGATTTGAAGTCGAGCATTCATGGAATCATTCGATCAGAGGTCAATGATGTAAACCTACTATCGGAAATGAGGAGGCTTTCCATTGAGGCATGCAGGTCCCAAGGTACTATCTGGTTTCTAATTCTAATTCCTGGATGATGTGTTGAAGTTAACAGGAAAATACTCATCGAAGGAGGGCCTTGATGTATCTCTCATCATCGACACGAAACTGACATAGGAAAGTGATGTAAGATGGTGAATCAAATGAGTATGGACTGACACAGGAAATGGAAACTAGTAATTACTACAGATGGATGGTTTCAAGTGAATCTTCCCTTGAACATGATGAGGCATGGAAACTAACTTGGCAACATTGACTCAATGAGTACCAAGAATGTAATGTGACGAAAATAAGAACACTGTTCGACTGGACAAAAAAGTATGGCGACAAATGGAATTGGTATGACTCATAGACAAGAGGATTACCCAAATGTCAGATGAGACACAAACATGTGCCATGTTCAAGGGTGACAATAGCTTCCATAAAGGATTCCAAAATACTTGACCCACTTCCTTCAATTTCCCCCCACCCAGATAGATGAGTACCCCCTATTTTTTAATGAGATCAAGGAGAATAACAGATGCTCGGTATAGCTCATCCTTCAGATGAGTCCCTCGACATATGTTTAATGAACCCGAGGAAGGAGGGGTTCAGTCCTATATGGGTCATGTAGATTGGAATCACATAGGTCCTTTGATGCATAGTTTTACGAGCCCAAAGAAGGTAAAATCGGTGTTTCTTCATGTTTAGAGAGTCTAAAAAGAACTTAAAGGTGACTCTATGGATGACTTTTTCATAATTTTAGTCTCCCAAGCCCGAAAAAAGTGTAAAAAAATATAGGGGATAACTCTTCTAAACATGCTTGATTGGAGTGTTTCTTTTTTGTAATTAGTCTCATGAGGCCGAAAAAGAGAGAAAACATGACTTGAAATATTCCCTTTCAAACCTTTTAACGAGTGTGAAAGGAAGCAGATCACTCGACAATATTTTCATTTTTAGAGAGTCTAAAAAAGATTAAAGGAAACTCCAGGGGGGCTCTTTTTCATATAACCTTTACGAGTCCGAAAAAGTGATAAAGTTATACCCAATCACATTCTAATGTATTTGAGCATGAAAAAGAACAAAGACTAAGTTCATAATAGGTTTCATTTTTACACAATCTTGAAACAAAATTAAACTATGCTTGTAATTTTCCAACGTAATTTCCAAAGGTTTTGAGGGATACCCATGGGTGGTTGGTACTCTGCCCCCAGCTTGAGAAGCTATTGGTTAAAATCTAGAATGATAATAAAATTCTAGAGACATGCCCCCCCAAGCTTCGTTTCATTCATCGATACTAATATTGTCACTGATTTATGTACTAGATGGAGTAAAAAGGTCAATTGACAAAGGCGGATGAAAGGAAGGTTCAATTATGAGACCTAGTTAAAGACTACACTCAACGAGAGAGTTGAATGTTTCATTTTTTAACGATATTGAAACATTAAAAGAAATATGCTCATAACTCCAGGTTCAATCCCCAGATTTTTGTTTCATTTTTTTAATGAGCTTGCTACAGAGAGGAAAACTATGCTTGTAGCTTATGTTTCATTTTTTAACGAGATTTCCACAGAGAAGAAAAGCTATGATTGTAACTTGTTATTTATCATGGCTTCCAAGAGGAAAATTCCATGGAAGGGATACATGTCAAGGGACATATGTCAGCCATGGCTTCCATGAGATATTCACTAGATGGAAAAAAATGCTCCGAAAGGAATACATGTCGACAACTTCAATAAGGGTAGGGATATCTGGTTATAAAATCCCTATCGAAGAGATTTCCATGTCAACTATTGGATCTAAGTCAATATAAGGGAGATATTCCCTCTCATTTGGAGTTGAACATATGGGACATGTCATTACGTAATTGACCCATGGCAAGGCGGACATCCTTGGCATGTATGGACCATTCAGAGAAGGCAAATGTTCAACCATTATATGAGGGTTAATGAATGAAAGCTAGTTGACCATTACTATGTTTCCATTGTGAAGGAAACATAGCACTCGAAATATAGTGGGCACAAAATCTGTCATAACATAGACATAGTCTCACCCAAGGAGCAGGTTAAATTCCAAGGGGTCCTGAAATACCATCACATCGACGTAGACCATTTTTCCTCCCAAAGTAACTGGAAACTGAAGATGGATCCCTAAAGGTTGACTAACACTACCATTCCTATAAATTCATTTTTCTTATCGAAAAAGAGAGGAGAAGGTGAAGTAGGATGTACTTTGTTTATGATGTTTGTCCTAGATTATCCAATCCATGAGATTGATCCAACTCCTGGTGCAAATCAATACCTATAATGACCAACAAAAAACAAGCGACTTCCTTCTAATCTAATGAATTAGGAAAAAAAAATTCATCTATGCAAATTAAATTAAACATAGAGAAGCACATGAAACCACATACTTGAAGTAAATAGGCCAAGTATATTAGATGAGAACCAAGACAAATTACATACCATGAATGAAATTAGTTGCAAATCCTCCAAGATCTCCTCATCCAACCCTTGCATGAATCCCAAGATCATAAGTTTGATATCTTTGTCTGTGTGTGTTTCACCTTGGAAAGACCTCAATATATAGGCTTGAGAGGCACAAGAAAAATGGTTATATTTGGGGATTAGTTGAGGATATGACTCATTTATATTAGGATCTGATCCTAGGATAGTGACATAGGATAGAATACGATACAAACCAACATCATCTCCAAGAGTTGTCCCTTAGAAAGAGGCGGGATTCTCTAAATTTTTCTCTAACCAAAAGTAGCGCTCCCCTATAGTTAGAGACAGAGAATTGATCCTATATAAAAACTCCCTAAATAAGGTAAAGGGGGAGCTTCCCTATGGGTTAGAACTCCCCCATTATGTCCAGGGCGGTGCTAACCTTCAAAAAATCCCCAAAAATGGTTGATTTTCCAAGTAAACAATGTGTTTATGGCCTTGAAATGATGGGTTTCTTCCTCCAATATGACTTAGGGATAATGGAAAAGTTCTTTGATGGTTTCAAAGGGTTAAAACACATATAAAAGTGCATTTTACACTTACTAAGGTGCATACGACACTTGATGATACTTGAGACACTTACCAAGGTGCATACGACACTTTTACGACACTTGGGACACTTAGGGTGAGATAATTGAGTGGGGAATTTTGATGTGTAACAGATGCTCCCTAAAGTGTGAGGCCAAAAGATAAAATGATGGCCGAAACACTTTACAATTTCTTCAAATCAAGGGTGTTGGAGTGGGAGAACCTGAAAGAAGCTGCAAACAATCATCAAACAATATTAACATATGTTTCATTTCTAAGTCGGGCATACCTATGCTTGGAAAATGAGATGAATCAAAGCACAGTCGTTGACCAATACACTGCAGATCCATGAAAACACTAACTAAGGATATGGCCACCAGAGATACAATGTGGATCCATACCTACGTGACATGAACTGATCGCAGCCACAAAAAATACACAGTGGAGCTACGAGATGACAAAACATAGCCACGGATCAATACAAAGTGGATCTATGTGACAATATATATATATCATTCTGCTCAAATGATCTCCTTCATAGCCTGGGAAAAGCAGATAACGGAGTGAAATCCCAACCTATGGTCTTCGTCCCAACCTCGATGTGGTACGAATCTAGCCATGTGAATAGATGATTTGATGTCAAACATGGTAGAAACCACTTGATTACTGATCATGGAGGTAAGTCATTAAAAAGTGTAAGTCATTGATCATGGAATCATCCGATCAGAGGTCAATTATTTAAATCTACTTTCGAAAGCGAGGAGGTCTGTCATTGAGGCGTGCAGGGCCCAAGGTACTATGCAAGATACCAGATATATAAAATATGCAGAACAGAAATAAAATGCTAGAAATGGCAGAATAACAGTAAAATATCCAGCATAATCTCCACAATAACACTGAAATGATATAAGAACAGTAATAGAAATAACACTTTGATTTAGAAAGGTATGTTCACAGGCCTCTTCCAGGGGGAAACCTCCAATCAAGCAGTGCTATGTTACAATAATATCCAAGCTAGGGTTTTCATACCCTCGACCCTTATTTATACAAAATGTCTATCAAGAGAATCATCTAGAGGAAGATCCTTCTAGAAGTGGAAGCTTCTATTAGGTCTTCTTAGATCCGCCTTATCTTATTTTATTGAAAGGCCTTATTAATATTGACCTTTATTACATCTGAATATATTAATCTACCTATGTGCAGGTTAGGACCCTAACATGTCTGCCCCCTTAAAAACAACCTTGTCCTCAAGGCTTGAGATGAGGAAATTGCTACAGAATGGTAGTTGGTTCCCAAGTGGCATCTACTAGATTCGTGTCTTTCCACTGGACTAGCACTTCCTTGATGGTTCACTGATGCAGGCGATGCTCACGCTGGTCCAAAACTGCTTCTGGTTGTAGCCAAATGGATCCTTCTTCAGCTAACTCAGGAAGGTTGGTTTGAATTTGGCACCGAGTTCTAATCACCTTCTTTAAGCATGAAACATGGAAGAATGGATGTAGCTTCGTCTGACTGGGTAGAGCTAACTGATATGCGACTTGTCCCACACGTTTGAGAACTGTATAAGGACCATAAAATTTGGGCGCTATCTTCTGACAATGCTCGACCTTGAGGGAAGTTTGCCTGTATGGTTGCAGTCGCAGAAACACCTGATCCCCTTCTGCAAATTGACGTCCAGAGCAACCTTGATCTACTTGTTTCTTCATGCGATTTTGTGCCATGACCAAATTCTCTTTAAGGGTACGAAGAATATCCTCTCGAACTATAAGTGTTTGGTCAACCGTCTGGACCTTCGAGGTACCCGGTAAGTATGAGAGAACTGAAGGTGGCTTCTGTCCATATATTTCTTCAAAAAGAGTCATGCGAGTAGCTGTATTGTAGGAAGTGTTGTACCACCATTCGGCTAGGGGTAGCCATTGAACCCACTGATGTTGTTTATCAGAAGCACAACACCTCAGATATGTTTCCAAACACTTGTTGACAACTTTCGTTTGACCATCAGTCTGGGGATAATAAGCTGTGCTGAGATGCAATTGGGTGCCCTGGAGCTTAAACAATTCTTGCCAAAAATTACTTGTGAAAGTTAGGTCACGATCATAAACAATAGAGTGCGGCATGCCATGAAGCTTGAAGACCTGGTCCATGAAAAGTTGAGCCAACGTGGATGCAGTAAATGGGTGTTGAAGAGCATAGAAATGAGAATACTTGGAAAGGCGATCCACAACCACCATTATGACTGATTTATTCCCTGATTTGGGTAAGCCGGTAATAAATTCCATAGAGATATCCTTCCAAATAGCCGGTGGAATCAGAAGCGGTTGTAGTGTGCCCGGAGATTTGACTGTTTCTCCCTTGTTGCATTGACACACCTCACATTCATCTACAAAATTATGGATGTCTTGTTTCATACCATCCCAGAAAAAAGAACGTTTGACTCTGTCATCTGTTTTGTTGAACCCTGAGTGCCCCACTATGGGTGTAGCATGAAGCTCAGAAAGTACCGTGGATTTAAGATTTGATTGTTTACTTAAATACAAATACCCTTTGTATCGAAGCTCATCCTGTAGCCAAGAGTACCCTGGGGGAGCCGGAGCCTTGCTCTGCAATTGCTGGATTAGATGCGAACTTTTGGGGTCTTGAAGCCATTCCTTTCGTACAGCTTGGAGCCAATTGGGTACAATGAAGGAAAGAGAAAAAAGGGATCCTTCTTCTTCATATTTTTGGGACAGTGCATCCGCCACTACATTGTCTTTTCCCTTCTTGTAAATGATCTCATAATCATAACCAAAGAGCTTAGTCACCCATTTTTGTTGCTCCTGGGAGGAAATGCGTTGTTCAAGAAAGTACTTGAGGATTTGATGGTCGGTTTTGATTTGGAAGCGTTGCCCCAAGAGATAAGGGCACCACAGTTCTATGGCATGCAGAATAGCCAACATTTCCTTTTCATAAATGGGTTTGCCCAGATTCCTTTTGTTGTTGGGAAAAATACCCTACGGACTAGCAAACTAGGGTCGGGCTTGCATGCAGATGTTGACCGAAAATAAACTACCTTTAACCTACAACCCAAGATTAAAACCCCTCTTTCACAGTAACTACATGAAGAGAATCACTAAACTTTTTACCGACGTTTGATGTAGATCCTCCGTTGTGCTTTGACCACTTGCTTGCGCTGCTCCTTCCACAGATAACCTG
>ML795940.1:7099-40537 GCA_009831015.1 Picea engelmannii
TTTAAAGAAAAAAATAATACCATCATACCTCACCCCATGTCATTGTGTTATATGTTTATTTATCCTCATGGCATATTAAATATTTGAATATTTAAGTTACCATTTGTTTTCTTTTCTATTTTCTTCTCTTTTACATAAAAAAAAATCACTTCTATCTATATTGTTCATTTGAATTATTTTAAAGAAAAAAATAATACCATCATACCTCACCCCATGTCATTGTGTTATATGTTTATTTATAAATTATAAATAAAGCATTTCTTTAAATGAATGATCTTTGGAGCATCATGTTGTAAAATTAATTAAATTACATCCTTCCAAAAATTATCAGTGGTGATCCTATTTGACCTCCTCACAATATACACCTAAGTAAGTTATATGAACATGGACTCAATGTGGGTATTGGACAATTTGAGAATACATACAAACACCATATAACCAATGTGTTATGTATGATTGGATTTTATATAGTTACATATAAGCCACCAAAAACGATATAATACAAAAGCAAGTACAGACCATCCTTGCAATGGAGGAAAATCAATGTCTTTCATATTCATCACATGTCATTTCAACTAAACATCACATCATGCTGTAAAACGGATGAAAAAGTTTATCTTAATTTTAAAATCCAAATTTCCCATTTGATTGGACTAATTAGAATCCAAATTATTGATTTCCCATTTGGATGGAGCCATCCTGCGTGAACTTTAACATGATCAAATGATTATAACGAATGATAAATTTATAAGAGACGTGAAATTTTATGGGGGTAAAATGGTAAATTTGTTATTTATTTATTTGATGAAATTTTTATTATGATATAAAGAGAAAGGGGAGAATTTATTTTAAAACTTTAAATATAGTGTATTTGATAGTTGTTTCATGTAGATACTTACATAATATGTTTTATATAGTGGGTTTATGGAAAGGTTGAGAAAGTAATTATTTTTACTTGTTAATCAATCAATTATCATGTTAATAAATCAATTATCATGTTAATAAGAGAAATTATTTATATTATTTTTTATAATTATTTTTAATGACATAAGTATCATCATAATTTATTGTAATATCAAATCTATTAAGTATTAAGAGGGATAAAAAAGAAACTAAAACACACACTATTTGGTGTTTAAAAGATTATGGTTAAGATTGATCTATATTGATTTATCTTATTATTTTTGTCGGCTTTGTTTTATATTTTTATTATTATTATTATGATTGTTTTTTTTAACTTTTATATTATAGACTCCAACTTTTCGTTTGTCTTAGTTTATTAGCATTATATTATGTTACACATCTCATTCATACTAGGATGTACAGTGTGCATCGTTTCTTTTTTTTCTTTTTTTATGTCTGGCGGAATCGACAATTAGTTGGGCACGTACTTACGTTACACGGGGTCGTGTTATCCAATTGCTACCATTATAACCTTCAAGTGTGCCCACGATGCCCCATACACAACACACAAGATAAGTCGGGGGGATTTGAACTCGAAACCTCATGGAACTTCATATCACGAAACTTGCCAGTTGAGTTGCCCCTGGGGGGCTTGTGCATCGTTTATTTTAATACAACCATGATATGTTTATATTTATATATTATTGCAAATTAACACTCACAACCAATGTAGTGTAACACATAAACAAATATGAATATGTATATTTGTCGAAACCATTTCAAATATAGACATTAACGATGACTCTTACATATATACACAAGTTTATAAATAGATATATAATTATTAACATTTCTAAGAAATTTATCAAAATCACTACTATTATAAATAAAATATATACTTCAAATAAATTATGTTGTGATATTTATTATTTTGTTTCTCGAAATGAAATGATTGTATACTAAATTTTAAATAAAATTATATAAAATAGGTTAATAATTATATTTAATTAATTATGATAAATTCTCAGATAATTATCACTAAATCAATTAATTAGGTGTAACTCAAGTGGTTGTGAGGAAATGTTTCTACATCCTCACTTGGGTTCAAATCCCACTTTGTGACATGTTTTCTCTTAGTGAGTTGATTGTTGACAAGCTCTATATGATCTATTCATGAATTGTTGACCTAGCCTTGTGCCCTTCAAATCCTATGGTTTACCCTCAGAGCCATCCTCAAAATGAAGGTTAGTGTTCATGAAGTTTCCAATTAGTTTTCCAATTGGTTTTCATATAGGGTTGAAGGTTGAAAGTACCAATTGTTTCATTTTGTCTCTCTTTGTTCTTGTCCCTCCTTTTTCCTTTTTTGTTTTTTCCGTCCATTTTACATGAGATTCATGGTTTTCTACATTTTCTCTTTATTATTTTTTGGGAGGGAAATAATCTTATCATTTTTCTTTTGAATGAATATTTAGCATCATGACATTGTGTCGATTGATAATGTTTTGATACTAGTAACTGTCCCTAAAGGTGCAAAAACACACAGATAAAATTAGTGTGAAAACAATCAAATTGTAGTAAAGGAAATAAGGAGTGACATATAAGTAACCATTTGGAAAGGTAATCGTAATGTATGAATCGAAGGTAACCATAATTCTTGGATGAAGATATGTGATTAGTGTGAAAGAAGAGGGCAAACCATGAATGGGCTTACCTATGGAGAAAGACAACCTTTGAGTTGTGCATATTTTGATTTCTACATATGACTTTTTATTTTAGGCTTAACCTTTATTTCTTATCCCTATTCTAATCCTCATTTAAACATAAAGATTACATTATAAAAAAATGAAATATGATTAACTATGTTAAGATTAAATCAACTTTTTTAATTAAAATTATAATTTTATATCATGTAGTATAAAACAGTAACACCCAAATCAACTTATTGGTTTTCATCCTTTTTGTTTATCTTTATCTTCAAATTCAATATATTTCTCAATTTCATTTTATTTTTTTATCTTGAGATTAGTTGTGGGAGAAAATGGATTCAACACATTCTCCTCTTATAACAAATTATATAAGGATTTTCATAGCCAATGGGAAGTTGACGTAAGGATTATCATAGCACCTAGTATCCTAAATCACTATTTTAATCAAGTGGAAAAGAAGGATCATATCTTTCAACATTAATCAAAACATTGATATTATATATAGAAACGCAGATGCTTTTAATGAAAGCATACCACCAATTGACATAAACCCTGTCGCTCAATAACTTGTGTATTTTTATGTCAAGACCAAAGCATGGAAATCATTTTATTCTCATGTATAATTCAAGGCATGATATCAGGGAGCGTTTTTTGCTTCATTGGAACTTTGATGTTGTAATTTAAGTGCTTCGAAGGGGATTTGACATGACGGGAATTCTTCTTCCTATCAACTTCTCACTAGTGCTAACATGCGCCAACCAAACATGCTAACCAATACCCCAACCTTGGCAAAATGGTAACCTCGCTGACGTTCACGTGTGGGTAAGGCCGAAAACTTTTTGTTTTCACTTTCTTAGATAAAACCTAAGATGTAGCAATAGATCGCTTGTGAGAGTAAATCATTATCTGTTAGATAGATAGGGGAGAGCTTAGAAGTTTGGATGAATCAGTGTAACATTCTTCGAATCAATCATCATTCTTCTCTAGCCAAATGAAATTTGAGTTTTACCCATATTAAGCATGTATATAATTGCACACAATTCATTCTTCTTTTGAGGTCTGTCTTGGTTTCCATTTTTTGGATCCTTATAACTTTCATAAAATCTTTACCTCTTTCATCTGCTTGTCATCTTCAAAAAGAGTAGGAAAAAGCATAAACCTTTCAAACAACATTTACAATCTCTTTAAGCCAAAGTTGTTTAGATTCTTCAAATGACTCAAGAAAAGAAGAAACAACTCATGGAATAGCATTGTTCCAAAGTTTATTCATGTAGTTTTAGGAGGACGTGGATTAGTTCAAGCATGGCTTGTATGAGAGTAGCATCCTAATTTGAGAGTGGCACAACCTTCTTACCATTGACCAAGGTTTTTATTTTGCAACATGTTCCCTTTCCCCTTTCCTAGTTTATTTGTGGTGGAGGGAAAGTGAATTTAACGATGGGGCTTGATGAACATTGGGAAGGGGGGAGGGAATGCGAGAGGTGGTGGATCTCTCGATGACATAAAGGGGTGGTTGAGCAAGTGAAAGAAGATTTAGATTTTTGTGGAAGAAAATAGTTGGAAGTATGAAAAATATAGTTGGAGGTATGAAAAACCAACTGTGAAGCCTATGAGGAAGACCATTTGTGGAATTGAGAGTGGAATATTGACATACTATGTGGTTGTTTTATAATGGGACTTTGAGAATGGAGGGCTAGGAACCCCCAAGGTTTTCCTAGAGCTAGGGAACCAATGAGGTTGTTCCTAGTTGGTTGGGAGGCAAAAATCCAATTTCAGGAAGTTGACAAGGTGAGTAGGTAGCTCAGCGAATTTACATCAAAGGAATTAAGCAACTAGAGTTAGAGGTATTCTACTATTCTAATCCCCAACCAACTATTTTTAAAAAGTAATTTATCAATCTATAAATTGAAAATTATGATTTAAATTGAAATATATATATATATATATATTGTAAGTAAACTAAAGGATCAACAGGTCCTCAGTCCTGAGATACCATGACAATCTTTCAGGATCAAAAATAAAAAATAGCCTACCCCAATGGGAAAACCAGGAATGAAATGTATTTATGGGTCTTATTAGTAACCTGTAATAGAGGTTTAAAGAGTCTAAAATGGCTATAGCCATATCTTGAACTAGATAAAAATAGAGGAAAACTATTAAACCAACATAGACATATATTCTAGGGAGCCTTAGAAACCTGGGGTTCCGTTTTGAAGGGATTTCAACCATAGCAGAGGAAGCTTTGAGACCTGGACCAACAGAAGAAACGCCAAAGTTTGGACCAACAAAAGAAGCATCGAGGCTTGGACCAAGAGCAGGTGGTTGGAAGACACCCCCATGTTTGCGAGTTGACCAAGTCACAACCTTTAGCAAGTAATCATTATGAGGCTCCAACATCTCCATCTTTCTCTTAATCTGGCAAAACCCCTCATCTTTGGGTAGCATTCCAAGTGCTACCATTGTTTTCACATGTCAGTATAATTCTAGGGTGTGAAAAAACTTGGAATTATTGGTTTTGGAACATCCCAGTTCTAGAATCACCCCACCCACTTGAAACTCAGCTTCAACATCCTCCTTGAACTCATGGGTCAGGCGTACCTCAGATTCCAGAGCCAACATGGCTGCTTTGTTTTCCTTTGACTCGAAGTGCTCATAGTGTTCTGCAGCATCCAAAATTTCTGTGGAAGCTTGAGATGGCCCAACCCAAGATGGAATGACACCATAAGAGCAAGGTTTGCAACCTCGAGGTGCCATTGGAGGGAAAAGGAAATAAATTGGAGTGATAGACTAACAATCATAGAGCATGCAAGCCTTTAGAACCAAATCCAAAAGAGTTGAATTTGGAATTGAAGAGTTATAAATAGGAACATAAACAACCATAATTTCCTCGATGAGCTTACCAACTCATCTTGCTTTCATATGATGAACCATGATGATCGACCTCATGTGAAAATCCCCCAAATCCAAGGCCGATTGTGCAACTGTGTCTTTTGCATTAGGTCATTCATCAACATGATCATGATGCAAGCTAATTCCCTATGTCAATACAATGGTTTCATCCTCTTCATCATGCAGAAGACCTAGAACTCTATATCCATCCCAAAAATATTCCTCCCCATCATGAATCTGTGTCCTATCAGTTTTGGAAGAGGAAAATGGGAATTGAGTTGAGTGTATTGGAGTGATGAAGGGAAGGACTATTAGGAAATTATACTTCCATGCTAAACCTAGTAGAAGAGAGGAAGACAGATTTAAGCTAGAAAACAAATGACAAAGTAATCACAAAGATTTTACTCAGAAATCCCAAATGGGAAAACCAACATTCCTTGACCGTCTTTCTCTCTTGTTGTCTTATTCATTCAGAATAAAAGGTTACATTCCTAACCTTGGTCTACACCTAAGACACAATTGATATTGTACCCTCTTTCTTTACACAAGAACAACCTTGTATCCAATTCAACTTACATCTATATGACCAACAACCTACTACTAAATATTATTATGAAGATCATTACAACATAAACCACTTAATACGATTATAACATACCTTATTTATCGACTTTAAAGTAGGAAAAACCATAAAAAAAGGCACCCAAAAATGGTTACAAATCCACATAGATCATTGGCTATGAATCCTACGAATCTCAGGATTCTATTACAATAGACTTCCAATTGGATTACTAATTGACTACCAGTTGACCTTCATTCGGTCTTTAGTTAATTTCCACATGACCACTTGTTGACCTCTTGTTGGTTGACCTCTTCGACTTGTTGTCGATTACTTCGACTTCGACTTTGCCCAGTCGATCCACCAAGACCTTTGACTTTTACTCCCAGATGATCTACCTCGACTAGAATTTCACTGCAACGAATATAACAACCCAACATTCTACCACTTTTTGTCTTCTTTGTTGAACCAATAGTTTCCAACACTTTTTTTCACAGACCCTAGGAAACAATTCCCATTTCCTCTCTGCACCAAGAGAACTTCAAAACACTCACAAGCTTGGTCAAAGAGTCTGCTATGTTTTCCAATGTGTCTTCTTTCTCTAGCAACACCTTGTTTCTTTCCACCATGTCTCTTACAAAATGGTATTGTACATTAATATGCTTAGTCTTGAAACGATAAGATGGGTTCTTTTCCATAAATATTGATCTTTGACTTTCACAACTTATCTTGATATCTCTCTGCTCAAACTTGATCCCTGAACATATTCGTTACATCCATACTCCTTCTTTGCTTCCATTAGTGGTTTCCATGTATTCAACTTCTATTCTTGACAAGGCTACGACCGCCTATCACTTAATCATCCAATTTACCAGTCCATCGAACATCTTGAACACATATCCATTGGTCAACCTCCGTCGATCTAGATCTCTATCCCAGTCAGCATCGACAAAGCCATGCACATCTACTTCAATATCATCTCTAGGTTTCTCGTGGTGGCATATAGCTTAGTATTTTGTGCCACACAAATACCTAAATACTCTCTTGAAAGTTGTCCAATGCTCCTTTCCAAGTTTCGACATGTATCTCCTCAACACTCCCATTGCATGGGAAATGTCTTGTCGAGTGTAGACCATCACATACATTAGAATATCAACAACACTTGCATAATGAATATGTTCCATATCCTCTATTTCTTCGTGTGTTTTTTGACACTATTCAACAATTAGCCTTGTTCCCATAGGAATTGACACCTTTACAGGCTTGCAATCCTATATGTTAAAATGTTTCAAAATTATTTCAATATACTTCTTCTAATTCAACCAGAGATTTCTAGCTACTCGATCTCTCTTGATCTCCATTCCCATAATGAAGTTCATTGCATCGAGATCCTTCATGTCGATCTTGGAGGATATCTACTTCTTCACCTCCTTTATTGCATCCATGTTGTTTCCAATAAGAAACATGTCATCGACATACAATGCTACATATATGAAACACCCACCTTCTTCCTTGGAATATATGCAGTGATTAGATTTGCTTCTCACAAATCCCAAACTAAGGATGTATGTGTCAAACTTTTGATACCACATCCTTGATGATTTCTTTGTACCATAAATGGATCTTTTCAATTTGCACACCAAATATTTCTTGCCCCTTACTACAAATCCTTCAGGTTGTTTCATGTAGATTTCTTCTTCCAGGTCCCTATGTAGGAACATTGTCTTCACATCCATCTATTCTATTTCTAGATCAAATTTTGCATCCAGATACATTAGTACTTTAATGGAGGTTAACTTTGCAACAAGGAAAAAAATATCACTGAAGTCGACTACTTCAACTTCGGAATATCCTTTCACTACGAGTCAAGCATTGAATTTCTCGACTTGACATGTTGCATTTGTCTTCTTCTTGAATATCCACTTACTACCAATGGGATTCCTTCCACTAGGTAATTTAACTAAATCCCATGTCTCGTTCTTATGAAAGGATTCCATCTCTTTGATCATGGCATCCTTCTAGAGTCTACGCTTTGTCAAGTCGACTCCCTCCCTAACCAACTTGGGCTCATTGTTAGTGGAAGTTAACCCAAATTCATAATGAAAGTTGGGTGGACTATACCTTTTGATTGGTTTTCTTACTCGTTCAGACCTCCTTACAATTGAGGTTAGTTGTTCCACCTCTTCATATGATTTAGTTGACTCATGCGAATCATCTTCTTCTGTGTTCCTTAGTTCAAACCCCACCTTCTTTGGATTTTTCTCTGTTTGAACCACTTTAGACTCATACTTCCTTCCGACTTATCTGAAGACCACATCTCGAATATACATGAATTTCTTTGATGCAATACCCCAAATCTTGTATCCTTTCATTCCTTCTTTGTATCCAATGAAAATACATTTGACTGCCTTATTGTCCATATTGCTCCTCTTTTCCTTGCGAACATGAACAAATGCATCACAACCAAATATTTTGATATGTGAAAGTGAAGGATTCTTATCAAAACATACCTCATGTGGAGTCAAGTCGACTAGTGTCGACGAAGGATACATATTCACCAGATATTTTATAGTGTCGACTGCCTCTGCCCAGAATTCTTGTGTGATCCCAACACCACTGAGCATGCTCCTTTCCTTGTCCATCAATGTCCTGTTCATTCTTTTAACAACTCCATTTTTGGGGGGGGTATACGTCATGGTGTTTTGGTGTGTTATTCCACACTGCTTGCAGAACTACTCAAAATCATTTCCATAGAATTCACCACCATTGTCATTTCTCAACACCTTAATCTTCTCATACGTCTGGTTTTCTATAAGAGACTTAAACTCTTTGAATTTATCGAAAACCTATGATTTCTTCCTTAGGAAATATATCCATGTCTTCCTAGAAAAATAATTTATGAAGGAGACATAATATATAGGGATCCACCAAGTGAAGGAACTGAAATAGGGCCAAACATATTAGTATGAACCAATTCTAGAATCCATTTTCCCCTTGTCTCTCTAGATTGAAACCTCACTCGAATTGTTTTTCCATATATATAATGTTCACAAAAATCGACTTCTAAATTACATTCAGGAAAATCTTTGATCATACCTTTTTTATGAATAGCTTGACGTCCTTTTTCTCCAATGTGTCTCATCCTCTTGTGCCATATCATGGTCGGGTCAACTTGACGAGTCAGTTTGAATCGAATCAACTTAAGTTGAGTCAAATTTGAGTCGACTTCAAGAACAACAATTTTTTTTCATCTAGTCAAGTTGACATTCCATAATAACTTGTATACGGTTCCAATATGAACTTCTTTCATTAAGACCATCACACCTATGACCATTTTGCATGTATCCTTTTGAAATAGAGTGTGCACTCTTGCATCACTTATCTTACTGACATATATCAAGTTTCTTTCCAAACCAAGAATATGTAGCACACCTGGAAGGGTTCTTCTCCTCTCATCATGCAGTATCAGTCAGACGCTTCCTCGTCCAACAATTTTGGTTTTCGATTCATCCCGCAAGAACACATATCCTCCCTCATATCATTCATATTCACAAAACCATTGTATATGTCGTGTCATATGATAGGATGCTCTTGAGTCGATCAACCAAACATCTTGATCTAACTGTGTATTGGTCGACGCCAAATACACATCATCTCCTTTATTTGGATTAGTCTTTCTCTCATTTGACTACTTCTCATCTTATCTTGTACTGACTTCCATTGCCTTTGACTTGCATTCCCTTTTGTAATTCCCAACTTTATTACATTTCCAACATCTTCTCGTTGACTAAACTGGGGATTTATATCTTCCCTTTGACTTAGACTTTCCATCAGAGATTTTGCCTTTATCTCTGTCAATCAGTCGACCCCTCAACACTAAAAAATCTTTGGTCGATCCTTCCATGTTCTTCCTTCTATCTTATTATGACAATAGAGATGAAACCACGTCTTCTAGCGCTAATGTGGTTGAATTACTCCATATAGCCACGACTAAGCTATCTCAGGAGTCTAGAAAATAAAATAATAGGCTAATACATTTCTCCTCCTCAGTGATTTTAATATCCACAAAAAATAATTGGATTATTAGGGTATTAAACACATTTAAATTCTCATTTTCCGAACTTCCCTCACTCATCCTCAAAAGATATAGATTCTTTCTAAGGAACATTTTATTTACCATGGATTTTGACTGGAACAAGCTTCCCAACTTGTCCCATAGTTTCTTGGTCGAGTATTCACCTGAGACATTCAACAACAACGAATTTGCAAGATGCAGTTGAATCGTATTACTTCCCCTTATCTCGAATTTCTCTCATTCTTCCCTCGATGTACATGTCAGAATGGTACCTGTTATCACACAAATTGTAGGTTGGGAAAATCCCGACCCAAACCACAATATGGAGACAACTAAGAGAACACCTACCCATTGTCACCTTAGATAGGTATTCTCGTCACTTTTGAGGTGAAGTGATAACCTCAATGGGGGAATCTCGGGTGACCCTTGGGGGGAATGAGATGGAAAGTGAGATGATGAAATGAATTCCCCTATAGGTCAAGTTGCTAGATGAATAAGGCTTGAGAATGAGTCTCAGGAGTGGTTTAAGCTTTCCAAGTCCTTGGGTGCCTGTTGAAAGTGTTTGTACCTGCCAGAGACACAAGAAAATACAAGTATGCATGTAATATATCAACTGGAAAAGAAAGTTAAGATTGATGTCCCTAATTTCATCAGTAAAAAAAGATATATATCAGTAATGAAATCAAGTAACTAGTACATATTTAACCACTTAAAGCATCAAAGATTAGTTGAGTTATGAAGCATAAAACATGTAGATAAGTTCTCAACACTTTAGCACAACTTTAGAGGTATTACATGGATGTAATGATAATTTTTCAGAGTATATTTATGGTAGTCAAGTGGATGTAGCAGTGATTTTCTATATCTTCAAATTTTAACCACGAAAATAAGCAAGTAATCCAACCAAAAGTTTACCAATTAGCAACACAATGAAAATAATGGGTTACTAGCAAATTTCCACGGTCAAATTGCAAGTTAAAGTCAATAAAAGGTGTTTTTTTGTAGCCCTAATGGTTGTATCTTTTAATGAGTTATAAATTTAATAAGTCCAATCAAATCAAGATGCATTAGTGGCCTTGACAAGCTCTTATCATGCAAAAAAGTTTCCAACTTAAACAATTTTAATATCTCGTCAAAACACGTTTACCAATGCAAACATTTTATTTCTCCAATACAAAAAAACAGATTAGTGCCTTTAAAATATGGGCGAATGGAGTACTTAATTACAATTTATACCAACAAAATACCTAGGGGTGTAAATCCTCTTACTCCCTATGGCATGCCAATCAAACTAGGGCAAATATAGGAGGGTGTACACACTCATACTTCTCCTAGAATCCCTTGCAAAAATGACTTATAAACTTAGAAAATAAGATGAAGCTTAATGGAGGTTGTATACAACATATTACTCCTAGGGTTTCAACTAACAATGACCAAGAATAAGCAAGATATAACTAACTAATGCAGATTTTCCTTACCAAGAGAGAGAGATCAAACCTTACTTCACCATGCAAATTACCATCCAAGAGCAAGAACATAAGCCTACAAGAGGTGTGAACCACTTATACTCATCCATTCACCAAGAAATAACACAAAAACTCATTTGCAAGAGAGATAGAGATACCAAAATGCTCAAGTCTAGTGAAAATTTTAGCCATTAGTCTTCTCACAATGGGAAAGATATGTAGAAAAATGAAATAGAGATGATCTCTATTTATACAAATCCTTTAAACATAGTGTGTCCACAAAAATTAGGGTAAAACACAAGACAAGGGGTCAACAACCTTTATCTTTACCCTCTACAAAAATAATATTATTTAATTCATACTTTGCACATAAAAGAAACCCTAGAAACATGATGTCACCCTTCTTTTGGATAACATTTGGCACTTTTTGTCAAGTCCTGGAGTTGGAGGAGGGAACGTTAGGCCTCAAAAGGCCAATATACATCAACAAAAACCTTTCTTCCATGATCCATGGTCCTCTTCCTTCAAAATGGCCTAAGTGTCCATCATCACCACCAAACCCTATCCCTAGGGTGACGTGAGTCCCTCAAAAGGTGATGTTTTGACCCTTTTAATCAGATCGTTTGACATGTAGGGGTTGGGTAAGAACCTCCAAGGTGTCCTCTAGGCCTCCAAAGGCATGTCATCATCATCCAAAGTGTGGGCCCTTGGAATCCAACCTGTGGGCTTCAAGCCTCATGGAAGCCCAGGCTGGGCTTATTCTTCCAAAACTGTCCACCAACCAGGTCCTGCAAAGAAAAATGGATACACCCTCCAAGGATCGCAAGTCAAATGCATCATGATAAGTAAATTGAATCAATAAAATATCCATCTAAGCATGTATATCCAAACCACCTCATCAAAATAAACCAATGCTCAAATACCCTATGCAATTTACCAAGTTTAGGTATGGCAGGTTTGACAAAATGACCTATTCGATGAATCACTCCTCAATTTTAGGAGAGTTTCCCAAGGGGACATCCTTCTAAGTCATCTGGATGAGGTGTTATGGATGGGGGGAATACCTTTGGGCATGGGTTTCATGACATACAAGGAGTTGTAGTGTCTCATCTATGGGTTCCTTTGTAGAGGGTGTGTTGCACCTTCATTTTCAATGCAACCCTTTTCCAAGCCCATTTATTTCCTTTTATTCTTTCAAGGTGTTTCCAGGTTGAATCCAAGGTGGGTCTTCTACCTAAGCATAAAAAATAGTTCCCACACATGCTCCACCTTGGTTGGCATGTTGTATTATTTATTTTTCATGGGTCCCATCATTTTCATATGAGAAACATTTCATTGTCTTCAATATCCTCGGGAGAGCATCTAGAAGGTTAATTATTGGTTTTATATTTTTCCAACTACAAGCCTTTGGGCCTTCATCCCATTCTTCCCATAAGATGAGGGACAAACCCTTATTGGTTCAATATACCCAAAAATCCGAAAAGGTAAGGAGATGTGGGGATGAAGTGTGGAAAATGACAAGTATGGTCAGAAATGGCACAATGACTCGTCAAGAAGACCTCATAATATCAAACCTATCCCCAAGGGTGGCCCACTTTCTAGGGTGCAGTGTCAACCACCAAAGTGAAATAGGGAAAAAAGAATAATGTCCAAGAAAATGCTACATAATCAAAAGAAGTAATATATGCAACAAACTCAAATGCCTCAAATAGTGAAATGACACTCACCATAATACCTAGCTTGTACCTCATGGAGAAACACCCAATGTCTTCCGCAAGTCAGATGATTTGGTGGATACTGTCGTAATGAATCTGGAGCAATGGTGGTGAGGTGGGTCTCTATCTATGTAAGTGGACATTGTTGGTCATTTTATCTCTTTGTACTCCATTTCTACAACCTTAGGGCCTTGAGACATCATCTCCTTAGTTATCCCCAGGATTTGGGGATAACATCTGGCTCCTACTTGGGAATATGTACTCATTGTAGAGTGTATGAGAACCACAACATCTCCTGGTGGAATTGTTCCTACATAGAAACATAACACTATAAAATCTAGGGTGGTTCTATCACCCTTCATCCATATATATCAAAACCAAAAATGAAAACTAATCTAAAAAATAAAATTTTAGCATTTTTTCAAAAATTTCTAAGATAAGCATGAAATCAATATGAAAGTAGAGAAAAATGAAATATCAAATGAAGTTAATCTTCCATGAGAAATCGAGATGAAAATGCAATGAAAGCAATATGATCTACCTGCTTAATTGGGTCTCTGGCTGTGAAGAAGTCAAGTGCCCTTAATGTAGGGTTGGAGAAGAGATCCATCCACTCGTAATGGAATATTTCTCCCATCCAAATCTATCAAGTGATACTTCTCTTTCTTGGACTTGTTCTTGATGTTGTAAGGGTCAAGCCAAGCGTTCTCATCCTTCTGGTCATATTTAGGCTTTCCCTTCCTCTTGTCCCACATGAACGCAATACTTCCTTCACTTTAATTGATGTAAGGTATATTCTTGATGTAAGGATAGGAAGGAGGTCTTGTGTTGACTACCTTTTTGATGAATTCTTCACGTTCTTTGTCCTTATTATCTTATTTCTTCAATATTTGGATAGACCCTGGCTCCTTTCCTTGGAACTTCACAATATTTTCGTTGTACTCATCTGTCCTTAGGAGTAGCATGTCTATGCGGTCCTCCTGCATGAAAGGTACATATTGTGGATCATACTCAATGGTATCTGAAACCTTATCGAACTCACACTCACTTGTATAATCAAGTTCGTTGGGGTCCATCACATGTTTTTCGTACCTCTCTAGACTATATAATATCTCAAAGGTGTCATCCACCATGGGAATGTGTGCATGGGTAATATCTATGCCAAGGAAACCTCCAAGAGAAGCATACCAACTCCTTGATAAGAGCATCCCCCAAGCGTCCAGGACATCAATCACTACTATGTTCATAAGGATGTTGATATGCGGGAAATCAATCAGGAAGACTTAAACATTCTCACACATTCCATAAACCTTGATCCTCTTGAAATCAATGCCACACACATTTCCATATGGTTGGGTCGTCTTTAACCCAATTTGTTTCATCAACTTTAAATACATGACATTTTCTAAGGCCCCGAAGTACAACATACAATTTATTAAGCAGAGATTGTTCATGCCCAAAGAAATATAAAAAGGAGGGTTATTGTCCCTTTTCCGCTAAAGAAACATGGTGTTAAAAATTATTGGAGGGTCCTCCTTCTCGGTTGGTACCTGTAATAGTTTCAATATTTCCCTCCTCACATAAGAAATTTTGCACATATTTGTTATAGGGACCGTCATATTCAACTTCCCAAACATGGATACAACATATATGTTCAATTGAATCTTATCTTTTGTTGAATTTGGATTTAGAAGCAACTCATGTACTAGAGGTGAAAGTGGTGGGACCACCTTCTTTGTAGATGGAGGAGGAGAGATTTCCCCTCGTTGAGGTAAAGTGGAGGGTTGTGACGAAGGGATTGAAGCCTTATTTCTTCTAGTGTATGCCAAAAATTCCCTCTTTCTCGTTTCTTTTCTCTGATCATCTGTCAATTGATTTAACACCCAGAGTCTCCCCTCTCTTTTCCCTTGTCTTATGGCCTTGTCAATCTATTCCTGTGTGACCTATTCCACTTGGAAGTTATAGATCATATCCATGAAGTCCATATTGTCAAGAGAGTCTTCGTCTTATCGAGGACATTCATCCTCTCAGTGAGGTTCTTGACATGGATAACCCCACAATTTATGATTTGTGTTAACCATTCCAACTGGGTTCAACATATCAATATCCTTTGCCTCTTGTTGAGGCTTTGTTTTCCAACATGTGGCATCTCTCTGTTGTCTAGAAAATTTAGGTATGGAGGAAAATTGATTTATTTCCACAGTGTTCAATCAGCCCATGATTTAATTCTATTCTTGGAAAAAATGAGTACTCATCTAATCTATCTTATGAGTCAGGAGGGAAATTGGATTACGAGAATTGCTACTGGAATCCTTAGTATTTGTCTTTGCTTTGGCACAAGGATATTGAAAAGGATAAACCTTGGAGTCAAGGAATTTGTCTTCAATCTCTGCACTATACTCTTTGTCTTGTGCCAAGGTGGTGGGCTTCTTGTCCTTCATAATGAAATGGAAATTCCCATCGAATACATTCATGTAAATGAGAAGAACAACTACATTTGTAGGGCATAGATATGTCAAGATTTGAATGTACAACTTGTCAAACTTCTTGTCAAATTCACTCATTGTCTCATTCTCCTTCTTGTTAATTTGATTAAACTGAGATAGAATAATTTTGTTGTCTTTCTTCGTTGTCCATATTTTCTTGAACATCTTAGTGAAGTCTTCATAACATGCGATGTGATTATCAAGTAATCCTATGAACCATCTATGAGCATCTTAGATTAACGAAGAGGCTAGTAGCTTAATTTCCACACCCTCATGTTCCACTTCTTCATTTTCCATGTCTTGGCTCATGGCATAGAGATGATCATCAACAACGACCACATTATTTCCTGGAAAATTTGGCAACCACTTATTAGACTTTTTCGGCATGGTATTGGGATATCTAGGAATGGTGGCCATGTTTAAGGGTTTGTAGAGATATTTTTCCCAAGGGTAAGACATTAGAGAAAGGGGAAGGGCACCTTTGAAAATGGTTTTGACAACGTGAGACTTGAGATGAGTCCTTCTTCTGTAAACCGTTTGAATCTCTCTGTGTGGGAATTCTTAAGGGAAGACAAATTGTGGGAAGGTGGAGTTTCCATATGATCTTTAAGAAGGGCTCATTAAAGGTGGAAGGGGAACATAATTCAAGTGGAGTCTCTAGGAAAGACAGAGGTAAAGGATTTTGCATGATAGCTTGTCAAAATATTGTTAGAGCACAAAAGAGGATTTGAAATCCTCCCCAACAACGATGCCAAAATGTTATTTCACAAGTTGTAGGTTGGGAAAATCCCAACCCAAACCACAATATGGTGACAACTAGGAGAAAACCTACCCACTTTCACCTTATATAGGTATTCCCGTCACTTTAGAGGTGAAGTGATCACCTCAAGGGGGGGATCTCGGATGACCCTAGGGGGAAATGAGACAGAAAGTGAGATGATGAAATGAATTCCACTATAGGTCAATTTCCTATATGAAGAAGGATTTAGAATGAGTCTTGGGAGTGGTTTAATGTTTCCAAGTCCTTTGGTACATGTTGGAAGTGTTTGTACCTACCGGAGACACAAGAAAATCCAAGTATGCACGTAATATATCAAGTGGGCAAGAAAGTTAAGCTTGTTGTCCCTAATTGCAGCAGTAAACAAATATATATATATATATATATATATATATATATATATAATTAAATCAAGTAACTACTACATATTTAACCACTTAACGGATCAAATATTAGTTGAGTTATGAAGCATAAAACATCTAGATAAGTTCTCAACACTTTAGCACAACTTTAGTGGTATTAGATGGTTGTAATCATAATTTTTCAAAGTATATTTATGACATCCAAGGGCATGTAGCAGTGATTTTCTACAAAAAACAACTTTTAAACACAAAAATAAGCAAGTAATCCAACCAAAAGTTCACCAATTTGCGGCACAATGAAAATAATGGGTTGCTAGCAAATTTCCACAGTCAAATTGCAAGTTAAAGTCAAGCAAAGAAGATGGTTTTTTGCAGCCCTAATGGATGTATATTTTAATAGTTGTAGATTTAATAATACCAAGCCAATCAATATGCCTTAGTGGCCTTGACAAGCTCTTAGCATGCAAAAAAGTTTCCAACTTAAACAATTTCAATATCTCGTCAAAATGTGTTTACTAATGCAAACATTTTATTTCTCCAATGAAGAAAATCATATTAGTGCCTTTAAAATATGGGTGAATGAATTCTTTAAGTAAAAGTTAGACCAACAAAATCTCTAGGGGTGTAAATCCTCTTACTCCCTAGGGCATCCCAGTCAAACTAGGGAAAATCTAGGAGGGTGTGCACAGTCATACTTCTCCTAGAAACCCTTACAAAAATGACTTATAAACTTAGAAAATAAGATGAATTTTAATGGAGGGTGTATATAACATACTCCTCCTAGGGTTTCAATCAACAATGAACAAGAATAATAAAGAAAGAACTAACTAATGTAGATTTTCCTTACCAATTCCGAGAGAGAGAGAGAGAGAGAGAGAGAGAGAGAGAGAGAGAGAAAGAGAGAGAGATCAAACCCTAGTTCACCAAGAAAATTACCATCCAAGAGAAAGAACATAAGCCTCTAAGAGGTGAACACCACTTATCCTCATCCATTCACCAAGAAATAACACCAAAACACATTTTCAAGAGAGATATATACCAAAGTCCTCGAGTCTAGTGAAAATTTCAGTCATTAGTCTTATCACAATGAGAGAGCTATGATGAAAAATGAAATAGAGATGATATTTGTTGATACAAATCCTCTAAACATAGTTTTGAAACAAAACTTAGGGTAAAACACAATACAAGGGGTCAACAACCCTTATCTTTCACCTCTACAAAAATAATATTATTTGATCCATACTTTGCACATAAAAGAAACCCTAGAAACATGATGCCACCCTTCTTTTGGGTAACGTTTGGCACTTTTGGTCAAGTCATTGAGTTGGAGGAGGGAACGATAGGCATCCAAAGGCCAATATAAATCAACCAAAAACTTTCTTCCATGATCCATGGACCTCTTCCTTCAAAACATTCCAAGTGTCCATCATCACCACCAAACTCTAGCCCTAGGGTGATGTCAAGCCCTCAAAAGGTGACATTTTGGCCCTTTTAAGCAAGTTGTTTGGAATTTATGGGTCGGGTAAGATCCTCCAAGGTGTCCTCTAGGCCTCCAAAGGAATTTCATAATGATCCAGAGTGTGGGCCCTTGGCATCCAACCTGTGGGATTCAAGCCCCATGGAAGCCCAAGCTAGGCTTGTTCTTCCAAAACTGTCCACCAACTAGGTCTTGCAAAGACAAATGGATACACCCTCCAAGGATCTCAAGTCAAATGAATCATGATAAGTAAATCAAATCAATAAAAGATCCATATAATCATGTAGATCCAAACCACCTCATCAAAATAAACCAATGCTCAAATACCCTATGCAAGTTGCCAAGTTTAGGTATGGGAGGGTTGACAAAACGACTTATTGGGTGAATCGTTCCTCAAGTTTAGGAGTGTTTCCCAAGGGGGGCTCCTTATAAGTCATGCATATGAGGTGTTATGGATGGGGGGAATACCTTTGGGAATATATTTCATGACAATAAAGGGGTTGTAGTGTCTCATATATGGGTGCCTTTGTAGAGTGTGTGTTGCACCTTCGTTTTCAATGCAACCTTTTTCCAAGCCCATTTATTGCCTTTTATTCTTTGAAGGTGTTTCCAGGTTGAAGACAAGGTGGGGATTATACCTAAGAACGAAACAATATTCCCACCTTGACTTTACCTGGTCACATTATGCTTCCCCAAGTTGAAAACATGTGTGGGGCTTCTACCTAAGAATTAAAAACATTTCCCACACATGCTCCACCTTGGGTGGAATTTTCTGTTAGTTATTTTTCATGGGCCCCATCATTTTTTTGCGAGAGACATTTCATTGTCCTAGGGATCCCTAAGAGAGAATATAGAAGGATAATTTTTTAATTTTATATTTTTCCAGCTACAAGCTTCTGGGAATTCATCCCCTTCTTCCCATAAGATGAGGGACAACCCGTTCTTGGGTCAGTATACCCAAAAATCCAAAAAAGGTAAGGAGATGAGGGGATGAAGTGTGGAAAATGATAAGTATCGTTGGGAATGGAACGATGAATCATCAATAGGACCTCTCAGTATCAAACCTATCTTTTAGGGTGAACCACTTGCTAGGGTTCAATGTCAACCACCAAAGTAAAATAGGGAAAAGATCATAATGGAAAAGCAAACGTTACATAATCAAAATAAGTAATAGATGCAACAAAATAAAATGCCTCAAATATTGAAATGACACTCACCATAATACCTAGCTTGTACCTCATGGAGCAAGATAAATTGTCTTCCGAAAGCCAGCTGATGTGGTGGATATCTTCATGATGAACCTGGAGTTTTGGTGGTGAGGTGTGTCTTTGTCTGTGCAAGTGGACATTGCTGGTCATGATATCTCTTGGTAATACATGTCTGCAACCTAAGGGACTCAAGACATCATCTCCTTAGTTATCCCTAACATTTGGGGATAATAGTACCTGGACAGACTATTGCCCATTTTTCTCAATCTACAAGGAGATATGCAATTTTAAGCTTCCAAAGCTCAAAATTTTGGCCATTGAATTTTTCGATCTCTATTCTCGAGCTACTTGTCATTCTTTAAGCATAACTTTAAATATATCTAACTTACGACTCTTATTGGACCCTAGACCCCAGGGTTTAGATCAGATCCAAGGTTGTTAAACCAATATTTGATACCGCATGTTAGGAAATTATACTTCCACACTAAACTTAACAGAAGAGAGGAAGACATATTTAAGTTAGAAAACAAATGAGAAAGAAATCACACAGTACACAAATATTTTACCCTGGAAACCCAAACGGGAAAACCAACATTCCTTAAGTGTGTTCCTCTCTTGTTGTCTTATTCATTCATAATAAAAGTTACATGCCTAACCTTGGTCTACACCTAAGACACAATCGACATCATACCCTCTTGCTTTACACAAGAACAACCTTGTAGCCAATTCAGATTACTTCTACATGAACAACAACCTACTACTAAATATTAGCATTCAAATATCATTACAACATCAACCACTTAATACGGTTACAACACACCTTATTTATAGGTTTTATAGTAGGAAAAACCTTAAAGAAAGGCGCCCAAAAATTGTTACAGATCCATGAAGCTCACTGGCTACAAATACCAAGAATATCAGGATTCATTTATAGTCAACTTCTAGTCGGATTACCAATCGACCTTCATTCAGTCTTCAATCAGTTTCCACATGAATTCTTGATGACCTCTTGTCGGTTGACCTGTTTGACTTGTTGTTGATTACTTCAACTTCAAATTTGGTTGATCAATTCAACTCAACCTTCAACTTTCACTCCCAGTTGATCCACCTCAACTATACTTTCATTGGAAATAATATAACAATCCAACAAGGACATCCAAAAGGCTTTGAGGATACGGGGGGTTCCCAAGGATCTTGGGTTGTGCGCCGCATGATCGACGAAAAACACTTGATCATGCGTGCAAGCGGACACCCCATCCAGGGAATTGAAATATGTTGTGATCTTATCATGAAATTGAAATTAAAATTGGTTAAATTTTTCACATGTAAACAACATAGAAAACATTTGTTTCAATACATATTTGAAACATAGTCTGAAATTTTTTGCAAGTAAAAATATTTTTTTATCGATATATCTGAAGCCCTAGTGGAGGGACTTACACCTGAGCTAGGGCTATGAATCCACCAGGGAAAATGCTTCCTAAATCCAACTAGGGTATACCAATTAGTATTAGTATCAAACTATTCCAAGGTACCAAACTCTTGTAGAAATTCCAACCAACAAATTTTCATTTCCCTTAGCCTACACAACCCAGGGAAGTGGACCCCCTTCTCTTCCACATAATCCTTTATGTTGTCCCACTTCCCTTCCGAGGCTCTAACATAGGACACACATGAATTATTTGAGTTATGGCTCCAAGAAATCTAGTTGCACTAATGGAGTCTCTAGGAACCCTCCAGGCCTCACACCATGGGTAGCCTACCCATACAATTCTCCCTCTAGGGCTCCATCCTTCCCCAAGGTAACCCAAGGAGAAATTGTCATCATAATTCACCTAGAATTCAAAAGGTTCACAATGTCACATGGTATCAATATATCTCACTAGCACACACCCCAAGCATGAACTCCATAGGAAATGGGAAAAAAATGGTAAATAATGGACACATTTTCCACTAAGATCCTCACTTAAATATGCATGGATCCTTTTTTACAAGTGGCACTCAAGGAGCCACTCTCCCACCACTTCGGAGCTTGTCCCATCACTAGGGAACTTTAGAATATGACATGAAATTAATACCTAGGATTAGAAATATTTTATGATACGTTTGGCTTATCCCCCTTCTTAAGCCCCTTATCTCCCTTATCTTTTCCTTTCGTGGAGTCCTAGTCCCCCATGATATTTGTCTAAATTTTTTGTAGTCGTGATGTATTTTACTAGTGAGAGTTTATGTACAATTACATATCTATGCTCTTTTTCCTTTGAACATTACAGACAGTCTAGCCCAAAATCATATTGGCTCACTAACCTATATATCACATGTACATATTTACAACTTGGGGATCAAGCTAGGGTATTACATTTAGTATTCTCTAGTGTGATACATTGCAAAAGATGAAAACTCCAAGAGGTGTGATATATCATGGTGAAAATAATTTTCCATGCAATATATCTTGGCCTTGGAAATTTTCAAACATTGTGATGTATTGCAAGTGAAAATTTCTCAAAGTGTGATATGTTGCAAGGAACAAAAACTTCAAGATGCACAATACATCAATACTTTTAAAAATTTTCTAAGTGTTCCTATGTTGTAGAGAAAACAACTTTCCATGTTATGCATTGCATCACACTGAAAATGAATTTTGATGTGATATATCACGATGAATGGAAGTTTCAATGCAATGCGATAAAGGAAATTTTCTACCTAAGTTATATGAACATGGACCCAATGGTGGTCATATTTGACCTCATGACAATATACACCTACCTAAGTTATATGAACATGGACCCAATGTGGGTATTGGACACTTTAAAAATACATACAACCAACATATTACAACCAACGTGTTATGCATGGTTTGATTTTATATAGTTACATATAAGCCACCAAAAATGATATAACACAAAAGCAAGTACGGACCCATTGTCTCTATGATAAAAACAAAGACATAGACCGACCATCCTTACAATCGAGGAAAATCAATGCCTTTCATATTCATTTTACTAAAACAAGATAAGGTCACATGCATTTTCAGCTAAACATCACATCATGCTTTAAAACGGATGAAAAAGTTTATCTTAATTTTCAAATCCAAATTAATGATTATTTCCATTTGGTTGGATTAATCCAATGCATTTTTAACATGACCACATGATTATAATTATAACGAAGGAGAACAGAGATGAAATATATAGTAAAATGGTAAATTTTGTTATTTATTTAATGTTTTAATATATCTCCTCATAACATAATGATTAATTAATTAAAAGGTGAATATACTTACTTACTCAATCTTTTATTAAACCTATTTTGTAATATATATATATATATATATATATATATATATATATATATATATATATATATTACAAAATAGGTTTAATAAAAGATTGAGTAAGTAAGTATATTCACCTTTTAATTAATTAATCATTATGTTATGAGGACATATCGTTCACATCATTCTTTAGAGTTGTTTTTATTGATATAAGTATTAAAATAGATTCATTGTAACATCAAATCTCTTAAATACTAAAAAGAATAAAATAGAAACCAAAGACAAAAACTACTTGGTGCAAAATAGATTCATTGTAACATCAAATCTCTTAAATACTAAAAAGAATAAAATAGAAACCAAAGACAAAAACTACTTGGTGCATAAGAGATTATGGTTAAGATAAATCTATATTAATTTATTTTATTATTTTTGTGAATTTTGTTTTATATTTTTATTATTATTATAATAGATTTTTTCATTTTATTATAGTTTTTTTTTTCACTTTTATATTATTGACTTCAATTTTTCTTATCTTAATTTATTAATATTATATTATGTTACACATCTTATTCATACTAAAATGTAATGTATGCCTCAATTTAATACAATCATGATATATAGATATTTGTATAAACCATTTTAAATTAATCAAAGCTCTCACATATATACACAATTTATTTTATAGATAGATATATAATTATTAATATTCATAGGAATTCATCAAATTATTATTAATAAAATATATACTTCAAATAAATTCTATACTATAATATATTATTTGTGAAAATGAAATGATTGAATGATAATTTTTTAAATAAAATTATACAAAATAGGTTATGAATTATATTTGAATTAATTATGATAAATTTTCATATAATTATTACTAAATCAATTAATTGGGTGTAGTTAAAGGGGTCATGAATAATTTTTATATTTGCACTTGGGTTTAAATGTCATTTTGTGACATGTTGACATGTTGACATGTTTACGCTTAGTGAATTGATTATTGATGAGTTCTATATGATCTATTCATAAGATACAAATAATTAAAATTAATATTTTATATATATTTAGCAACTCTTTTAATATGAAATGTCAATTGTTTTTTCAATTGGTTGCCATATAGAGTTGAAGGTTGAAAGTACCATTTGTTTTCTTTTGTCTCTCTTTGTTTGTGACTCTCCTTTTTTCTTTTTCTTTTGTTCCAATTTACATGAGATCCATACTTATATTTATGTTCTTTTTATTATTTTTTGGGAAATTAATGTTATCATTCTTTTTTTATAAATATTTAGCATGGTGACATTGTATTGATTCATAATGTTTTTGTATAAGTAATTGTCTTTGGAGATGCAAAGACACATTGATAAAATATGTAGGTGAAAACAACCAAATTGTAGTAAAGGAAATAAGGAATGGCATTTAAATAACCATTTGGAAAGGTAATCATAATGTATGGATCAAAGGATGTAACCATGATGCTTGGATGAAAAGGTAATCATAATGTATGCATCAAAGGATGTAACTATAATGCTTGGATGAAAAGGTAACCATAATGCTCGGGAAAAGATGCATGATTAGTGTAAGAATAGGGCATGCCATGAATGGGATATCAATGCTTATGGAGAAAGACAACCTTTGAGTTATGCACTTTTTTATTTCTACATTGATTTCTTTTTTCTACAAAATTTTAAATTCTTACATCAAGTCTAATTAGTTTTTTGGATCTCTACATTCACAAATGTAATTATATTTAATGTAACTATGATTATTCACCTTCATTTTTATGTCTCATTCCATACAAATTCATAAATCTCTTTCCATATAGATCCATATTTGTCTTACAAATTTATATGGTTTTTTTAGAATTTTACATTCATACATGTAATTATGTTAATTGTTCATCTTCACTTTGTTAATTATTCTAGTACATCTCCTTCCATAGAAATCCATACTAGTCTTTCAAATTTATATGATTTTTTTGGAATTTTACATTTATACATGTAATTATGTTAATTGTTCATCTTCATTTTCTTGATTATTCTAGTAACAATGAATTATCAATTTTCATCTTGGATCTACCAATCTAATCAATAACTATAAATGGTTTTCCAAAAAACAAGTTTCCTCTTTAATGTAAAAATATTTTTTTGAACTATCTAACAACATTTGAAACAATTATAAATACGTATATCTAGTTAATGAACTATTTTTGTAAAATTCATATATTTAATAACTTATTATTATAAAATATAATTTTGATTACAAGTTAAATTTTGCATAAGAATATAAGTAAAAGACCTATATTTTCATATTAAATAAAAAATTATAAAATATATATGGTATAGTTTGAAAAAGTAGTAGAAATTATAAATACTAAGAAAAAAACAAATCATAAGAAAAAGAAAGAGTGTAGAAGAATATTAAAAAATAATCTTTTTAATTTTCAAATTTAAAGATAAATCCTTCCTTATAAATTTTCATTTCATAATAACAAAGTTGAAGAGAAAGTATCCATTTTCGAAAAATAAATAAATTTGGAAAATAATTGTAAGTTCAAAAGTAAGATAAAAGTTAATTTTAATCATATATTTAAACATTTACATTACATTTTATAAAAATCATCAAATTTGATTAACTCTGTTAACACTACATCAACTTTAACTACTTAAATTTGTGTTATATTATGTGGTGTGAGACAATGACATCCAAATTAACCTAGTGGTTTTCATTATTTTAATTGATCTTTTATTTTTGAAATTCAATGGTTAAGAACATGTGTTTCCTCTTAAGAGGTCACACGTTCAAATCCAGAGGGGGGTAGGGTATGTATACTTTTGTAGACTTTACCAGTCAAATCGTTGGGTGGAGGGGGTCCCTTGTCCCACAAACAAGAGGGTCTCATACACCAATTTGGTGTGGCTTGATCGTGACCTTAAAAATAGATTATTATTATTATTATTATTATTATTTCATAATTTTATTTTATTTTTTAATTTTGAAATTAGTTGTGGGAGGAGATGGATTCTACACATTCTATGTAAGGGTTTTCATAATCAATGGGAAGTTAATGTAACAATTTTCATAGGAAGTTTGAATCACTATTTTATTTAATTGGAAAAGAAGGATTATCTCTTTCAACATTAATTAAAACATTGATAAAATATATAATAGATGTTTTTAATGAAAGCATATCATCAATACATAAATTTTATCATTCAAAAGTTTTAATATTTTGATGTAAAGATAAAAGTTTGAAAATCATTTTATTTCATGTATAATTTGAGATATGATCCTTTTTAATTGAGTTTAGTTTAGGTGATTGGGAAGAATGATTGTTATCCTTCCACCTAGGTTCAATTCCTGCAAATGACATTTGAGATCTTAAAAATATATATTATTGTAATGGCTTCGAACCTTGTTCTTGATATGTCATGTACATTGAAGAATATAAGATTTAGCTTGGGTACCATTCTCGAAATGAAGAGAAGTACTCAAAGGTTTTCCCCAAATTTTATAACCTTGAAAAAAAAATAAAACAAATATTAACCAATATATTTTACTTCATTGAAACTTTAATATCATATTATTATTTTATTTTAAATGCTTAAAAATAAATTTGACAGAGATGGACATTCTTATTCATATCAAAATGGTAACCATGTTGACGCTCAAACGTTTTCACTTCTTAGATAAAACATAAGACGTAGCAATAGATCGCTTGTGAGAGTAAATAATTATCATTTCGATCAATATGGAAGAAAGTGTTTCCTTAACCACAACTTGCATCCCTACATTTTACGAATTTCATTAGCACTTCTTCCATTAGACCTTTACACCACTTGGAAATAAATAAATGGAAATAGAGGGGGTAGGTGCTCAAATCTGGTTCAAGAAAAGATTTGCACTTGAAATTTTTTTTGGTGATCCCTCTAAATGTTAAATTCTTAATAATTTTTAAAATCACTCTATACTTGTTATAAGGATATCCTCTTTGAAAAATAGAAGTAAATGACAAAATATAGATATCATGTTTAGGAAAGAGACAAGTAAATGAAAAATGCATATCAAATAAAAACCATCATGCACTCAATTGTTGAGAACAAAAAAATTGTTTAAAGAAGTATACATTCTTTTAGACAAGTAAATGAAAAATGCATATCAAATAAAGACCATCATGCACTTAATTGTTGAGAATAAAAAAAATTGTTTAAAGAAATATACATTTTATTTTGGAATTCATTTTTGTTGATTACAATAAAACGAAGCATTGTAGGTGATTCAATATATTTAAATTTTTTTATATTTAATGTGCTTGATATGTTACAAATTATATCGCTAAGTGATTTATCCAGTCGTATAAGTACCCAATCAAATTAATAATAAATTTAATTTATTATGTTTATAACTTTAGTATGATACATAAATAACCGAAGTTCTAAATGATCTTCATGTTGTGGGTTGCTACAATAATAGTTTTTAATATATTTGATTGTTTGATTTAGATCTATTATGTGCAAGTAGCAATGGATTTCTTAGGAAAATGGATGACACACATGCGTTGTTCAATCATGTTACCATCATGAAGTCAACTTGGTACCATGGATCTAGAAGTAACAATCTCAATAATAGCATTCAATGTATTTTTAGTGTAGGTGTAAAAATGAATAAGTTTAAATGAGTCGAGTTGCCCTTGTTAAAGGCTTCAAGTTCTAAATGGAAGAAGGGAAGTAACAATTGCATGGAAATTGCATGGTCACTGCTTCACGAAGGAAAGAAAGGAAGCAATGATTGCATGGTCACCTATTTGCGGTGAGCTAATGAACGAACATTTATCGAGGAAAGGTCCATCTACTAATAGATCAATGATTAGGAGGGATGGAAGAATGAATGTTTTTTATTGAAGGGAAGTAATGATTGCATGGCCATCGATTTGAGAATGGAAGAAGGGAAGCATCAATTACATGACCACCTATCCGTGGTGAGATAACGAGCAAACATCAGTCAAGGAAAGGTCCATTTGTTGATAGATGGATTGTTACGAGGAATTGAAGAGTAGGTGATTTTGATCCTTTGAACTATCATCTACTAAAATATTTTTGAAAAAAAAGAACAAATAAAAAAATCCGAGCAACACAATATTTTCTTGAATAAGTATTTAATCTCATAACTTTGTATCGAAAAAATTAATCATAATATTATCATATTAACATATTATTATAAGAGCACTCATAGATCAACATGGAGAGCGACAATTGTCCAAGCTCTTGATACCTCAACTCTAATAGCATCAACAAAAGTTGATTAAGGGAAAGATGAAATCAAGCAATATCACAAAGTCATAATTCCCACGGAGGACTTGGAATCAAAACCACCCCCTCAAGTCTCAGAAAAAATCTCTGGTGGATGAGAAGAATAGAGGCCGCAAAACTTCAAAATATAATTTGGAGGAAACTGGAGCATTGTTAGTATACTCTTGACAAGACATTGGGCATTTAGAGAAGTATTTTTCATCTTAACCCAAAGTTTAATATGAATATGATATCATGGAATATAGGAGGCCTCAACGCACCAAGCTAGTAACACTTGCTTAAGTGAAGAATATCATAGGAAAAGCCCATAGTTTCCATGCTATAGGAAACAAAATGCAACCAAAAATCTATGACTTCCATAGCTCAGAAATGATGGATAGGTAGTGAATTGTTCACGGTAAGTGCAGTCAAATTTGTGGGAGGCCTAGCCTTACGATGGGATCCAACTCAAGTATCCATGGAACACTTTCTTAACTCATCCAATCTCTTTACATTTAGTTATAGAATGATTGAGTCTGAGGATCAAGTTGTATTACTAATGCATATGGACCTACCAATCCCACCATCAAAAGATCCTTCCTATACAATATGTTGGCTATAAGTGGGATCATGCTTGGCCAACCTTGGATAATAGGAAGCAATTTCAATGTGATAACATCTCTCCTAGAGAAAAAAAGGAGGTCATAGAAATCTAGATAATGAAATCTTAGTTTTCAGAGAAACCAGTGATAAATTAAGATTGGTTGATATTCAAACCATTAGTGGCTTCCACACTTGGAATAATAAAAGAGGAGGCACACATCATATAATAGTAAGTCTAGATCATTTTCTAGGCTCTAAAACTCTATATACAAAGGCAAGTGGCTCTTGTAACTGAAATTTTACATTTCTCGGGTTTAGGACAAAGACCAATTAGTCTTTCTCGGGAAAAATCTTTCATACCCAAACCAAAACCATTTAGGTTTGAGAAGTTATTACTTCTATACTTCTTGTCAAATATAACAGCTTGGTGGAATTAAATAGTTCCTCCATATGCTACAAAAATGTACCAATTTCAACATAAATTAAAGAAAAATAAGGAAAATATCAATATTTGGAATAAAGAAGTATTCGAAAATTTTTTGTAGGTCCAAAACCAACTATAAAAGGACATGGATGAGATACAAGCCTCTATCATTCATGAAGGTAAAACATAGGAATACATAGAATGGGAAATCCACATCAACAAGGAACTGAAAATACAAGCTAGGTAGGAAGAAACCCTCTATTGGCAGAATTTGAGAATCAAATGGCTGAAATAAGGTGATAGAGATTCAAAATTTTCCACAACTCGATGATTAATCGAAGATACCACAATCAAATCTCAAATATTATGTCCACAATGAGGGAAAATATAGAGAAGCATCAAGATATTTAATTGGAACTCAATAATTGTTTATCCATATTCTTTCTAAGCTCGCAATGGACAATCATGTTCCCATTCAAAATATCATTATCTCGATCCCCCACCTTGATTTCCCTTGAAAAAAAATCAATTTTGTTGTACCCTATCTCTTTTTAGGAGGTCACCCAAATAGTGAAGGAAATGTCATTGAGAAAATCCCCAAGACTTTATGGATTCACGATATATATTTTTAGTCTTGGTGGTTGGTGGTAGGAAAATATGCTTAGGAGGTTGTAGAAAATTCCAAAGTATCCCAAAATATTCTTAAATCTTTCAATCTCTATTATCCTCACTCTCATTCATAAGGATCAGAACATGAACACTGAAGATAATTTTAGACCTATCTCCTTATCCATTTTTATCTACAATATTATAACCAAAACCATAGCTTATCATTTGAATCCCATCATGATGAAAATAATCTCACAAGAATAATGTGGATATATTGAAGGCAAACATGGGACATGTTAAACTCCAGCCTAAGAAATTAAGGACTAGGAACTCTGGACCCAAAGCTCATGAGTGTCGACTCGATCTAGTTAAGACAGTGACACCTGTGATGGACAATTTTGAAGAAAATGCAGAGTATAATGAACCTCCAAAACAAACTATGTCTTTGATCATTCCAAGTAGGCCACTTGTATTAAACATAAAGAAGAAGAGAAAGAAAGTTAGGAAGTTGAAGAGAGATATTAGCGAATTAAATATGTTGGATAATCATTTGAAACACAAGAATGGAATTATAAAGGAAAGGAATGTCTAGTTACAGGTAGATATTGAGAATTTGGCTAAGGAGAAAAATAAATTGCTCAAGTGCACTAAAAATTAGTATAAGAAAACTCCAATGATGATCATACACAATCGAGCTTTGGCAAGGAAAGCTAGGGTAGAAAATAAGAGGAAGGCATCCAATGTCAACATCTTTATAGGAAAGTAACCTTGAAGGAATAAACAACCAATTTTGCTACAGTTTTGGATCAAAACATCAGTTTTAGTGTCAGGGATCATTTTAAGGATGGAAATTTATTTTGAAATGTAGAAATCTTGGCGAATATTACTAATCCTTCATATGCCAACTATAAATGATTGGCGATAATTTTGTAAAAATATTCAAATTTATAAGGATTTTATGTAGTTTTTATAAAATTTTGGCGATTTTTAAGGTAAAATAATTTTATACTATAGAATTTGGGTGAATCATTTTTAAAATAATGAATCTCGTTTTTGGAAAAACCATGGAAAATTATCCCATGAGCGAAATTTAGCCCCTAAAATCATCCCTATTTGGTGTGCACGAGGACATGCAATATATTTTGCATGGGGGGATGTTGGGCCTCTAAATTGGTAGTATTTTACTACTAGTAAAACCCTTTTTAACCTATCTATCCTTCTCTTTTTCCCGGTTATCTCCCACATCAACATAATAACCAATTGGTTTTGATGAATATGTTACTCTAAGCAAATAAGGTAAATTTGTCATCAAATTATGATTATTTCCATTATCTTAGTAGCTTAGAAATATTATTGATTGACTTATTACTAATGAAGTTTTCCTCTAAGTCTAGATCATGTGACATACATAGCGATCCTATAGTATCCTCGTTGTTTGACATATCACCAGCTAGCTTGGACCTAAACCAGAACATGGGTTTTGTTTGTAGCTAGATCAATATGAAATGAAGCCCATGTCATCTATTTCCAGAAGTCAAGGAGTGAGCTAGTCGCATGTCAAAGAACAAAGACAAGTGTTGCCAATGATTGACATAGTTAGGCTTGATTTGGTTCAATATCTCTAGGTGGAAATATCCTCATGCATATCCATGTCATGAAGATATCACATAAATGATTTGTTGTGTATAATTGTCCTCACATTACTAGAAAATATCCAATTCGATATATCTATGTTATCTTTCTATTGTAATCTAATTTGGCAATGTGTGGAGCAGGGGATTCGGTTGAATCACCTTGCACACTTTTGGAATTAGTTTTGTGTATAAAATGTAGTAGCCTAGCGATGTAAACATATGGAGATAGATAATAATCCTTTGATCAAAGACTCTGGTGTTTTGTAACTTCTTAGATACATTTATCCTTTATTAATACAAATATATGAGCTGACAATCGAGATCTATTTTTGTGTTGAAATCTTGTTGGTAATTTTGTACTTCTTTTAAGCAATGAGAATCCAATTGGGAGGGCCACCAATTTGGTTATTGTTGCTCTATCTTCTAGCAGTGGAGGTAATAATCCCATTTATTTTCTTTAATAGCTAGTGTTGTTTTTATTACACAAATAGTATGGATCAATTTTGTGTTCACATTATCTATTTTTGTATACAACATTTGCATGATCTCCAAGTCAAGAGTTGGCATGCTAGTGTACTCAATTTGATTTGCAAATGCAGGTGCCTCTATAATTCTTAAGCCTTGTAGGTCTTGTGTATTGGTTTTGGTTACAATTTAAACAATAACATCGATATCACTCTATTTTGATTCCATTTGGTTCATAACCTAAGTATGCAACTTGAGTAGCATGATTCAATTTTGTTCTACATATGATCAACACACTTTTTCTCAGATAATAAATTTAAATAATGTTGTTTTATTTTGATATCTAGTCGTTATACATTGGAGACCCATAGTTGCAAATGTTTTGAAGTTATCAAGTTTTGCTTGCATAGTGTGTGTATGTGGATCGATCCTCCTTTCTGTGTCCCTCTCTTAGGCTAATGAGAAAGTGTCAGGCAATTAGTTTAGATTGATGGAAATTTGGTTTGGATTGTTGGTTTTCATTGATGCCAACCTTTGGAGAATGATATTGTATATTGATGTCAACTATTAGAGATTGATGTCAACCCTTGAGTATGTCTAGTAGCTCTAGAAGTATGGGTAAGGAACCCATGTTTGGTTGAGGAATAATGTAATGAATATCAATGTATATGTAGGTAATAATATTTTATATGGATAGTACATGTCATGCCATTTCCGGTGATATTTGGAACGTCACATAACTCCTCACGGTTAGAGAGTTACGTCATTTTGAAGTTGGAGAACCCTCATGAGTTATCTAGAATCCCCAATAAGGTCAAAGAATTCAAATTATTCTAGAAACCCCTAAAATAAGTTGACCAGTCAAAGTGGGTGAAACTAGGAGTTAATCATGGGTATATTTGTTGCATTAAGAAAATAATTAAAAATAAATTGGTTGCAACAAGAAGTTGTGAGTAAAGATAAAGTATTTAAATAATAAAGTAGTCAAAGTGGTTGCAAAGAGAAATTATTTAAATAATAAAGTGGTTGCAACAAGAAGTGGTGAGTTTACTATTTCTGGATAAGTCAAAGTGGTTGCAAAACAAATTAGCAACTAGGAGTGGAGAACTTATATTTGTGGAAAGTGGTTAAGTTAAGTGGGCAAAGTGGTTAAGTGGAAAAAGTGGCTAAGTGGACAAAGTAGTTAAGTGAAAAAAGTGGCTAAGTGGACAAAGTGGTTAAGTGGACAAAAGTTGATACTTCTAGAGGAAGCTACATGGAAGTATAAATAAGAGATAAAGAATCACCATCTGGCACGTGTGAAGAGTCACCATTTGGTAGGGCCGACCTCTCACACTGGGTGGGTAAACCCACCTTTAATTAATTCTGGCCCTTCCATTATAACTGTTGGGGCCAACTTCTTATTCTGCACTTTGTAATTGTCCGATGACCAATCCGCAAAAGGGGATTTGGTCCTTATACAATTATCGACATGATTAATCCTCAATGGGGATTAATCCAATAACAATAATAAT
>ML795940.1:47931-63007 GCA_009831015.1 Picea engelmannii
TGGAAGAAAGAATCCATGTACATATTGTGGTTTATATAACCATCATGTTTCAAAATGTTGGAAAAGATTGGCCACTTTCAGGAAAATTTATAAGCAAAGACAACGTGAAAAGAGGATGCAAAAGATTTGCACTCATTGTCAGACGCGGGGTCATCTCATTGACCAATGTTGGACATTGCATCCAACCACTCATCCACAGCACAAGAAGCAGATGGATAAAGAGATTGGCAAGAATGGAAATGGAGATTCCATCATCGATGTGAGTCAAGATGATTCACAAGAGGACGATTTCCAGCAGACAAAGTCACCGTTGAGTTGGCTTGGTAAGAAATGGTTGGATTTCTTGAGCAAGTAAGGCTTGCATTTTTCTGTTGTAAATGCATTTTTCAGCGTTATGTGTGCATTTATGGGAAGCATGATAAGTTGCATCAGTTTATCACAACTTGCATGATGCAAGTTGCATGTGAATGCAATTCATTTTGAAGGCATTTTTATTGTTGCATAAATTCGCCAGGAGGATGTAAAAGATGGATATGATGTTCACTTGTTACAGCCATGTATCTTTTTCATTTCAGCTATTATGTACCCACATGTTTTTGGGTTTATGTACTTATGTTTGTACTGGAAGGAGAGTTGAAGAGTCATGCACATGCATTTGTTTTTATGTATGTGTAAGCAGTGAACCTGGTGATGGTTCATCATGAATGATTCATGATTGTAACATGATTATGTATCATGTTTTTTGACTTGACAGTTTGGGAAGGTTGATATGTTTCAAATGAGTCTCGACTGGTGTTGATGATTTTCTGACGACTATGTTGTGTCGATCGTGTTTTTCAACTTATGTTTAGTCGATGGTGTTTGATGGCTTGAAAGTTGATTTTGAGTACACCAAGATGCAGGAAAACACCATGTGCTTTGATGAAGTATAGGATGCGACAGTTTGTTTAAAGAACAACAGATTTTGTTGGCATCATTTTTTCAGTCTTGTATAATTTGTTTTCAAGATTGATGGTTTTCTTGGCTTGTGACAAGATGTCGCAGGAAGTTTTTTTGCAGCCATTGGAGAGCTAATTGTGTTGACGTCAAAGAGTTCACAAGAGGGACTTGATTCTCAGTGGGAAGGTTGGCATTCTTCCAAGCACAGAGAGAGCAGTGGGTCAGCAGCAGTCAGAGAGCAGTGGTTGAGGGACATAGCCAGTTGCAGTGCAAGGCATGTCAAGGTATTCAGGTGATTGTCGAAAAGTCTTTTCAAGTAGAATCGGTTGATATAACTTGAAATAAAAAGAGTATTGAAAGCAGACAGATAATCATAAGCTTTTGTGGGTCCAAAAGCCTTTCAGTGGGAAGGTGTGATCAAAATCTGGACCAGGGGTCAAATTTTAGCTCAAAAATCAACATTCTCGGAATTGCCTCAAAACGAACATGAGTGTAGCCCTCATCTTCACAAACCCAACGCAACTCGTTTCGTCTCAAACGGACGTCAGGAGCAAAAGATATCGTGATCTGTTCAAATCGCCAAACAGGTAAAAAAAGGATGTTGACTGGGCAGTCCGTACAGTCCGTACGGATGCTGACGTGGCATGATCGTATGCTGACATGGAAGGTTCGTACATGATGATGTGGCAGGGTACGACTCCCATGTGGCAGTTGATGTGGCAGGCATTGATGGTTGACATCTGGGTGAATCAAGTTTTGCCACGTGACATCCTTATATTGGTTCAAAATTATGGAGTCTATGGGATTCGAACCCCGAACCTCCCACACCGGTCAACGCTTTTGTAAAGTCCGCCCTGCCAACGGGCCACACGGTGGTTCTTGTATATTGTATGGTTTTAATTGCATTCGAAATGTATTGCAATGTGATTTGGGCGTGTCTGGGCTGGGGCTTAGCCCCAGCCCCCGGTCGCATTTACACTACCATACGACCTTACCTTCCGTGGGTGCACACGCAAGTTTGGACTTTCAAATGTTTAGCCCCCGGTCACACTCATTTTACATATGACCATACTCTCCGGAAAATGGCGCGGGGTTTTTTTAAATGTAGCCCGTGGTTATGCCTAACCACATGTGACCATAACCAGGAGTGTGGGGGGGGGCTTAAAACGGTTAGCCTTTTTCTTAATGTGCATGGTCATATTATGACCCCATATGCCCGAGAGCTAGGCGGTTAGGGGTTGGCGTGCCCTTAACCATTCTACGGGTTGCACCGTTGGCGTGGTTGCACCCGGTGCCAAGTTTTTACGCTATATATTGCGTGTGTGCCAGGTTTAATGAATAAGGGTGCATTTTGGCGAACCAAAGATAGCAAGCTTGAAGGAGGAAAATGGAAGGAGGCCTATCTTCTTCATCTTTTGGCTGATTGAGGTGTCGTAAAAGCCCAGCTAGGCGTTTTTGGACATCCCGAATCCATTGGCACTGTTATCAAAGCCATTTGAAGACTTCTTATGCAGGTTTTTCACCATTGAAGTTTCAGGAAGCTTCAGGGAGTTTGAAGCCCTCATTGATGGAGGACATGGTTTGGTGAGCCTATGTTTGTTTTCTGTGATTGAATAATCATTTTTTACTAATTGTTATGCTCTGAACACATTGGGATAGGTTTCAGAGGCTTTTGAGGGCTTTTACAGGTGTTTTTGCCAAAGAGAAGTTCAATGAAGCTTATGGCCACATGTAGAAGAGGTCATGCCCGGATGAGCCATGATCCGTTTTCAGAGTTATATTAGTCATTTTTGGGGTTTTTATGTGTTTTGATCCCAATGGTATAGTCTGTTTTTCCATTGGAGTTGAGAAATATCTTGTAAAATAACTTTTGACAAATTAATCCCAGAGAGCCAAGTCCATTGATGGAGGCTCAAGGAGATGTAGCCCGGAGGGGGGTGAACTCCTTTATCATCTTGTTCTTGTTGTGAGTTTTATGGTTTATTTTCTACAAGTTGTGTTGCTGTGTATTTATTTCAAGTACATATTTAACCATCTAAAAGAACATTTCCTCACACATAAGCATTTACAAGAAGATACATAAATTTGGCACATAAACTATATTGCATATTTTAACACATGAAGCAAGGTCCTGTAAAGTTTATTTTAATGAAGTAGAGGGTGCTTGCATAGCATAACAAGTCAGCCTTCTATTTTCAGATCATGGTTGGAAGACACCCCCATGTTTGCGAGTTGACCAAGTCACAACCTTTAGCAAGTAATCATTATGAGACTCCAACATCTCCATCTTTCTCTTAATCTGGAAAAACCCCTCATCTTTGGGTAGCATTCCAAGTGCTACCATTGTTTTCACATGTCAGTATAATTCTAGGGTGTGAAAAAACTTGGAATTATTAGTTTTGTAACATCCCAGTTCTAGAATCACCCCACCCACTTGAAACTCAACTTCAACATCCTCCTTGAACTCATGGGTCAGGTGTACCTCAGCTTCCAGAGCCAACATGGCTACTTTTTTTTCCTTGGGAACGAAGTGCTCATAGTGTTTTGCAGCATCCAACATTTTTGTGGAAGCTTGAGATGGCCCAAGACGGAATGACACCAGAAGAGCGAGGTTTGCAACCTCAAGGTGCCATTGGAGGGAAAAGGAAATCAATTGGAGTGATAGAGTAACAGTCAGAGAGCATGCAAGCCTTCATAACCAAATCCAAAAGAGTTGAATTGGGAATTGAAGAGTTATAAATAGGAACATAAACAACCATAATATCCTCGATGAGCTTACCAACTCGTCTTGCTTTCATGTGATGAACCATGATGATTGACCTCATGGGAAAATCCCCCAAATCCAAGTCCGATTGTGCAACTGTGTCTTTTTCATTAGTTCATTCATCAACATGATCACGATGAAAGCTAATTCCCTACATCGATACAATGGTTTCATCCTCTTCATCATGTAGAAGACCTAGAACTCTATATCTGTCCCAAAAATATTCCTCCCCATCATGAATCTGTGTCCTATCAGTTTTGGAAGTGGAAAATGGAAAATGAATTGAGTGTATTGGAGTGATGAAGGGAAGGACTATTAGGAAATTATACTTCCATGCTAAACCTAGTAGAAGAGAGGAAGATAGATTTAAGCTAGAAAACAAATGACAAAGTAATCACAAAGATTTTACTCTGAAAGCCCAAATGGGAAAACCAACATTCCTTGACTGTCTTTCTCTCTTGTTGTCTTATTCATTTAGAATAAAAGGTTACATTCCTAACCTTGGTCTACACCTAAGACACAATTGATATTGTACCCTCTTGCTTTACACAAGAACAACCTTGTATCCAATTCGGCTTACATATACATGACCAACAACCTACTACGAAATATTAATATGAAGATCATTACAACATAAACCACTTAATACGATTATAACACACCTTATTTATAGACTCTAAAGTAGGAAAACCCATAAACAAAGGCACCCAAAAACGGTTACAAATCCACATAGATCATTGGCTATAAATCCTACGAATCTCGGGATTCTATTACAATAGACTTCCAATTGAATTATTAATTGACTACCAGTTGACCTTCATTCGATCTTCAGTCAATTGCCACAGGACCACTTGTCGACCTCTTCGACTTGTTGTCGATTTGACTTCGACTTTGCCTGGTCGATCCACCTAGACCTTTGACTTTTACTCCCAGTCGATCTACCTCGACTAGAATTTCACTGCAAAGAATATAACAACCCAACATTCTACCACTTTTTGTCTTCTTTGTTGAACCAATAGTTTCCAACACTTTTTTTCACAGACCCTAGGAAACAATTCCCATTTCCTCTCTGCACCAAGAGAACTTCAAAACACTCACAAGCTTGGTCAAAGAGTCTGCTATGTTTTTCAATGTGTCTTCTTTCTCCAGCAACACCTTGTTTCTTTCCACCATGTCTCTTACAAAATGGTATTGTACATTAATATGCTTAGTCTTGAAACGATAAGATGGGTTCTTTTCCATAAATATTGTTCTTTGACTTTCACAACTTATCTTCATATCTCTCTACTCAAAATCGGTCCCTGAACATAGTCATTACATCCATACTGCTTTTTTTCTTCCATTAGTGGTTTCCATGTATTCAACTTCTATTCTTGACAAGGCTATGACTGCTTATCGCTTAATCATCCAATTTACCAGTCCATCGAACATCTTGAACACATATCCACTGGTCAACCTCCATCGATCTAGATCTCTATCCCAGTCAGCGTCGACAAAGCCATGTACATCTACTTCAATATCATCTCTAGGTTTCCCTTGGTAGCATATAGCTTAGTGTTTTGTGCCACACAAATACCTAAATACTCTCTTGAAAGTTGTCCAATGCTCCTTTCCAAGTTTCGACATGTATCTCCTCAACACTCCCATTGCATGGGAAATTTCTTGTCGAGTGCAGACCATCGTATACATTAGAATACCAACAACACTTGCATAATGAATATGTTCCATATCCTCTATTTATTCTTGTGTTTTTGGACACTATTCAACAATTAGCCTTGTTCCCACAGGAATTGACACCTTTACAGGCTTGCAATCCTATATGTTAAAATGTTTCAAAATTATTTCAATATACTTCTTCTGATTCAACTAGAGATTTCTAGCTACTTGATCTCTCTTGATCTCCATTCCCATAATGAAGTTCATTGCACCGAGATCCTTCATGTCAATATTGGAGGATATCTACTTCTTCACCTCCTTTATTTCATCCATGTTGTTTCCAATCAGAAAGATGTCATCGACATACAATGCTACGTATATGAAACACCCACCTTCTTCCTTGGAATATATGCAGTGATTAGATTTTCTTCTCACAAATCCCAAACTAAGGATGTATGTGTCAAACTTTTGATACCACATCCTTGGTGATTTCTTTATACCATAAATGGATCTTTTCAATTTGCACACCAAATATTTCTTGCCCCTTACTACAAATCCTTCAGGTTGTTTCATGTAGATTTATTCTTCCAGGTCCCTATGTAGGAACATTGTCTTCACATCCATCTATTCTATTTCTAGATCAAATGTTGCATCCAGAGACATTAGTACTTTAATGGAGGTTAACTTTGCAAAAAGAGAAAAAATATCACCGAAGTCGACTCCTTCAACTTCGGAATATCCTTTCGCTACCAGTCAAGCATTGAATTTCTCAACTTGACATGTTGCATTCATCTTCTTCTTGAATATCCACTTGCTACCAATGGGATTTCTTCCACTAGGTAATTTAACTAAATCCCATGTCTCATTCTTATGAAAGGATTCCATCTCTTCTACCATGGCATCCTTCTAGAGTCTACCCTTTGTGAAGTCGACTCCCTCCCTAACCAACTTAGTCTCATTGTTAGTGGAAGTTAACCCAAATTCATAATGAAAGTTGGGTGGACTGTACCTTTTGACTGGTTTTCTTACTTGTTCAGACCTCCTTACAATTGAGGTTAGTTGTTCCACCTCTTCATATGATTTAGTTGACTCATGTGAATCATCTTCTTCTTTGTTCCTTAGTTCAAACCTCACCTTCTTTGGATTTTTCTCTGTTTGAACCACTTCAGACTCAGACTTCCTTTTGACTTATCCGAAGACCACATCTCGAATATACATGATTTTCCTTGATGCAATACCCCAAATCTTGTATCCTTTCATTCCTTCTTTGTATCCAATGAAAATACATTTGACTACCTTATTGTCCATATTGCTCCTCTTTTCCTTGGGAACATGAACAAATGCATCACAACCAAATATTTTGATATGTGAAAGTGAAGGATTCTTATCAAAACATACCTCATGTGGAGTCAAGCTGACTAGTGTCGACGAAGGATACACATTCACCAAATATTTTGTAGTGTCGACTGCCTCTGCCCAGAATTCTTGTGTGATCCCAACACCATTGAGCATGCTCTTTTCCTTGTCCATCAATGTCCTGTTCATTCTTTTATCAACTCCATTTTTTGGGGGGGTATACGTCATGGTGTTTTGGTGTGTTATTCCACACTGCTTGCAGAACTACTCAAAATCATTTCCATAGAATTCACCACCATTGTCATTTCTCAACACCTTAATCTTCTCATATGTCTGGTTTTCTACAAGAGACTTACACTCTTTGAATTTATCGAAAACCTATGATTTCTTCCTTAGGAAATATATTCATGTCTTCCTAGAAAAATAATTTATGAAGGAGACATAATATAGGGATCCACCAAGTGAAGGAACTGAAATAGAGCCAAACATATCACTATGAACCAATTCTAGAATCCATTTTCCCCTTGTCTCTCTAGATGGAAACCTCACTTGAATTGTTTTTCCATATATACAATGTTCACAAACATCGACTTCTAAATTACATTCAGGAAAATATTTGATCGTACCTTTTTTATGAATATCTCGATGTCCCTTTTCTCCAATGTGTCTCATCCTCTCGTGCCATATCATGGTCGGGTCGACTTGATGAGTCGGTTTGAATCGACTCAACTTAAGTTGAGACGAGTTGAGTCGAATTTGAGTCAACTTCAAGAACAACAATTTTTTTTCATCTAGTCGAGTTGACATTCCATAATAACTTGTATATGGTTCTTTCATTAAGACCATCACACCTATGACCATTTTGCATGTATCCTTTTGAAATAGAGTGTGCACTCTTGCATCACTTATCTTACTGACATATATCAAGTTTCTTTCCAAACCAAGAATATGTAGCATACCTGGAAGGGTTATGCTCCTCTCATCATGCAGTATCAATCAGACTCTTCCTCGTCCAACAATTTTGGTTGTCGAGTCATCCCGCAAGAACACATATCCTCCCTCATATCATTCATATTCACAGAACCATTTTATATGTGGTGTCATATGATAGGATACTCTTGAGTCGATCAACCAAACATCTTGATCTAACTGTGTATTGGTCGATGCCAAATACACATCATATCCTTTATCTGGATTAGTCTTTCTCTCATTTGACTGCTTCTCATTGGATCTTGTACTGACTTCCATTAACTTTGACTTGCATTCCCTTTTGTAATTCCCAACTTTATTACATTTCCAACATCTTCTCGTTGACTAAACTGGGGATTTATATATTCCCTTTGACTTAGACTTTTCACCAGAGATTTTGCCTTTATCTCTATCAATCGGTCGACCCCTCACCACTAAAAAATCTTTGGACGATCCTTCCATGTTCTTCCTTCTCTTTTACTCTGACAATAGAGATGAAACCATGTCTTCTAGTGCTAATGTGGTTGAATTACTCCATATAGCCATGACTAAGCTATGCCAGGAGTCTAGAAAATACAATAATAGGCTAATACATTTATCCTCCTTAGTGATTTTAATATCCACAGAAAATAACTAGATTATTAGGGTATTAAACACATTTAAATTCTCATTTACCGAACTTCCCTCACTCATCCTTAGAAGATATAGATTCTTTCTAAGGAACATTTTATTTACCATGGATTTTGACTAGAAGAAGCTTCCCAACTTGTCCCACAGTTTCTTGGTCGAGTATTCACCTGAGACATTCAACAACAACGAATTTGCAAGACACAGTCGAATCGTATTACTTCCCCTTATATCGAGTTTCTCTCATTCTTCCCTCGATGTACATGTCAGAATGGTACTTGTTATCACACAAGTTGTAGGTTGGGAAAATCTCAACCCAAACCACAATATGGAGACAACTAAGAGAATACCTACCCATTGTCACCTTAGATAGGTATTCTCGTCATTTTTGAGGTGAAGTGATAACCTCAAAGGGGGAATCCTGGGTGACCCTTGGGGGAAATGAGATGGACAGTGAGATGATGAAATAAATCCCCCTATAGGTCAAGTTTCTAGATGAATAAGGCTTGAGAATGAGTCTCAAGAGTGGTTTAATATTTCCAATTCCTTGGGTACCTGTTGAAAGTGTTTGTACCTGCCAGAGACACGAGAAAATACAAGTATGCATGTAATATATCAACTGGAAAAGAAAGTTAAGCTTGATGTCCCTAATTTCATCAGTAAAAAAAGATATATATCAGTAATGAAATCAAGTAACTAGTATAGATTTAACCACTTAAAGCACCAAATATTAGTTGAGTTATGAAGCATAAAACATGTAGATAAGTTCTCAACACTTTAGCACAACTTTAGAGGTACTACATGGATGTAATGATAAGTTTTCAGAGTATATTTATGATAGTCAAGTGGATGTAGCAGTGATTTTCTATATCTTCAAATTTAACCACGAAAATAAGCAAGTAATCCAACCAAAAGTTTACCAATTAGCAACACAATGAAAATAATGGGTTACTAGCAAATTTCCCCGGTCAAATTGCAAGTTAAAGTCAATAAAAGGTGTTTTTTGTAGCCCTAATGGTTGTATATTTTAATGAGTTATAGATTTAATAATTCCAATCAAATCAATACGCCTTAGTTGCCTTGACAAGCTCTTAGCATGCAAAAAAGTTTCCAACTTAAACAATTTCAACATCTCGTCAAAACATGTTTACCAATGCAAACATTTTATTTCTCCAATGCAAAAAACAGATTAGTGCCTTTAAAATATGGGTGAATGGAGTCTTTAATTACAATTTATACCAACAAAATACCTTGGGGTGTAAATCCTCTTACTCCCTATGGCATGCCAATCAAACTAGGGAAAATATAGGAGGGTGTACACACTCATACTTCTCCTAGAATCCCTTGCAAAAATGACATATAAACTTAGAAAATAAAATGAAGCTTAATGGAGGTTGTATACAACATAGTCCTCCTAGGGTTTCAACCAACAATGACCAAGAATAAGCAAGATAGAACTAACTAATGCATATTTTCCTTACCAAGAGAGAGAGAGATCAAACCTTACTTCACCATTCAAATTACCATCCAAGAGAAAGAACATAAGCCTCCAAGAGGTGTGAACCACTTATCCTCATCCATTCACCAAGAAAGAACACAAAAACTCACTTGCAAGAGAGAGAGAGAGAGAGAGAGAGAGAGAGAGAGAGAGAGAGAGAGAGATACCAAAATGCTCAAGTCTAGCAAGAATTTTAGACATTAGTCTTATCACAATGGAAAAGCTATGTAGAAAAATGAAATAGAGATGATCTCTATTTATACAAATCTTTTAAACATAGTGTGTCCACAAAACTTAAGGTAAAACAAAATACAAGGGGTCAACAACCCTTATCTTTACCCTCTACAAAAATAATATTATTTAGTTCGTACTTTGCAGATAAAAGAAACCCTAGAAACATGATGTCACCCTTCTTTTGGGTAACATTTGGCACTTTTGGTCAAGTAGTAGAGTTGGAGGAGGGAACGTTAGGCCTCAAAAGGCCAATATCCATCAACAAAAACCTTTCTTCCATGATCCATGGTCCTCTTCCTTCAAAACGGCCTAAGCGTCCATCATCACCACCAAACCCTATCCCTAGGGTGACGTCAATCCCTCAAAAGGTGATATTTTGACCCTTTTAATCAAGTCGTTTGGCAGGGTTGGGTAAGAACCTCCAAGGTGTCCTATAGGCCTCCAAAGGCATGTCATCATCATCCAAACTGTGGGCCCTTAGAATCCAACTTGTGGGCTTCAAGCCTCATGGAAGCCCAGGCTGGGCTTATTCTTCCAAGACTGTCCACCAATGAGGTTCTGCAAAGAAAAATGGATACACCCTCCAAGGATTGCAAGTCAAATGCATCATGATAAGTAAATTGAATCAATAAAAGATCCATATAAGCATGTACATCCAAACCACCTCATCAAAATAAACTAATGCTCAAATACCCTATGCAATTTACCAAGTTTAGGTATGGCAGGTTTGACAAAACGACCTATTCGATGAATCACTCCTCAAGTTTAGGAGTGTTTCCCAAGGGGACATTATTCTAAGTCATTTGGATGAGGTGTTATGGATGGGGGGAATACCTTTGGGCATGGGTTTCATGACATACAAGGATTTGTAGTGTCTCATCTATGGGTTCCTTTGTAGAGGGTGCGTCGCACCTTCATTTTCAATGCAACCCTTTTCCAAGCCCATTTATTTCCTTTTATTCTTTCAAGATGTTTCCAGGTTGAATCCAAGGTGGGTATTCTACCTAAGAATCAAAAATAGTTCCCACACATGCTCCACCTTGGTTTTCATTTTGTATTAGTTATTTTTCATGGGTCCCATCATTTTCTTATGAGAAACATTTCATTGTCCTCAAGATCCTTGGGAGAGCATCTAGAAGGTTAATTATTGGTTTTATCTTTTTCCAGCTACAAGCCTTTGGGCCTTCTTCCCATTCTTCCCATAAGATGAGGGACAACCCCTTATTGGTTCAGTATACCCAAAAATCCCAAAAGGTAAGGAGATGTGGGGATGAAGTGTGGAAAATGACAAGTATGGTCGGGAATGGCACAACGACTCGTCAAGAAGACCTCACAGTATCAAACCTATCCCCAAGGGTGGCCCACTTTCTAGGGTGCAGTGTCAACCACCAAAGTAAAATAGGGAAAAGAGAATAATGTCCAAGCAAACGCTACATAATTAAAAGAAGTAATATATGCAACAAACTCAAATGCCTCAAATAGTGAAATGACACTCACCATAATACTTGGCCTGTACCTCATGGAGAAAGACCCAATGTCTTCCGCAAGTCAGATGATGTGGTGGATACCGTCGTAATGAATCTGGAGCAATGGTGGTGAGGTGGGTCTCTATCTGTGTAATTTGACATTGTTGGTCATGTTATCTCTCTATACTCCATTTCTGCAACCTGAGGGCCTCGAGACATCATCTCCTTAGTTATCCCCAAGATTTGGGGATAACATCTGGCTCCTACTTGGGAATATGTACTCACTATAGAGAGTATGAGAACCACAACATCTCCTGGTGGGCTTTTTCCTACACTGAAACATAACACTATAAAATCTAGGGTGGTTCTATCACCCTTCATCCATATATATCAAAACCAAAAATGAGAACTAATCTAGAAAATAAAATTTTAGCATTTTTCAAAAATTTCTAAGGTAAGCATGAAATCAATATGAAAGTGGAGAAAAATGAAATATCAAATGAAGCTAAGCTACCATGAGAAATCGAGATGAAAATGCAATAAAAGCAATATGATCTACCTGCTTACTTGGGTCTCTGGCCGTGAAGAAGTCAAGTGCCCTGAATGTAGGGCTGGAGAAGAGATCCATCCACTCGTAATGGAATATTTCTCCCATCCAAAGCTATCAGGTGATACTTCTCTTTCTTGGACTTGTTCTTGATGATGTAAGGGCCAAGCCAAGCGTTGTCATCCTTCTAGTCATATTTAGGCTTTCCCTTCCTCTTGTCCCACATGAACGCAATACTTCCTTCACTTTAATTGATGTAAGGTATATTCTTGATGTAAGGATAGGAAGGAGGTCTTGTGTTGACTACTTTTTTGATGAATTCTTCACGTTCTTTGTCCTTATTATCTTATTTATTCAATATTTGGATAGACCCTGGCTCGTTTCCTTGGAACTTCACAATATTTTCGTTTTACTCATCTGTCCTTGGGAGTAGCATGTCTATGCAGTCCTCCTACATGAAAGGTAAATATTGTGGATCATACTCAATGATCTCTGGAACCTTATCGAACTCACACTCACTTGTATAATAAAGGTCGTTGGGGTCCATCACATGTTTTTTGTCCCTCTCTAGACTATATAATATCTCAAAGGTGCCATCCACCATGGGAATGTGTGCATGGGTAATATCTATGCCAAGGAAACCTCCAAGAGAAGAATACCAACTCCTTGATAAGAGCATCCCCCAAGCGTCCAGGATATCAATCACTACTATGTTCATAAGGATGTTGATATACGGAAAATCAATCAGGAAGACTTAAACATTCTCACACATTCCATAAACCTTGACCCTCTTGAAATCAATTCCACACACATTTCCATATGGTTGGGTCGTCTTTAACCCAATTTGTTTCATCAACTTTAAATACATGGCATTTGCTAAGGCCCCGAAGTACACCATATAACTGCTTAAGCAGAGGTTTTTCATGCTCAAAGAAATATAAAAAGGAGGGTTATTGTCCCTTTTCCGCTCAAGAAACACGGTGTTAAAAATTATTGGAAGGTCCTCCTTCTCGGTTGGTACCTGTAATAGTTTCAATATTTCCCTCCTCACATAAGGAATTTTTCACATATCTGTTATAGGGACCATCATATTCAACTTCCCAAACATGGATACAACATATATGTTCAATTGAATCTCACTTTTGTTGAAGTTGGATTTAGAAGCAACTCATGTACTAGAGGTGAAAGTGGTGAGACCACCTTCTTTGTAGATGGAGGAGGAGAGATTTCCCCTGGTTGAGGTAAAGTGGAGGATTGTGATGAAGGGATTGAAGCCTTATTTCTTCTAGTGTATGCCAAAAATTCCCTCTTCCTCGGTTCCTTTCTCTGATCATCTGTCAACTGATTTAACACCCAAAGTCTCCCCTCTCTTTCCCCTTGACTTATGGCCTCGTCAATCTATTCCCGTGTGACTTGTTCCACTTGGAAGTTATAGATCATATCCATGAAGTCCATATTGTCTAGAGAGTCTTTGTCTTGTTGGGGACATTCATCCTCTCGGTGAGGTTCTTGACATGGAGAACCCCACAATTTATTATTTGCGTTAACCATTCCAACTGGGTTCAACATATCAATATCCTTTGCCTCTTGTTGAGGCCTTGTTTTCCAACATGTGGCATCTCTCTGTTGTCTAGAAAATTGAGGTATGGAGGCAAATTGATTTCTTTCCACAGTGGTCAATCGGCCCATGATTTGATTATATTCCTGGAAAAAATGAGTACTCATCTGATCTATCTTATGAGTCAGGAGGGAAATTGGATTGTGAGCATTGCTATTGGAATCCTTAGTATTTGTCTCTACTTTGGCACAAGTATATTGAAAAGGATCAACCTTGGAGTCAAGGAATTTGTCTTCAATCTCTTCACTATACTCTTTGTCTTGTGCCAAGGTGGTGGGCTTCTTGTCCTTCATAATGAAATGGAAATTCCCATCGAATGCATTCATGTAAATGAGAAGAACAAATACATTTGTAGTGCATAGATATGTCAAGATTTGACTGTACAACTTGTCAAACTTGTTGTCAAATTCACTCACTGTCTCATTCTCCTTCTTGTTAATTTGATTGAACCGAGCTAGAAGCATTTTGTTGTCTTTCTTCGTTGTCCATATTTTCTTGAACATCTTAGTGAAGTCTTCATAAGATGCGATGCGATGCGATGTGAGCATATTAGATTAATGAAGAGGCTAGTAGCTTAATTGCCACATCCTCATGTTTCACTTCTTCATTTTCCATGTCTTGGCTCATGGCATAGAGATGATCATCAACAGTGACCGCATTATTTCCTAGAAAATTTGGCAACCACTTATTAGACTCTTTTGGCATGGTATTGGGATATCTAGGAATGGTGGCCATGTTTAAGGCTTTGTAGAGATATTTTTCCCAAGGGTGAGCCATTAGAGCAAGGGGAAGGGCACCTTTGAAAATGATCTTTAAGGTGGAGTTTCCTTATGATCTTTAAGAAGGGCTCGTTAAAGGTGGAAGGGGAACATCCTTCAAGTGGAGTCTCTAGGAAAGACATGGGTAAAGGATTTTGCATGGTAGCTAGTCAAAATATTGTTAGGGCACGAAAGAGGATTCAAAATCCTCCCCAACAACGATGACAAAATGTTATTTCACAAGTTGTAGGTTGGGAAAATCCCAAACCAAACCACAATATAGTGACAACTAAGAGAAAACCTATCCACTTTCACCTTATATAGGTATTCCCATCACTTTAGAGGTGAAGTGATCACCTCAAGGGGGGGATCTCGGGTGACCCTAGGGGGAAATGAGATAGAAAGTGATATGATGAAATGAATTCCACTATAGGTCAATTTTCTATATGAAGAAGGATTGAGAATGAGTCTTGGGAGTGGTTTAAGGTTTCCAAGTCCTTTGGTACCTGCTGAAAGTGTTTGTACCTACCAGAGACACAAGAAAATCCAAGTATGCACGTAATATATCAAGTGGACAAGAAAGTCAAGCTTGTTGTCCCTAATTGCAGCAATAAACAAATATATATATATATATATATATATAT
>ML795940.1:63506-90305 GCA_009831015.1 Picea engelmannii
TAGTTGAGTTATGAAGCATAAAACATCTAGATAAGTTCTCAACACTTTAGCACAACTTTAGTGGTATTAGATGGTTGTAATCATAATTTTCAAAGTATATTTATGACATCCAAAGGAATGTAGTAGTGATTTTCTACAGAAACAACTTTTAACCACAAAAATAAGCAAGTAATCCAACCAAAAGTTCACCAATTTGCAGCACAATGAAAATAATGGGTTGCTAGCAAATTTCCACAGTCAAATTGCAAGTTAAAGTCAAGCAAAGAAGATGGTTTTTTGCAGCCCTAATGGATGTAGATTTTAATGAGTTGTAGATTTGATAATACCAATCCAATCAATATGCCTTAGTGGCCTTGACAAGCTCTTAGCATGCAAAAAAGTTTCCAACTTAAACAATTTCAATATCTCGTCAAACCGTGTTTACTAATGCAAACATTTTATTTCTCTAATGAAAAAAATCATATTAGTGCCTTTAAAATATGGGTGAATGAATTCTTTAAGTACAGGTTAGACCAACAAAATCCCTAGGGGTGTAAATCCTCTTACTCCCTAGGGCATCCCAATCAAACTAGGGAAAATCTAGGAGGGTGTGCACACTCATACTTCTCCTAAAAACCCTTACAAAAATGACTTATAAACTTAGAAAATAAGATGAAGTTTAATGGAGGGTGTATATAACATACTCCTCCTAGGGTTTCAACCAACAATGAACAAGAATAAGAAATAAAGAACTAACTAATGTAGATTTTCCTTACCAATTCCAAGAGAGAGAGAGAGAGAGAGAGAGAGAGAGAGAGAGAGAGATTAAACCCTATTTCACCAAGAAAATTACCATCCAAGAGAAAGAACATAAGCCTCTAAGAGGTGAACACCACTTATCCTCATCCATTCACCAAGAAATAACAACAAAACACATTTTCAAGAGAGATATATACCAAAATCCTCAAGTCTAGCGAAAATTTCAGTCATTAGTCTTATCACAATGGGAGAGCTATGATGAAAAATGAAATAGAGATGATATTTGTTTATACAAATCCTCTAAACATAGTTTTGTGACAAAACTTAGGGTAAAACACAATACAAGGGGTCAACAACCCTTATCTTTCACCTCAACAAAAATAATATTATTTGATCCATACTTTACACATAAAAGAAACCCTGGAAACATGATGCCACCCTTCTTTTGGGTAACGTTTGGCACTTTTGGTCAAGTCGTTGAGTTGGAGGAGGGAATGTTAGGCATCCAAAGGCCAATATAAATCAACCAAAAACTTTCTTCCATGATCCATGGGCCTCTTCCTTCAAAACATTCCAAGTGTCCATCATCACCACCAAACTCTAGCTCTAGGGTGATGTCAAGCCCTCAAAAAGTGACATTTTGGCCCTTTTAAGCAAGTTGTTTGGAATTTATGGGTCGAGTAAGATCCTCCAAGGTGTCCTCTAGGCCTCCAAAGGAATTTCATAATGATCCAGAGTGTGGGCCCTTGGCATCCAACCTGTGGGATTCAAGCCCCATGGAAGCCCAAGCTAGGCTTGTTCTTCCAAAACTGCCCACCAACTAGGTCTTGCAAAGACAAATGGATACACCCTCCAAGGATCTCAAGTCAAACGAATCATTATAAGTAAATCAAATCAATAAAAGATCCATGTAATCATGTACATCCAAACCACCTCATCAAAATAAACCAATTCTCAAATACCCTATGCAAGTTGCCAAGTTTAGGTATGGGAGGGTTGACAAAACGACTTATTGGGTGAATCGTTCCTCAAGTTTAGGAGTGTTTCCCAAGGGGGCCTCCTTATAAGTCATGTGTATGAGGTGTTATGGATGAGGGGAATACCTTTGGGAATAGATTTCATGACAAGCAAGGGGTTGTAGTGTCTCATATATGGGTGCCTTTGTAGAGTGTGTGTTGCACCTTCATTTTCAATGCAACCTTTTTCCAAGCCCATTTATTACCTTTTATTCTTTGAAGGTGTTTCCAGGTTGAAGACAAGGTGGGGATTATTCCTAAGAATGAAACAATATTCCCACCTTGACTTTACCCTAGTCACATTATGCTTCCCCAAGTTGAAAACATGTGTGGGGCTTCTACCTAAGCATTAAAAACAGTTCCCACACTTGCTCCACCTTGGGTGGAATTTTGTGTTAGTTATTTTTCATGGGCCCCATCAATTTTTTGTGAGAGACATTTCATTGTCCTAGGGATCCCTGAGAGAGCATATAGAAGGATAATTTTTTAATTTTATTTTTTTCCAGCCACAAGCCTCTGGGAATTCATCCCCTTCTTCCCATAAGATGAGGGACAACGCCTTCTTGGGTCAGTATACCCGAAAATCCCAAAAGGTAAGGAGATGAGGGGATGAAGTGTGGAAAATGATAAGTATCGTCGGGAATGGAATGATGAATCATCAATAGGACCTCCCAATATAGAACCTATCCCTTAGGGTGAACCACTTGCTAGGGTTCAATGTCAACCACCAAAGTAAAATAGGGAAAAGAGTATAATGGAAAAACAAACGTTACATAATCAAAATAAGTAATAGATGCAACAAAATAAAATGCCTCAAATATTGAAATGACACTCACCATAATACCTGTCTTGTACCTCATGGAGCAAGACAAATTGTCTTCCAGAAGCCAGCTGATGTGGTGGATATCTTCATGATGATCTTAGAGTTTTGGTGGTGAGGTGGGTCTTTGTCTGTGCAAGTGGACATTGCTGGTCATGATATCTCTCGGTACTCCATGTCTACAACCTAAGGGACTCAAGACATCATCTCCTTAGTTATCCATAAGATTTGGGGATAATAGTACCTAGACAGACTACTGCCCATTTTTCTCAATCTACAAGGAGATATGCAATTTTAAGCTTCAAAAGCTCAAAATTATGGCCATTGAATTTTCCGATATCGATTCTCGAGCTACTTGTCATTCTTTAAGCACAACTTTAAAGATCTGTGACTTACGACTCTTATTGGACCCTAGGGTGTAGATCACATCCAAGGTTGTTAAACCAATATCTGATATCGCATGTTAGGAAATTATACTTCCACTCTAAACTTAACAGAAGAGAGGAAGACATATTTAAGTTAGAAAACAAATGAGAAAGCAATCACACAGTACACAAATATTTTACCTTGGAAACCCAAACGGGAAAACCGGCATTCCTCAAGTTTCTTCCTCTCTTGTTGTCTTATTCATTCATAATAAAAGTTTACATTCCTAACCTTGGTCTACACCTAAGACACAATCGACATCATACCCTCTTGCTTTACACAAGAACAACCTTGTAGCCAATTCAGATTACTTCTACATGAACAACAACCTACTACTAAATATTAGCATGAATATCATTACAACATCAACCACTTAATATGGTTAAAGCACACCTTATTTATAGGTTTTATAGTAGGAAAAACCTTAAAGAAAGGCACCCAAAAATTGTTACAGATCCATGAAGATCATTGGCTACAAATACCAAGAATATCAGGATTCCTTTATAGTCAACTTCTAGTCGGATTACCAATCAACCTTCATTCAGTCTTCAATCAGTTTCCACATGAATTCTTGACGACCTCTTGTCGATTGACCTCTTAGACTTGTTGTCGATTACTTCGAGTTCAAATTTGGCCGGTCAATTCAACTCAACATTCAACTTTCACTCCTAGTTGATCCACCTCGACTATACTTTCACCGGAAATAATATAACAATCCAACAAGGACATCCAGAAGGCTTTGAGGATACGGGGGGTTCCACATGATCTTGGGTTGTGCGCCACATGATCGAAGAAAAACACTTGATCATGCATGCAAGCGGACACCCCATCCGGGGAATTGAAATATGTTGTGATCTTATCATGAAATTGAAATTAAAATTGGTTAAATTTTTCACATGTAAACAACATAGAAAACATTTGTTTCAATACATATTTGAAACATAGTCTGAAAATTTTTGCAAGTAAAAATATTTTTACATTAAATGTTCATTCATATATTACATAAAATTATTATCGATATATCTGAAGCCCTAGTGGAGGGACTTACACTTGAGCTAGGGCTATGAATCCACAGAAAAGGCGTCCTAAATCCAACTAGGGTATACCAGTTAGTATTAGTATCAAACTATTCCAAGGTACCAAACTCTTGTAGAAATTCCAACCAACAAATTTTCATTTCCCTTAGCCTACACAACCCAGGAAAGTGGACCCCCTTCTCTTCCACATAATCCTTTATGTTGTCCCACTTCCCTTCCGAGGCTTCGACATAGGACACACATGAATTATTTGAGTTATGGCTCCAGGAAATCCAGTTGCACTAATGGAGTCTCTAGGAACCCTACAGGCCTCACACCATGGGTAGCCTACCCATACAATTCTCCCTCCAGGGCTCCATCCATCCCCAAGGTAACCCAAAGAGAAATTGTCAACATAATTTACCTAGAATTCAAAAGTTTCACAATGTCACATGGTATCAATATATCTCACTAGCACACACCCCAAGCATGAACTCCATAGGAAATGGAAAAAAAATGGTAAATAATGGACACATTTTCCACTAAGATCCTCACTTAAATATGCATGGATCCTTTTTTACAAGTGGCGCTCAAGGAGCCACTCTCCCACCACTTCGGAACTCGTCCCATCACTAGGGAACTTTAGAATATGACATGAAATTAATACCTAGGCTTAGAAATATTTTATGATACGTTTGGCTTATCCCCCTTCTTAAGCCCCTTATCTCCCTTACCTTTTCCTTTCGTGGAGTCCTAGTCCCCCATGATATTTTTCTAAATTTTTTGTAGTCGTGATGTATTTTACTAGTGAGAGTTTATGTACAATTACATTTCTATGCTCTTTTTCCTTTGAACATTACAGACAGTCTAGCCCAAAATCATATTGGCTCACTAGCCTATATATCACATGTACATATTTACAACTTGGGGATCAAGCTAGGGTATTAGATTTAGTATTCTCTAGTGTGATACATTGCAAAAGATGAAAACTCCAAGAGGTGTGATATATCATGGTGAAAATAATTTTCCATGCAATATATCTTGGCCTTGGAATTTTTCAAACATCGTGATGTATTGCAAGTGAAAATTTCTCTTGTGTGATATGTTGCAAGGAACAAAAACTTCAAGATGCACAATACATCAATACTTTTAAAAAATTTATAAGTTTTCCTATGTTGTAGAGAAAACAAGTTTCCATGTTATGCATTGCATCACACTGAAAATGAACTTTGATGTGATATATCACGATGAATGGAAGTTTCAATGCAATGCGATAAAGGAAATTTTCTTAAGTTTTGAAGGCTATAATCAGGCAAAAAATTATAAAAAGGTTAAGGCAAGAGACCCAAAACAACTTTTAAGGCCTAGTGAGATCTAAGAAGGATGTCCAAGAATCATTTCATGAAAAATATTCTAAGTTATGTGATTAGTTCAAAGACAAGTCCACAAAATCTCTAAAGTCTGAAAAATAAAAGGAGCGTCCCAAATCTGTTTCATTGTCTTGGAATTGGAAAAGACAAAAATAGTATGGGGAAGTTGTTGCTTGCTCAACAGGTCCCCACATGCCAGGGTTCCAATCTTGTGGGATACAATGGATGTAATGTCAGCCCTCCTTGGAGTATATGCACCTTGTTTGAGACTGCCACATAGTCTCTCTTAGGTAGGTCAATTAGGTTGTCCCATGCCTAGGAGTGGGGCCCTCCTTGTCGATGTGAAAAAAAAACTAAGGAACAAATATTTGTTATAAATAAAATCAGATATGCAATTGAACGATGGATGGAAACCAAAGGATCTACTACATTCGATCCTCCTAATGGTGCCTCCAATGACCCCAAGGGTATTGAAATTTTGACCACCAAATACATGGTCGTCATTGGATTGAGAGATCTTGGAACACTTTCTCATCATCATGGATTTCCTAAGACAATACCTTAATAAATGACCATGAAAATGACAATGCGACAACCAAATGGTAGATTCTCATAATCTATCAATTGATCCCATCTTTGGATTCCACATTCAAAAGTTATCCCTCTTGAAGGCTACTAGAAATAAAGGTCAAACAAAGAATCTTGAGGTGTTGACCCGATTTAGGGTTTCTAGAGCTACACCTTGAAAATTTCCTAACTTTTTACCCACCATTTTTAAAATGAAGTGGCAAGACCTAAGATGAACCCACATAAGTAACTTCTCCTTTGTCAATTGGGTGTGGTTTGAGTGGTTGTGAGGAATAGTTATCACCCTCCTCACTTGGATTCAAATACCACTTTATAATATGTTTACGTTTAGTGAATCTATTGTTAATGAACCATATATGATTTATTGATGAGTTGTTGACCTAATCTGGAATGAGACTCATCAAATGAGAAAATTGGATACATCTTCTCTTTATAATTTTTATTTTAAATGACTTATCAAATAATTGAAGAATCAATTTACCATGTGTTTCCTTTTCTCTCTTCTTATCCTTTTTTTTACATGAAAAGATTCATTACTATTTATATTGTTCTTTTGAATTATTAGAGAAAAAAATAATATCATCATATTATTATTGTGTTGATATATTTATTTATAAATTGTAAATAAATTCTTTGGCTTCATAGTGATAGTTTTGATAATGATATTAAGTATGGTGTAAATTAAGTTAAATTACATCCTTCCAAAATTTATCAATGGTGGTCATATTTGACCTCATGACAATATACACCTACCTAAGTTATATGAACATGGACCCAATGTGGGTATTGGACACTTTAAAAATACATATTACAACCAACGTGTTATGTATGGTTGGATTTTATATAGTTGCATATAAGCCACCAAAAATGATATAATACAAAAGCAAGTACGGACCCATTGTCTCTATGATAAAAACAAAGACATAGACCGACCATCCTCACAATCGAGGAAAATCAATGCCTTTCATATTCATTTTACTAAAACAAGATAAGATCACATGCATTTTCAGCTAAACATCACATCATGCTTTAAAACGGATGAAAAAGTTTATCTTAATTTTCAAATCCAAATTAATGATTATTTCCATTTGGTTGGACTAATCCAATGCAGTTTTAACATGAACACATGATTATAACGAAGGAGAACAGAGATGAAATATATAGTAAAATGGTAAATTTTGTTATTTATTTAATTTTTTATTATGAAATACAAGAGCAGAGAAAAGAATATATATATATATAGAGAGAGAGGGGTTTAATAAAAGATTGAGTAAGTATATTCACCTTTTAATTAATTAATCATTATGTTACGAGGAGATATTGCTCACATCATTCTCTAGAGTTGTTTTTATTGATATAAGTACTAAAATAGATTCATTGCAACTTCATATCTTGTAAACACTAAAAAGAATAAAATAGAAACTAAAGACAAAAACTATTTGGTGTATAAAAGATTATGGTTAAGATGAATCTATATTAATTTATTTTATTATTTTTGTGAACTTTGTTTTATATTTTGATTATTATTATTATTATAGTAGATTTTTTCATTTTATTATGATTATTTTTTTTTTCACTTTTATATTATTAACTTCATTTTTTCTGATCTTAATTTATTAATATTATATTATGTTATACATCTTATTCATACTAAAATGTAATGTATGCCTCAATTTAATACAATCATGATATATAGGTATTTGTATAAACCATTTTAAATTAATCAAAACTCTCACATATATACACAATTTATTTTATAAATAGATATATAATTATTAATATTCATAAGGAATTCATCAAATTATTATTATAAATAAAATATATACTTCAAATAAATTCTATACTATAATATATTGTTTGTGAAAATGAAATGATTAATGATAATTTTTTAAATAAAATTATACAAAATAGGTTATGAATTATATTTAAATTAATTGTGATAAATTTCCATATAATTATTACTAAATTAATTAATTGGGTGTGGTTAAAAGGGTTTTGATGAATAATTTTTATATTTGCACTCGGGTTTAAATGTCATTTTGTGACATGTTGATATGTTTTCTTTTAGTAAGTTAATTGTTGATGAGCTCTATATGATCTATTCATAAGATACAAAGAATTAAAATTAATATTTTATATATATTTAGCAACTCTTTTAACATAAAATGTGAATTGTTTTTTCAATTGGTTGCCATATAGAGTTGAAGGTTGAAAATACCATTTATTTTCTTTTGTCTCTTTTTGTTTGTGTCCCTTCTTTTTCCTTTTTTCTTTTTTGGTTCCAATTTACACGAGATCCATACTTATATCTATGTTCTTTTTTATTATTTTTTGGGAAATTAATGCTATCATTCTTTTTTTGAATAAATATTTAGCATGGTGACATTGTATTGATTCATAATGTTTTCGTACAAGTAATTGTCTCCGGAGATGCAAAGACACATTGATAAAATGTGTAGGTGAAAACAACCAAATTGTGGTAAAGGAAATAAGGAATGACATTTAAATAACCATTTGGAAAGGTAATCATAATGTATGGATCAAAGGATGTAACCATGATGCTTGGATGAAAAGGTAATCATAATGTATGGATCAAAGGATGTAACTATAATGCTTGGATGAAAAGGTAACCATAATGCTAGGGAAAAGATACATGATTAGTGTGAAAATAGGGCATGCCATGAATGGGATATAATGCCTATGGAGAAAGACAACCTACCTTTAAGTTATGCACTTTTTGATTTCTACATTAATTTCTTTTTTCTACAAAATTCCAAGTTCTTACAACAAACCTAATTATTTTTTTAGATCTCTAAATTCACAAATGTAATTATATTTAATGTAACTATGTTGATTATTCACCTTCATTTATTTATGTCTCATTCCATACAAATTCATACATCTCCTTNAAGCCACCAAAAATGATATAATACAAAAGCAAGTACGGACCCATTGTCTCTATGATAAAAACAAAGACATAGACCGACCATCCTCACAATCGAGGAAAATCAATGCCTTTCATATTCATTTTACTAAAACAAGATAAGATCACATGCATTTTCAGCTAAACATCACATCATGCTTTAAAACGGATGAAAAAGTTTATCTTAATTTTCAAATCCAAATTAATGATTATTTCCATTTGGTTGGACTAATCCAATGCAGTTTTAACATGAACACATGATTATAACGAAGGAGAACAGAGATGAAATATATAGTAAAATGGTAAATTTTGTTATTTATTTAATTTTTTATTATGAAATACAAGAGCAGAGAAAAGAATATATATATATATAGAGAGAGAGGGGTTTAATAAAAGATTGAGTAAGTATATTCACCTTTTAATTAATTAATCATTATGTTACGAGGAGATATTGCTCACATCATTCTCTAGAGTTGTTTTTATTGATATAAGTACTAAAATAGATTCATTGCAACTTCATATCTTGTAAACACTAAAAAGAATAAAATAGAAACTAAAGACAAAAACTATTTGGTGTATAAAAGATTATGGTTAAGATGAATCTATATTAATTTATTTTATTATTTTTGTGAACTTTGTTTTATATTTTGATTATTATTATTATTATAGTAGATTTTTTCATTTTATTATGATTATTTTTTTTTTCACTTTTATATTATTAACTTCATTTTTTCTGATCTTAATTTATTAATATTATATTATGTTATACATCTTATTCATACTAAAATGTAATGTATGCCTCAATTTAATACAATCATGATATATAGGTATTTGTATAAACCATTTTAAATTAATCAAAACTCTCACATATATACACAATTTATTTTATAAATAGATATATAATTATTAATATTCATAAGGAATTCATCAAATTATTATTATAAATAAAATATATACTTCAAATAAATTCTATACTATAATATATTGTTTGTGAAAATGAAATGATTAATGATAATTTTTTAAATAAAATTATACAAAATAGGTTATGAATTATATTTAAATTAATTGTGATAAATTTCCATATAATTATTACTAAATTAATTAATTGGGTGTGGTTAAAAGGGTTTTGATGAATAATTTTTATATTTGCACTCGGGTTTAAATGTCATTTTGTGACATGTTGATATGTTTTCTTTTAGTAAGTTAATTGTTGATGAGCTCTATATGATCTATTCATAAGATACAAAGAATTAAAATTAATATTTTATATATATTTAGCAACTCTTTTAACATAAAATGTGAATTGTTTTTTCAATTGGTTGCCATATAGAGTTGAAGGTTGAAAATACCATTTATTTTCTTTTGTCTCTTTTTGTTTGTGTCCCTTCTTTTTCCTTTTTTCTTTTTTGGTTCCAATTTACACGAGATCCATACTTATATCTATGTTCTTTTTTATTATTTTTTGGGAAATTAATGCTATCATTCTTTTTTTGAATAAATATTTAGCATGGTGACATTGTATTGATTCATAATGTTTTCGTACAAGTAATTGTCTCCGGAGATGCAAAGACACATTGATAAAATGTGTAGGTGAAAACAACCAAATTGTGGTAAAGGAAATAAGGAATGACATTTAAATAACCATTTGGAAAGGTAATCATAATGTATGGATCAAAGGATGTAACCATGATGCTTGGATGAAAAGGTAATCATAATGTATGGATCAAAGGATGTAACTATAATGCTTGGATGAAAAGGTAACCATAATGCTAGGGAAAAGATACATGATTAGTGTGAAAATAGGGCATGCCATGAATGGGATATAATGCCTATGGAGAAAGACAACCTACCTTTAAGTTATGCACTTTTTGATTTCTACATTAATTTCTTTTTTCTACAAAATTCCAAGTTCTTACAACAAACCTAATTATTTTTTTAGATCTCTAAATTCACAAATGTAATTATATTTAATGTAACTATGTTGATTATTCACCTTCATTTATTTATGTCTCATTCCATACAAATTCATACATCTCCTTCCATATAGATCCATACTTGTCTTACAAATTTATATGGTTTTTTTAGAATTTTACATTCATACATGTAATTATGTTAATTGTTCATCTTCACTTTCTTAATTATTCTAGTACATCTCCTTTCATAGAAATCCATACTAGTCTTACAAATTTATATGATTTTTTTGGAATTTTACATTTATACATGTAATTATGTTAATTGTTCACCTTCACTTTCTTGATTATTCTAATAACAATGAATTATCAATTTTCATCGTCTACCAATATAATCAATAACTATAAATGGTTTTTCAAAAAGAAGTTTCCTTTTTAATGTGAAAATAAATTTTTGAACCAACTAACAACATTTGAAACAATTATAAATACTTATATCTAGTTAATGAACTATTTTTGTAAAATTCATATATTTAATAACTTATTATTATAAAATATAAGTTCGATTACAAGTTAAATTTTGCATAAGAATATAAGTAAAAGACCTATATTTTCATATTAAATAATTAATTAATTATATTATAAATAAATAATTATAAATTAAAAAATATATATATGGTATAGTTTGAAAAATAGTAGAAATTATAAATACTAAGAAAAAAACAAATCATAAGAAAAAGAAAGAGTGTAGAGGAATATTAAAAAATAATCATTTTAATTTGAAAAATTTTCAAATTTAAAGATAAATCCTTCATTGTAAATTTTCATTTTATAATAACAAAGTTGAAGAGAAAGCATCCATTAAAAAAATTTGGAAAGTAATTGTAAGTTAAAAAGTAAGATAAAAGTTAATTTTAATCATATATTTAAACATTTACATTACATTTTATAAAAATCATCAAATTTGATCAACTCAACTTTAACTACTTAAATTTGTGTTATATCATGTGGTGTGAGACAATGACATTCAAATTAACCTAGTGGTTTTTATTATTTTAATTAATCTTTTATCTTTGAAATTTAATGGTTAAGAACATGTGTTTCCTCTTAAGAAGTCACATGTTCAAATCCAGAAGCGGGTAGGGTATGTATACTTCCGTAGACTTTACCAGCCAAATCGTTGGGTGGAGGGGGGTCCCTTGTCCCACAAACAAGGGGGTATCATACACCAATTTGGTGTGGCTTGGCTGTAACCTTAAAAAATAGATTATTATTATTATTAATATATTTCATAATTTTATTTTATTTTTTAATCTTAAAATTAGTTGTGGGAGGAGATGGATTCTACACATTCTATGTAAAGGTTTTCATAGTCAATGAGAAGTTGACGTAACAATTTTCATAGGAAGCTTAAATCACTATTTTATTTAACTGGAAAAGAAGGATTATCTCTTTCAACATTAATTAAAACATTGATAAAATATATAATAGATGTTTTTAATGAAAGCATATCATCAATACATAAATCTTATCATTCAAAAGTTTTAAATCACTATTTTATTTAACTGGAAAAGAAGGATTATCTCTTTCAACATTAATTAAAACATTGATAAAATATATAATAGATGTTTTTAATGAAAGCATATCATCAATACATAAATCTTATTATTTAAAAGTTTTAATATTTTGATGTAAAGCTAAAAGTTTGAAAATCATTTTATTTTCATGTATAATTTGAGATATGATATTTTTTAATTGAGTTTAGTTTGGGTGATTGGGAAGAATGATTATTATCCTCCCACCTAAGTTCAATTTCTGCAAATGTCATTTGAAATCTTAAAAAAATATATTATTGTAATGGCTTCAAACTTTTTTGTTGATATGTCATGTACATTGAAAACTTTAAGGTTTAGCTTGGATACCATCCTCGAAATGAAGAGAAGTACTCAAGAGTTTTCCCCAAATTTTATAACCTTGAAAAAAAATTAAAACAAATATTAACCAATATATTCCATTAAAACTTTAATATCATATTATTGTTTTATTTTAAATGCTTAATTTTTTTTTGACAAGATGGACATTCTTACTCCTATCAACTTCAACAAGTGGTTCTCTAGTACATGCCAACCAAACATGCTAAACAATACCCCAACATCAGCAAAATGGTAACCATGTTGACGCTCAAACGTTTTCACTTCTTAGATAAAACATAAGACGTACCAATAGATCGCTTGTGAGAGTAAATAATTATCATTTCGATCAATAGGGAAGAAAGTATTTCCTTAACCACAACTTGCATCCCTACATTTTACGAATTTCATGATAAAATGGGAGAGTAGAGTGATATAAACAAATATTCAATTGCTTACAATATCAATACAATGGACTCTATTATATAGAGTGTACATGTTGTTATCAGATCTAACTTATTCTAAAGATAACTGGAGAGGTTGAGAGAATATCTCAACCACACACCAAACTAGGATCTCACCAATCCAACTCTCTAACAACCTCTTAATAATAGGATCACACAACTCACGTAGAGATTAACTCTACCTCTCAATACATTAGCAAGWAYATTAGATAAGTAGGAATTATATATTCCAACACTCTCCCTTAATGACTACTTATCTAAATATCTATGTGGTCATATCTTCGTGTGCTTCCTCTTGTACCTACATCTGATTATTGACGTCCATATAAAAAGAAATCCATCTACCGGAATACATGGGTCATCAGCCGCTGTGACTGCCAGTTCTATAGGAATTATTTTCAGCAACATGGTTCATTCAACCATTCTTCCTCATAGCTCCCCTTTCATCACATCATCATCAACCTGGGTTTTATTTCGGCTTACCCATAACCGTGCTCTGGGTTTTCTCAGATTACCATCAACCATGCACCAGGTTTTCTCGGATTACCTGTAACCATGCTCTGGGTTTTCTCGGATTACCCTCAACCATGCACCAGGTTTTCTCGGATTACCTGTAACCATGCTCTGTGTTTTCTCGGATTACCCTCAACCATGCATCAGGTTTTCTCGGATTACCTGTAACCATGCTTTACATAGTGGTTTCTAGATTACCACGAACTTTTCACATTAGGGGGTATACAATGGTTGAGGTACATAGAATTTTCTAGGACCACTACATCAAAATATCCTAGTCTTTATTTTAATTACATGTCTCACAAATAACATAACTATGCACACCTTCAAACCAAAAAATATCAATAACAATACTTGTAAAATCATAACTCAATCACACTTCTCACAATCAACGCTCTGTGAGTCCGACGGAGTGGACACGTACACCTCACTTAGCTATAGCATCTCCATGGAATGACACGAACAACAACAAACTCCAACAATAACAGAAATGAGTCCTCTGTAATGTCATGGACAAGGATTTATCACATGCTCTTCAACCTTTCCCTCTCTTCGGGCTTCCTTGTCCGAAATAAATTGTGAAGTGTCACCAACAGCTATTATGCTTCATCGTTCTTTAGAAAACTTGCCAGGATAAATCCCACATTTCAACATTTGACTGGTCATGCAAAGTGACTGGTTTTACTCCCGCCAGTATAACATTATTTGCAACTTCAACGCCAAGACCTCGACTCTGACTTTAGGAGATTTTCATTTCTCTATCTTCACTCCTACACGAGTCCTCACTTGAACGTCCAATGTGATCTTCCCCTCAGACGCGGTCGATTTCAGTGCCCTCGCATCGGAGCCATCAAGGGTTATGTTCTGTCCCTTCAGATCGGCCATAACGACCGTGTTGTTCTTCTTCTCGTTCAAGAAACCAGGGATTGATCCCTCCGCGATATCTACATCACCCGCAGACACTTTCACGGGGAAATCATCGTAAATAAAGTTGATTTTCTTGTTGGGATTCATTGCATTCAATTTCAAGATGAATTCACAGTTGAGACAAGAATTTTTCGTGACGTTGAACACGGGGATCTACACTGAGGTGACGGAAATCTTGGGCAACTTAGGCCTGTAAATGACCCAGAATACAAAACCAGAGATTCCCGCGAGCAAAACCAGGGCGACAAGGAGCACGAGGAGGCAGAGGTAGCCACACAGGCAACAGTTGTTGTTTCTTCTTTTCCTCTTAGGGGACTGCAGGCGGTATGCGGGGAGCGAGGACCCATAAATCTGGCCCTTGGTGTATGCACCCTGCAGCGTCATGTTCTGGTCCGCCCCATTGTTTGGTGTTGACTTCGTTCTTGAAAATGACCGAATTTCATTTGCGGCTTCTCCTTTGCACAATCTGCTCTAAATCCCAACGTACAATGGGGAACACGCAACACACAACAGGACTCGAACGCGCGACTTGAAGGGTTACAACAACAAATTCATGGAGTTCAATTTATCCCCTTTAGAGGAAAGCAGTATGCCTTGGAGGACATATTTTAGAACCCGTGCAACTGTTGCACCTATGCACATGATAAATCCATACAAATGGAAACTTGGTTCTCCTCCGCTGGAAATCAAAACTCCCGCCACAACAGGCACAAGCGTCGCATAAGTTATCCACGCCTCTCATTTAAAGGTCACCAGGTAGGCAAAGATCGCAGTAAAGAACGACGTGGTAGCTCACACTGCCTGGTTTCTCCTCAATCCACACAAAAACTCAGATCGCGCGCAAACAACCGAATGGTCGCAACCATTGTTACAGAGAACATGGTTTTCACACGCAGTCCATACTCCTGACACGCTCTTCTATGGCTCCTCCATGCGCAGGATCCAGTGGAAATAATCACTTCTTATCACATGACAACGTTACTCATCAACAGATCTCTGGAAAAACAAATATACTACTGCAATCCACTAAACAATCAATATACTCTCATCGATCCTTGCAGTGATCGATGCTTAACAAATTCTCCTTACTTCAGCTGCAAATTCCTCTACTCTCCGCATTTGCCTGGGCATTCTCGTGAGGGAGTCACTCCCAGCCCTGACGCTCTGATACCATGATAAAATGGGAGAGTAGAGTGATATAAACAAATATTCAATTGCTTACAATATCAATATAATGGACTCTATTATATAGAGTGTACAGGTTGTTATCAGATCTAACTTATTCTAAAGATAACTGGAGAGGTTGAGAGAATATCTCAACCACACACCAAACTAGGATCTCATCAATCCAACTCTCTAGCAACCTCTTAATAATAGGATCACACAACTCACGTAGAGATTAACTCTACCTCTCAATACATTAGCAAGTATATTAAATAAGTAGGAATTATATATTCCAACATTTCATTATCACTTCTTCCATTAGACCTTTACACCACTTGGAAATAAATAAATGGAAATAGAGAGGGTAGGTGCTCAAATCTGGTTCAAGAAAAGCTTTGCACTTGAATTTTTTTTGGTGATCCCTCTAAATGTTAAATTCTTAATAATTTTTAAAATCACTCTCTACTTGTTATAAAGATACCCTCTTTAAGAACTAGAAGTAAATGACAAAATATAGATATCATGTTTAGGAAAGAGATAAGTAATTGAAAAATGCATATCAAATAAAGACCATCATGCACTCAATTGTTGAGAATAAAAAAAATGTTTAAAGAAGTATAATTTTTTGAGACAAGTAATTGAAAAATGCATATCAAATAAAGACCATCATGCACTCAATTGTTGAGAATAAAAAAATTGTTTAAAGAAGTATACATTTTATTTTGGAATTCATTTTTCTTGATTACAATAGAATGAAGCATTATAGGTGATTCAATGTATTTAACTTTTTTTATATTTAATGTGCTTAAAATATTACAAATTATATCGCTAAGTGATTTATCCAGTCGTATAAGCACCCAGTCAAGTTAATAATAAATTTAATCTATTTTACTTAGAACTTTAGTATGATACATAAATAACTGAAGTTTTAAATGATCTACATGTTGTGGGTTGCTACAATAATAGTTACTAATATATTTGATTGTTTGATTTACATCTATTATATGCAAGTAGCAATGGATTTCTTAGGAAAATGGATGACACACATGTGTTGTTCAATCATGTTACCATCATGAAGTCAACTCGGTATCATGGATCTGCAAGCAATAATATCAATAATATTATTCAATGTATTTTTGGTGTAGGTATAAAAATGAATAAGTTTAAATGAGTCAACTTGCCCTTGTTGAAGGCTTCAAGTTCTAAATGGAAGAAGGAAAGTAACAATTGCATGACAATTGCATGGCCACTGGTTCACAAAGGAAAGAAAGGAAGCAATGATTGCATGGCCACCTATTTGCGATGAGCTAATGAACAAACACTTGTCGACGAAAGGTCCATCTACTGATAGATCAATGATTAGGAGGGATTGAAGAATGACTGTTTTTTATTGAAGGGAAGTAATGATTGCATGGACATCGATTTGAGAATGGAAGAAGGGAAGCATCAATTACATGACCACCTATCCGTGGTGAGATAACGAGCAAACATCAGTCAAGGAAAAAAAATATAGATGGATTGTTATGAGGAATTGAAGAGTAGGTGATTTTGATCCTTTGAACTATCATCTACTAAAATATTTTTGAAAAAAAGAAAAAATAAGAAAATCTGAGCAACACAATATTTTCTTGAATAAGTATTTAATCTCATAACTTTGTATCGAAAAATTTAATCATAATATTATCATATTAACATATTATTATAAGAGCACTCATAGATCAACATGGAGAACGACATTTGTCCAAGCTCTTGATACCTCAACTCTAATAGCATCAACAAAAGTTGATTAAGGGAAAGATGAAATCAAGCAATATCACAAAGCCATAATTCCCAAGGAGGACTTGGAATCAAAACCACCCCCTCAAGTCTCAGAAAAAATCTTCGGTGGATGAGAAGAATAGAGGCCGCAAAACTTCAAAATATAAATTGGAGGAAACTGGAGCATTGTTAGTATACTCTTGACAAGACATTGGGCATTTAGAGAAGTATTTTTCATCTCAACCCAAAGTTTAATATGAATATGATATCATGGAATATAAGAGGCCTCAACGCACCAAGCTAGTAACACTTGCTTAAGTGAAGAATATCATAGGAAAAGCCCATTGTTTTCATGCTATAGGAAACAAAATGCAACCAAAATTCTATGACTTCCATAGCTCAGAAATGATGGATTTGTAGTGAATTGTTCACAGTAAGTACAGTCAAATCTGTGGGAGGCCTAGCCTTACGATGGGATCCAGCTCAAGTATCCATGGAACACTTTCTTAACTCATCCAATCTCTTTACATTTAGTTATAGAATGATTGAGTCTGAGGATCAAGTTGTATTACTAATGCATATGGACCTACCAATCCCACCATCAAAATATCCTTCCTATACAATATGTTGGCTATAAGTGGGATCATGCTTGGCCAACCTTGAATAATAAGAAGTAATTTCAACATGATAACATCTCTCCTGGAGAAAAAAACGAGGTCATAGAAATCTAGATAATGAAATCTTAGTTTTCAGAGAAACCAATGATAAATTAAGATTCGTTGATATTCAAACCATTAGTGGCTTCCACACTTGGAATAATAAAAGAGGAGGCACACATCATATAATAGTAAGTCTAGATCATTTTCTAGGCTCTAAAATTCTAGATACAAAGGCAAGTGGCTCCTGTAACTGAAATTTTACATTTCTCAGGCTTAGGAAAAAGACCGATTAGTCTTTCTTGGGAAAACTCTTTCATACCCAAACCAAAACCATTTAGGTTCGAGGAAGTTATTACTTGATCAACTATACTTCTTGTCGAATATAACAGCTTGGTGGAATTAAATAGTTCCTCCATATGCTACAAAAATGTACCTATTTCAACATAAATTAAAGAAAAATAAGGAAAATATCAATATTTGGAATAAAGAAGTATTCGAAAAAAAATTGTAGGTCCAAAACCAACTATAAAAAGACATGGATGAGATACAAGCCTCTATCATTCATGAAGGTAAAACATAGGAATACATAGAATGGGAAATCCACATCAACAAGGAACTGAAAATACAAGCTAGGTAGGAAGAAACCCTCTAGTGGCAGAATTTGAGAATCAAATGGCTGAAATAAGGTGATAGAAATTCAAATTTTTCCACAACTCGATGATTAATCGAAGATACCACAATCAAATCTCAAATATCATGTCCACAATGAGGGAAAATATAGAGAAGCATCAAGATATTTAATTGGAACTCAATAATTGTTTATCCATATCCTTTCTAAGCTCGCAATGGACAGTCATGTTCCCATTCAAAATATCATTATCTCGATCCCCCACCTTGACTTCCCTTGAAAAAAATTCAATTTTGTTGCACCCTATCTCTTTTTAGGAGGTCACCCAAATAGTGAAGGAAATGTCATTGAGTAAATCCCCAAGCCTGCATGGATTCACGATATATATTTTTAGTCTTGGTGGTTGGTGGTAGGAAAATATGTTTAGGAGGTTGTAGTAAATTCCAAAGTATGCCAAAATATTCTTAAAGCTTTCAATCTCTATTATCCTCACTCTCATTCGTAAGGATCATAACATGAACACTGTAGATAATTTTATACCTATCTCCTTATCCATTTTTATCTACAATATTATAACCAAAACCATAGCTTATCATTTGAATCCCATCATGATGAAAATAATCTCACAAGAATAGTGTGTATATATTGAAGGCAAACACATCTTGGATGTAGGGATGATTTTAGGGGCTAAATTTCGCTCATGGGCTAATTTTCCATGGTTTTTCCCAAAAAAAGATTCGTTATTCTAAAAATGGTTCGCCCAAGTTCTATAGGATAAAATTATTTTACCTTAAAAATGGCCAAAATTTTATACAAAATATATAAAATCCTTAGAAATTTTAATATTTTTACAAAAATATCGCCAAACATTTCATAGTTGGCATATGAAGGATTAGTAAGATTCACCAAGGTTTCTATATTTTAAAATAAATTTCCATCCTTAAAATCATCCTTGATAGGGAATAGGTGTATCTAGTAGAGGGGACATGTTAAACTCTGGCCTAAGAAATTAAGGACTAGGAACTATGAACCCAAAGCTCATGAGTGTCGACTCGATCTAGTTGAGACAGTGACACCTGTGATGGACAATTTTGAAGAAAACGCAGAGTATAATGAACCTCCAAAACAAACTATGTCTTTGATCATTCCAAGTAGGCCACTTGTATTAAACATAAAGAAGAAGAGAAATAAGATTAGGAAGTTGAAGAGAGATATTAGCGAATTAAATATGTTGGATAATCATTTGAAACATGAGAATGGAATTATAAAGGAAAGGAATGTCTAGTTACAGGTAGATATTGAGAATTTGGCTACGAAGAAAAAAAAATTGCTCAAGTATGCTAAAAATTAGTATAAGAAAACTCCAATGACGATCATACACAATCGAGCTTTGGAAAGGAAACTCAGGGTAGAAAATAAGAGGAAGGCATCCAATGTTAGCATCTTTATAGGAAAGTAACCTTGAAGGAATAAACGACCAATTTTGCTACAGTTTTGGATCAAAACATCAGTTTTGGATCAAAACATCAGTTTTGGATCAAAACATCAGTTTTGGTGTCAGGGATGATTTTAAGGATGGAAATTTATTTTGAAATGTAGAAACCTTGGCGAGTGTTACTAATCCTACATATGCCAACTATAAATGATTGGTGATAATTTTGTAAAAATATTCAAATTTATAAGGATTTTATAATAATTTTTATAAAATTTTGACGATTTTTAAGGTAAAATAATTTTATCCTATAGAATTTGGGTGAATCCTTTTTAAAATAACGAATCTCGTTTTTGGAAAAACCATGGAAAATTAGCCCATGAGCGAAATTTAGCCCCTAAAATCATCCCTATTTGGTGTGCACGAGGACATGCAATATATTTTTCATGGGGGGATGTTGGGCCTCTAAATTGGTAGTATTTTACTGCTAGTAAAACCCTTTTTAACCTATCTATCCTTCTCTTTTTCCCGGTTATCTCCCACACCAACATAATAACCAATTGGTTTTGATGAATATGTTACTCTAAGCAAATAAGGTAAATTTGTCATCAAATTATGACTATTTCCATTATCTTAGTAGCTTAGAAATATTATTGATTGACTTATTACTAATGAAGTTTTCCTCTAAGTCTAGATCATGTGACATACATAGAGATCCTATAGCATCCTCGTTGTTTGACATATCACCAGCCAACTTGGAGCGAAACCAGAACATGGGTTTTGTTTGTAGCCAAATCAATATGAAATGAAGTCCATGTCATCTATTTCTAGAAGTCAAGGAGTGAGCAAGTCGCAAGTCAAAGACCAAATACAAGTGTTGCCAATGATTAGCATAGTTAGGCTTGATTTGGTTCAATATCTCCAGGTGGAAATATCCTCATGCATATCCATGTCATGAGGATATCACATAAATGATTTGTTGTGTATAATTGTCCTCACATTACTAGAAAATATCCAATTCGATATATCTATGTTATCTTTCTATTGTAATCCAATTTGGCAATGTGTGGAGCAGGGGATTCAGTTGAATCACCTTGCACACTTTTGGAATTAGTTTTGTGTATTAAATGTAGTAGCCTAGCAATGTAAACATATGGAGATAGATAATAATCCTTTGATCAGAGACTCTGGTGTTTTGTAACTGCTTAGATACATTTATCCTTTATTAATACAAATATATAAGCTGATGTTCAAGATCTATTTTTGTGTTGAAATCTTGTTGGTAATTTTGTGCTTCTTTTAAGCAACGAGAATCCAATTGGGAGGGCCACCAATTTGGTTATTGTTGCTCTATCTTCTAGCAGTGGAGGTAATAATCCCATTTATTTTATTTAATAGCTAGTGTTGTTTTTATTACACAAATAGTATGAATCAATTTTGTGTTCACATTATCTATTTTTGTATACAACATTTGCATGATCTCCAAGTCAAGAGTTGGCATGATAGTGTACTCAATTTGATTTGCAAATGCAGGTGCCTCTATAATTCTTAAGCCTTGTATGTCTTGTGTATTGGTTTTGGTTACAATTTAAACAGTAACATCGATATCACTCTATTTTGAGTCCATTTGGTTCATAACCTAAGTATGCAACTTGAGTAGCATGATTCAATTTTGTTCTACATATGATCAATGCACTTTTTCTCAGATAATAAATTTAAATAGTGTTATTTTATTTTGATATTTAGTCGTTATACATTGGAGACCCATAGTTGAAAATGTTTTGAAGTTATCAAGTTTTGCTTGCATAGTGTGTGTATGTGGATCGATCCTCCTTTCTGTGTCCCTCTCTTAGGTTAATGAGAAAGTGTCATAAAATTAGTTTAGATTGATGGAAATTTGGTTTGGATTGTTGGTTTTCATTGATGTCAACCTTTGGAGAATGATATTGTATATTGATGTCAACTCTTAGAGATTGATGTCAACCCTTGAGTATGTCTAGTAGCTCTAGATGTATGGGTAAGGTACTCATGTTTGGTTGAGGAATAATGTAATGAATATCAATGTATATGTAGGTAATAATATTTTATACGGATAGTACATGTCATGCCATTTCCAGTGATATGTGGAACTCCACATAACTCCTCACGGTTAGAGAGTTATGTCATTTTGAAGTTGGAGAACCCTCATGAGTTATCTAGAATCCCCAAGAAGGTCAAAGAATTCAAATTATTCTAGAAACCCCTAAAAGAAGTTGACTAGTCAAAGTGGGTGAAACTAGGAGTTAATCATGGGTATATTTGTTGCATTAAGAAAATAATTAAAAATAAATTGGTTGCAACAAGAAGTTGTGAGTTTGGTAATTATGGTAAAGTAGTTGTGATGAGAAGATTGAATAGTTAAAGTGGTTGACCAAGAAATTAAATAATAAAGTGGTTGCAACAAGAAGATATTTAAGGGAAAAGAAGTTATGAATTGACTAATTATAGAAAAGTTAGTTGCAGCAAAAAGTTGTGAGTAAAGATAAAGTATTTAAATAATAAAGTAGTCAAAGTGGTTGCAAAGAGAAATTATTTAAATAATAAAGTGGTTGCAACAAGAAATGGTGAGTTTACTATTTCTGGATAAGTCAAAGTGGTTGCAAAACAAATTAGCAACTAGGAGTGGAGAACTTATATTTGTGGAAAGTGGTTAAGTTAAGTGGACAAAGTGGTTAAGTGGAAAGAGTGGCTAAGTGGACAAAGTAGTTAAGTGAAAAAAGTGGCTAAGTGGACAAAGTGGTTAAGTGGACAAAAGTTGATACTTCTAGAGGAAGCTACATGGAAGTATAAATAAGAGATAAAGAATCTCCCATTAGCACCTATTGAATATCATTGAATATCTATTTTGTGAAAGGTTAATTGGGTAGGTATTATTGATAGAGAAAAGTGCGGTAGAAAAAGTGTGGTAGGAAAACTATGGCAGAAAAAGTGCGGTAGAAAAATCACTTCATAAAAAGTGCGGCAAAAAAATCGCGGCAGCATAATCGTGGCAGCAAAACCGCAGCAACATAACGCTACAAGAAGAAAAGAGGTATGGTTTTCATATGTGTAGTGTTGAACTTATGAATCTGGTTGAGGGTTTTCCTTGTAAATTTGTTGGATGCCCCCTTGGAAGTTTAGGGATTGTTGTAGAATGGTTTTGAGGAAGATCTATTGAAGTATATTGTTAGTGCAGTTAGTTTGGTTTATTGGCATATCTTGTAGTGCATTGTGAGAGACACTTGCTAGTGATCTTGGTATATGATTGGCTTATTAATGATACATCCTTGAGGCTACATAAAAGTGAGGTTATGGCATATGGTTTGATGTAAGGGTTTATGGTATTTGGTTATGGGTAGTGTGATGTATAGCTAGAGAAATTTTGATGGTTTTATTGGTATATGTATTTGGTATATGGTTGAGGTACATGTTGGGTACATGGTTGATACAAGTAGTTGATGAGTTGGCACATACATGAGGTGTATAGTTGATGATGTTGGTACATCTTGATGAGTCATAGTTGATATGTAGTTGATGCATGATTGGTACATACTTGGTACATGGTTGGAGGCACTTGTTAGTAGTATTGTTGACACATGGTTTATGGATGATGTAGCATACTTGTCTTGATATATTATTAGAAGCACAAATTGATATTGGTGATGATTATGAGTTGTTGTGATATTCTTGGTTGATGCACATATTGGTGATAGTGTGCATATGGTTGAGATTTGTCTTGGTGATTACTCTTGGTGAGTAGATCTGATTTGGTTGATAAGATTGATGAGATAGGTTGTTGTGATAGGTTGTTTGGATAGGTTGTTGTGACAGGTTATTTGTATAGGTTTGGTGTATGGTTGATGCACTTGTTTATGGTACATGTTAGCACACGTTATTGGTATAGGTTGTTTATAGGTTATTGGTACAGTTTGATTACAGGTTGTTATAGGTTGTTTGGTGCACGTTTATTGGTACAGGTTTACAGTAGTATATCTCACATTGATAGTGTAATAGTGGTTCCATCATTCTACTTATATTTTAGGGTGGTTCGACGAGGCAAGGATAGGTGGTTTTAGCCACCTTCTAGTTGTAGCTAGAGAACATAGGGGTTTGTAGCTTCATTCTGGTTGTAGCTAGAGAATTAGGGAGTTGGAGCTTCCCTCGGGTTGTAGCCTCAGAAACTAGGGGGATGGAGCCTCCTTCCAGTTGTAGCTAGAGAATTGGAAGTTGGTGCTTCCTTGAATGTAATTCTTGGCATATAAGAAAATCATTATGTGGTTTTCTCCCGCATTAGGTTTCCACATAAATATTGGTGTATTGTGCATTGTGTGGATGTGTTTGTTATTGTTTATTACACACTGATGAATGTTAATGTTTATGATAAAGTAAGATATTGATGATGACTGTATGAACATGGTTGAATAAGTAAAAGAATGTGATTTGTGGTTTAAAGGATTAATAATTGGTATAATTACTCATTACTAATTCACCTCCCCCTCCTCAATAATCCAACAGAAAGTTGTTTTAAGTGGAGGTAACTCTCATTGGGGGTTGAACGATAACATTGAGTTGATTTTTTATGAAAACGTTGTGTACCTCACAGTGAAAGGAAAATGATTGGTTCCCTTTAAAAATCAGTATTGTTACCCAATGAAGATCATCTCATTTTGCAATTATCAGTGTGTGAAGTAGGATAATATTTAATATGTTTTGTTCTTTTTGAAATTATAAGAACAATGTCACTTGAAGGTGGGAATAATATTTTCTCTAAGAATTTCTTACATAAACACTCAGGAATTGCTTGAGTGAAATATTGTATCCTATGCCAGCAGAGCACTTTCTTGTTTTGTTGCGCAATGAACAAGATTCTTGCAATTTGTATAGTTTTAGCTGATGCTAGGAGCATAATTTATTTTCCATAGATTAGATAGTCATTCTTTTCCTAGTACTTGCATATACAGTGTTGGAATATCTAATCTTACACACCCAGACTCATGATTTAATCAACATTTTAATTTAATTAATTTGCTTGACATGCCACACCGAGGAAAAATGTTAGAAACTGCATCCATAGTTGAACCCAAAGAATCATAAGAAGGATGGAAAGAAAAATAATATTTTAGCCACAGATTCAAGCAATCAGGTTGAATGTATCTAGGATGTGGATGAAAATATTGTTTTCACATATTTGCGGAAGAAGGTGAATCTGAGTATCCTTCATTACCAAGAAGAGAAGGAGATGACCAAGCTCTTCCACATCGAGATTTAGGTCAAGAGAACCAATATAGATGCTTTGTTCGACTATGGTTCACAAGATAATCTCACAGTAGTATATATGGTCAACAAGCTTGTTTTGGAGGCTTGTGATCATCCTAGACCCTATCCATTAGGTTGGGTAAACAAGGATGAAGAGATAAAGGAAAAAGTGTAAGACTAAATTTTCTATAAGTGTTGATTATATTGATGAAGTGGAATTGGACATAGTACACCTTGATGTATGTGGAGTAGTGTTTGGAATCCCTTACATGTATATGAGGGCTACAATATTCATGTGGGGATCCAACTAGTACCGATTAATCAAGGATGGGAAGTCCTACATCATCAATGAGCATAAATGAAAGTAAAACATCTCATTGGTAAGTGCCAACCAAGCAATCAATTGGTATGTTTTTATTTTCTTAACAGAAAATCAATTTGATGATGTGTTAATGAGAGTGAAGGAATCCTTGGAGGGGTGTACTAAAGAGAAGAAACATCAGCTGGAGGAGTTACTACAGGAATACATAGGAGTGTTAAAGGATCCTAAAGGGATACCACCCAAGAGGGATGTGGAGCATGAAATATAGTTATTTCAAAACTCCCCATTGCCAAATATTGGAATATATAGTCAGTCTATTCTAGAAGTGAAGGAAGTGAAGAAGCAATTGCATCATTTTTTGGTGCAGAGTGTGATTCGACCAAGTACCTCACCTTGTGTGTCACCAATCATAATTGTTTCCAAGAAGTATAGGACTTGGAGATTGTGTATCGATTACAAAAAATTAAAAAATATTAAACTAAAGCATCGATACCCTTTGCCAAAGATTGATGATCCATTGGATCAACTACATCATGCCAAGTACTTCACTAAGTTGGATTTGAAATTAGGATATCACCAAGAACGAGTCAAAGAAAAAGATACCTAAAAGAGTGCCTTCAAGAAAAGGCAAGGTTTTTATGAGTGGTAGGTTATTCCATTTGTTTTTGTTGATCCAAAAGTGGTCACCTCTATTTTCCCTCTCTTGGAATAATAATAAAAAAAATTGACATCAGAAGAAGAAAATTTTGAACTATTATAAGTTCATTGTGTATCCCTCAATCGTAGCTTCATCACACATTTTTCGGATTCAAAATCTGAGTTTGTATGCTCAAGATATCCAGGTTTATGTCTAAACGTCAAAATAACACTTCCTCAAAATGTTCTCCTCTACGCTGCTCCCACCAAAATGAACCAATACTTATATTATTCTTAAATTATCT
>ML795940.1:96660-145791 GCA_009831015.1 Picea engelmannii
GATTTTGTGGACTTGTCTTTGAACTAATCACATAACTTAGAATATTTTTCATGAAATGATTCTTGGACATCCTTCTTAGATCTCACTAGGCCTTAAAAGTTGTTTTGGGTCTCTTGCCTTAACCTTTTTATAATTTTTTGCCTTATCATATCCTTCAAAACTTAAGAAAATTTCCTTTATTGCATTGCATTGAAACTTCCATTCATCGTGATATATCACATCAAAGTTCATTTTCAGTGTGATGCAATGCATAACATGGAAACTTGTTTTCTCTACAACATAGGAAGACTTAGAAATTTTTTAAAAGTATTGATGTATTGTGCATCTCGAAGTTTTTGTTCCTTGCAACATATCACACTTGAGAAATTTTCACTTGCAATACATCACGATGTTTGAAAACTTCCAAGGCCAAGATATATTGCATGGAAAATTATTTTCACCATGATATATCACACCTCTTGGAGTTTTCATCTTTTGCAATGTATCACACTAGAGAATACTAAATGTAATACCCTAGCTTGATCCCCAAGTTGTAAATATGTACATGTGATATATAGGCTAGTGAGACAATATGATTTTGGGCTAGACTGTCTGTAATGTTCAAAGGAAAAAGAGCATATAAATGTAATTGTACATAAACTCTCACTAGTAAAATACATCACGACTACAAAAAATTTAGACAAAGATCATGGGGGACTAGGACTCCACGAAAGGGAAAGGTAAGGGACATAAGGGGCTTAAGAAGGGGGATAAGCCAAACGTATCATAAAATATTTCTAAGCCTAGGTATTAATTTCATGTCATATTCTAAAGTTCCCTAGTGATGGGACGAGTTCCGAAGTGGTGGGAGAGTGGATCCTTAAGTGCCACTTGTAAAAAAGGATCCATGCATATTTAAGTGAGGATCTTAGTGGAAAATGTGTCCATTATGTACCATTTTTTTTTCCATTTCCTATGGAGTTCATGCTTGGGGTGTGTGCTAGTGAGATATATTGATACCATGTGAGATTGTGAACCTTTTGATTTCTAGGTGAATTATGCTGACAATTTCTCCTTGGGTTACCTTGGGGAAGGATGGAGCCCTAGAGGGAGAATTGTATGGGTAGGCTACCCATGGTGTGAGGCCTGGAGGGTTCCTAGAAACTCCATTAGTGCAACTGGATTTCCTGGATCCATAACTCAAATAATTCATGTGTGTCCTATGTCAGAGCCTCGGAAGGGAAGTAGGTCAACATAAAGGATTATGTGGAAGAGAAGGGGGTCCACTTCCCTGGGTTGTGTAGGCTAAGGGAAATGCAAATTTGTTGGTTGGAATTTCTACAAGAGTTTGGTACCTTGGAATAGTTTGATACTAATATTAACTGGTATACCCTATTTGGATTTAGGAATCCTTTTCCCTGGTGGATTCATAGCCCTAGCTCAGGTGTAAGTCCCTCCACTAGGGCTTCAAATATATCGATAATAATTTTATGTAATATATGAATGAACATTTAATGTAAAAATATTTTTACTTGCAAAAATTTTCAAACTATGTTTCAAATATGTATTGAAACAAATGTTTTCTATGTTGTTTACATGTGAAAAATTTAACCAATTTTAATTTTAATTTCATGATAAGATCACAACATATTTCAATTCCCCGGATGGGGTGTCCTCTTGCATGCATGATCAAGTGTTTTTCGTTGATCATGTGGCACAAAACCCAAGATCCTTGGGAACCCCCCATATCCTCAAAGCCTTCTGGATGTCCTTGTTGGATTATTATATTATTTCTGGTGAAAGTATAGTCGAGGTGGATCAACTCGGAGTGAAAGTTGAAGGTTGAGTTGAATTGACCGGCCAAATTCGAAGTCGAAGTAATCGACAACAAGTCGAAGAGGTCAATCGACAAGAGGTCGTCAAGAATTCATGTGGAAACTGATTGAAGACTGAATGAAGGTCGATTGGTAATCCGACTAGAAGTTGACTATAAAGGAATCCTGATATTCTTGGTATTTGTAGCCAATGATCTTCATGGATCTGTAACAATTTTTGGGCGCCTTTATTTAAGGTTTTTCCTACTATAAAACCTATAAATAAGGTGTGTTGTAACCGTAATGATATTCATGCTAATATTTAGTAGTAGGTTGTTGTTCATGTAGAAGTAATCTGAATTGGCTACAAGGTTGTTCTTGTGTAAAGCAAGAGGGTATGATGTCGATTGTGTCTTAGGTGTAGACCAAGGTTAGGCATGTAAACTTTTATTATGAATGAATAAGACAACAAGAGAGGAAGACACTTAAGGAATGTTGGTTTTCCCATTTGGGTTTCCAAGGTAAAATATTTGTGTACTATGTGATTTCTTTCTCATTTGTTTTCTATCTTAAATATGTCTTCCTCTCTTCTATTAAGTTTAACGTGGAAGTATAATTTCCTAACATGCGGTATCAGATATTGGTTTAATAACATTGGATCTGATCTAAACCCTAGGGTCCAATAAGAGTCGTAAGTCAGATATCTTTAAAGTTATGCTTAAAGAATGACAAGTAGCTTGAGAATAGAGATCGAAAAATTCAATGGCCAGAATTTTGAGCTTTGGAAGCTTAAAATTGCATATCTCCTTGTAGATTGAGAAAAATGGGTAGTAGTCTGTCCAGGTACTATTATCCCCAAATCTTAGGGATAACTAAGGAGATAATGTCTTGAGTACCTCAGGTTGTAGACATGGAGTACTGAGAGATATCATGACCAACAATGTCCACTTGCACAGACAAATATCCACCTCTCCACCAAAACTCTAGGTTCATCACGAAGATATCCACCACATCAGCTGGCTTTCGGAAGACATTTTGTCTTGCTCCATTAGGTACAAGCCAGGTATTATGGTGAGTGTCATTTCAATATTTGAGGCATTTGATTTTTTTTCATCTATTACTTCTTTTGATTATGTAACATTTTCTTTTCCATTATGCTCTTTTCCCTATTTTACTTTGGTGGTTGACATTGCACCCTAGCAAGTGGTTCACCCTAAGGGATAGGTTTGATACTAGGAGGTCCTATTGATGATTCATCGTGCCATTCCCGACGATACTTATCATTTTCCACACTTCATCCCCTCATTTCCTTACCTTTTGGGATTTTCAAGTATATTGACCCAAGAAGGGGTTCTCCCTCATTTTATGGGAAGAAGGGGATGAATTCCCAGAGGCTTGTAGCTGGAAAAAGATAAAATTAAAACATTACCCTTCTATATGCTCTCTCAGGGATCCCTAGGACAATGAAATTTATCTCATAAGAAATTGATGGGGCCCATGAAAAATAACTAATACAAAATTCCAACCAAGGTGGAGCATGCGTGGGAATTGTTTTTAATGCTTAGGTAGAAGCCCCACACATGTTTTCAACTTGGGGAAGCATAATGTGACCAGGGTAAATTCAAGGTGGGAATATTGTTTCATGCTTAGGTATAATCCCCACCTTGTCTCCAACCTAGAAACACCTTCAAAGAATAAAAGGCAATAAATGGGCTTGGAAAAAGGTTGCATTGAAAATGAAGGTGCAACACACACTCTACAAAGACACCCATATATGAGACACTACAACCCCTTGCTTGTCATTAAATCTATTCCCAAAGGTATTCCCCCCATCCATAACACCTCATACACATGACTTATAAGGAGGCCCCCTTGGGAAACACTCCTAAACTTGAGGAACGATTCACCCAATAGGTCGTTTTGTCAACCCTCCCATACCTAAACTTGGCAACTTGCATAGGGTATTTGAGAATTGGTTTATTTTGATGAGGTGGTTTGGGTGTACATGATTAGATGGATCTTTTATTGATTTGATTTAATTATCATGATTCATTTGACTTGAGATCCTTGGAGGGTGTATCCATTTTTCTTTGCAGGACCTAGTTGGTGGACAATTTTGGAAGAACAAGCCTAGCTTGGGCTTCCATGGGGCTTGAATCCCACAGGTTGGATGCCAAGGGCCCACATTTTGGATCATTATGAAATTCCTTTGGAGGCCTATAGGACACCTTGGAGGATCTTACCCGACCCATTAATTCCAAACAACTTTCTTAAAAGGGCCAAAATGTCACCTTTTGAGGGCTTGACGTCACCCTAGGGCTAGAGTTTGGTGGTGATGATGGACACTTGGAATGTTTTGAATGAAGAGGTCCATGGATCATGGAAGAAAGGTTTTGGTTGATTTCTATTGGCCTTTGGATGCCTAACGTTCCCTCCTCCAACTCAATGACTTGACCAAAAGTGCCAAACGTTACCCAAAAGAAGGGTGACATCATGTTTCCAGGGTTTCTTTTATGTGCAAAGTATGGATCATATAATATTATTTTTGTAGAGGTGAAAGATAAGGGTTGTTGACCCCTTGTATTGTGTTTTACCCTAAGTTTTTTCGAAAAACTATGTTTATAGGATTTGTATAAACAAATATCATCTCTATTTCATTTTTCATCATAGCTCTCCCATTGTGATAAGAGTAATGACTGAAATTTTCGCTAGACTTGAGAATTTTGGTATATCTCTCTCTTGAAAATGTGTTTTGGTGTTATTTATTGGTGAATGGATGAGGATAAGTGGTGTTCACCTCTTATAGGCTTATGTTCTTGCTCTTGGATGGTAATTTTCTTGGTGAACTAGGGTTTGATCTCTCTCTCTCTCTCTTGGAATTGGTAAGGAAAATCTACATTAGTTAGTTCTTTATTTCTTATTCTTGGTCATTGTTGGTTGAAACCCTATGAGGAGTATGCTATATACACCCTCCATTAAACTTCATCTTATTTTCTAAGTTTATAAGTCATTTTTGCAAGGGTTTCTAGGAGAAGTATGAGTGTGCACACCCTCCTAGATTTTACCTAGTTTGATTGGGATGCCCTAGGGAGTAAGAGGATTTACAGCGATAGGGATTTTTTTGGTCTAACTTGTACTTAAAGACTTCATTCACCCATATTTTAAAGGCACTAACATGATTTTTTTCATTGGAGAAATAAAATGTTTGCATTGGTAAACACGTTTTGACGAGATATTGAAATCGTTTAAGTTGGAAACCTTTTTGCATGCTAAGAGCTTGTCAAGGCCACTAAGGCATATTGATTGGCTTGTTATTATTAAATCTACAACTCATTAAAATCTACATCCATTGGGGATGCAAAAAATCATCTTCTTTTCTTGACTTTAACTTGCAATTTGACCGTGGAAATTTGCTAGCAACCCATTATTTTCATTGTGCTGCAAATTGGTGAACTTTTGGTTGGATTACTTGCTTATTTTTGTGGTTAAAATTTGTTTATGTAGAAAATCATTGCTACATTCCCTTGTATGTCATAAATATACTTTGAAAAATTATCATTACAACCATCTAATACCACTAAAGTTGTGCTAAAGTGTTGAGAACTTATCTAGATGTTTTATGCTTCATAACTCAACTAATATTTGATCCATTAAGTGGTTAAATATGTAGTAGTTACTTGATTTCATTACTAATATATATATTATTTTACTTCTGCAATTAGGGACAACAAGCTTAACTTTCTTGCCCACTTAATATATTACGTGCATACTTGGCTTTTCTTGTGTCTCTGGTAGGTACAAACACTTTCAGCGGGTACATAAGGACTTGGAAACCTTAAACCACTCTCGAGACTCATTCTCAATCCTTCTTCATATAGAAAATTGACCTATAGTGGAATTCATTTCATCATCTCACTTTCTGTCTCATTTCCCCCTAGGGTCACTCGAGATCCACCCCTTGAGGTGATCACTTCACCTCTAAAGTGATGGGAATACCTATATAAGGTGAAAGTGGGTAGGTTTTCTCTTAGTTGTCTCCATATTGTGGTTTGGGTTGGGATTTTCCCAACCTACAACTTGTGAAATAACATTTTGGCGTCATTGTTGGGGAGGATTTTGAATCCTCTTTTGTACCCTAACAATATTTTGACAAGCTACCATGCAAAATCATTTACCCCTATCTTTCCTAGAGACTCCACTTGAAGGATGTTCCCCTTCCACCCTTAATGAGCCCTTCTTAAAGCTCATATGGAAACTCCACCTTCCCACAATTTGTCTTCCCTTAAGAATTCCCGCCCAGGAAGATTCGAATGTATTACAGAAGAAGGACTCCTCTCAAGTCTCACGTTGTCAAAACCATTTTCAAAGGTTCCCTTCCCCTTGCTCTAATGGCTCACCCTTGGGAAAAATATCTCTACAAATCCTTAAACATGGCCACCATTCCTAGATATCCCAATACCATGCCGAAAGAGTATAATAAGTGGTTGCCAATTTTTCCAGGAAATAATGTGGTCACTGTTGATGATGATCTCTATGCCATGAGCCAAGACATGGAAAATGAAGAAGTGGAACATGAGGATGTGGAAATTAAGCTACTAGCCTCTTCATTAATCTAAGATGCTCATAGATGGTTCAGAGGATTACTTGATAATCACATCGCATGTTATGAAGACTTCGCTAAGTTGTTCAAGAAAATATGGAAAACGAAGAAAGACAACAAAATGCTTCTAGATCAGTTCAATCAAATTAACAAGAAGGAGAATGAGACAGTGAGTGAATTTGACAACAAGTTTGACAAGTTGTACAGTCAAATCTTGACATATCTACGCCCTACAAATGCAATTGTTCTTCTCATTTACATGAATGCATTCGATTGGAATTTTCATTTCATTCTGAAGGACAAGAAGCCCACCACCTTGGCACAAGACAAAGAGTATAGTGCAGAGATTGAAGAGAATTTCCTTGACTCCAAGGTTGATCCTTTTCAATATCCTTGTGCCAAAGCAGAGACAAAGACTAAGGATTCCAGTAGAAATGATCGTAATCCAATTTCCCTCCTGACTCATAAGATAGATCATATGAGTACTATTTTTTTCCAGGAATAGAATCAAATCATGGGCCGATTAACCACTGTGGAAAGAAATCAGTTTGCCTCCATACCTCAATTTTCTAGACAATAGAGAGATGCCACATGTTGGAAAACAAGGCCTCAACAAGAGGCAAAGGATATTGATATGTTGAACCCAGTTGGAATGGTTAACAAAAATCATAAACTGTGGGGTTCTCTATGTCAATAACCTCATCGAGAGGATGAATGTCCCCGACAAGACGAAGACTCTCTAGACAATATGGACTTCATGGATATGATCTATAACTTCCAAGTGGAATAGGTCACACAAGAATAAATTGACATGGCCATAAGACAAGGGGAAAGAGAGGGGAGAATCTGGGTGTTAAATCAATTGATAGATGATCAGAGAAAGAAACCGAGGAAGAGGGAATTTTTGGCATACACTAGAAGAAATAAGGATTCAATCCCTTCGTCACAACCCTCCACTTTACCTCAACCAGGGTAAATCTCTCCTCCTCCATCTACAAATAAGGTGGTCCCACCACTTTCACCTCTAGTACATGAGTTTCTTCTTAATCCAACTTCAACAAAAGATGGGATTCAATTGAACATATATGTTGTATCCATGTTTGGGAAGTTGAATATGATGGTCCCTATAACAGATATGTGCAAAATGCCTTATGTGAGGGGGGAAATATTGAAACTATTACGGGTACCAACCGAGAAGGAGGACCCTCCAATAATTTTTAACACCGTGTATCTTGAGAGGAAAAGTGACAATAACCCTCCTTTTTATATTTCTTTGGGCATGAACAACCTCTGCTTAAGAAATTGTATGTTGTACTTCGGGGCCTTAGCAAATGTCATGTATTTAAAGGTGATGAAACAACTAGGGTTAAAGACGACCCGACCATATGGAAATGTGTGTGACATTGATTTCAAGAGGGTCAAGGTTTATGGAATGTGTGAGAATGTTTAAGTCTTCCTGATTGATTTTCCACATATCAACATCCTTATGAACATACTAGTGATTGATGTCCTGGACGCTTGGGGGATGCTCTTATCAAGGAGTTGGTATGTTGCTCTTGGAGGTTTCCTTGGCATAGATATTACCCATGCACACATTCCCATGGTGGATGGCACCTTTGAGATATTATATAGTCTAGAGAGGGATGAAAAAACATGTGATGGACCCCAACAACCTTGATTATACAGGTGAGTGTGAGTTTGATAAGGTTCCAGAGACCATTAAGTATGATCCACAATATTTACCTTTCATGCAAGAGGACCGCATAGACATGCTACTCCCAAGGACAAATGAGTACAAATAAAATATTGTGAAGTTCCAAGGAAAGGAGCCAGGTTCTATCCAAATATTGAAGAAATAAGATAATAAGGACAAAGAACGTGAAGAATTCATCAAAAAAGTAGTCAACACAAGACCTCCTTCCTATCCTTACATCAGGAATATACCTTACATCAATTAAAGTGAAGGAAGTATTGCGTTCATGTGGGACAAGAGGAAGGGAAAGCTTAAATATGACCAGAAGGATGACAACGCTTGGCTTGGACCTTACATCATCAAGAATAATTCCAAGAAAGAGAAGTATCACTTGATATCTTTGGATGGGAGAAATATTCCATTATGAGTGGATGGATCTCTTCTCCAGCCCTACATTCATGGCACTTGACTTCTTCAGGGCCAGAGGCCCAAGTAAGTAGGTAGATCATATTTCTTTCATTGCATTTTCATCTCGATTTCTCATGGAAGCTTATCTTCATTTGATATTTCATTTTGCTCTACTTTCATATTGATTTCATGCTTAGCTTAGAAATTTTTGAAAAAATGCTAAAATTTTATTTTCTAGATTAGTTTTCATTTTCGGTTTTGATATATATGGATGAAAGGTGATAGAACCACCCTAGATTTTATAGTGTTATGTTTCAGTGTAGGAACAAGTCCACCAGGATATGTTGTGGTTCTCATACACTCAACAATGAGTACATATTCCCAAGTAGGAGCCAGATGTTATCCCCAAATCCTAGGGATAACTAAGGAGATGATGTCTCGAGGCCCTCAAGTTGTAGACATGGAGTACAAAGAGATAACATGACCAACAATTTCCACTTACACAGATAGAGACCCACCTCACCACCATTGCTCCAGATTCATCACGACGGTATCCACCACATCATCTGACTTCCGGAATACATTGGGTCTTTCTCCATGAGGTACACGCCAAGTATTATGGCTAGTGTCATTTCTATATTTGAGGCATTTGAGTTTGTTGCATATATTATCTCTTTTGATTATGTAGCGTTTTCTTGGACATTATTCTCTTTTCCCTATTTTACTTTGGTGGTTGACATTGCACACTAGAAAGTGGGCCACCCTTGGGGATAGGTTTGATATTGTGAGGTCTTCTTCATGAGTCATTGTGCCATTCCCAACCATACTTGTCATTTTCCACACTTCATCCCCACATCTCCTTACCTTTTGGGATTTTTGGTTATACTGAACCAATAAGGGGTTGTCCCTCATCTTATGGGAAGAATGGGATGAAGGCCCAAAGGATTGTAGTTGGAAAAAGATAAAACCAGTAATTAACCTTCTAGATGCTCTCCCAAGGATCTTGAGGACAATGAAATGTTTCTCATAAGAAAATGATGGGACCCATGAAAAATTAACTAATACAAAATGCCAACCATGGTGGAGAATGTGTGGGAACTATTTTTGATGCTTAGGTAGAAGACCCAGCTTGAATTCAACCTGGAAACATCTTGAAAGAATAAAAGGAAGTAAATGGCCTTGGAAAAGGGTTGCATTGAAAATGAAGGTGAAACACACCCTCTACAAAGGAACCCATAGATGAGACACTACAACTCCTTGTATGTCATGAAACCCATGCCCAAAGGTTTTCCCCCCATCCATAAAACCTCATCCAAATGACTTAGAAGGATGTCCCCTTGGGAAACACTCCTAAACTTGAGGAGTGATTCATCGAATAGGTCATTTTGTCAAACCTGCCATACCTAAACTTGGTAAATTGCATAGGCTATTTGAGCATTGGTTTATTTTGATGAGGTGGTTTGGATGTACATGCTTAGATGGCTCTTTGATTGATTCAATTTACTTATCACGATGCATTTGACTTGCGATCCTTGGAGGGTGTATCCATTTTTCTTTGCAGAACCTCGTTGGTGGACAGTTTTGGAAGAATAAGCCCAGCCTGGGCTTCCATGAGGCTTGAAGCTCACAGGTTGGATTCCAAGGGCCCACACTTTGGATGATGATGACATGCCTTTGGAGGCCTAGAGGACACCTTGGAGGTTCTTACCCAACCCCTACATGCCAAACAAATTGATTAAAAGGGTCAAAACATCACCTTTTGAGGGATTGACGTCACCCTAGGGATAGGGTTTGGTGGTGATGATGGACACTTAGCCCGTTTTGAAGGAAGATGACCATGGATCATGGAAGAAAGGTTTTTGTTGATGGATATTGGCCTTTTGAGGCCTAACTTTCCCTCCTCCAACTCCACGACTTGACCAAAAGTGACAAACGTTACCCAAAAGAAGGGTGACATCATGTTTCTAGGGTTTCTTTTATGTGCAAAGTATGAATTAAATAATATTATTTTTGTAGAGGGTAAAGATAAGGGTTGTTGACCCCTTGTCTTGTGTTTTACCCTAAGTTTTATGGATACACTATGTTTAGAGGATTTGTATAAATAGAGATCATCTCTATTTCATTTTTCTGCATAGCTTTCCCATTGTGAGAAGACTAATGGCTAAAATTTTCGCCAGATTTGAGAATTTTGGTATCTCTCTCTCTCTTGCAAATGAGTTTTTGTGTTATTTCTTGGTGAATGGATGAGGATAAGTGCTTCACACCTCTTGGAGGTTTATGTTCTTGCTCTTGGATGGTAATTTGCATGGTGAATTAAGGTTTGATCTCTCTCTCTCTTGGTAAGGAAAATATGCATTAGTTAGTTCTATCTTTCTTATTATTGGTCATTGTTTTTTTTTTTTAAATAAAAAGTGGAACCTGCTATATTAGATTAACAAAAAAACTTTGACAAAATATACAGTGGTATAGGTCTAATGTCACCAAAAATGCTGCCGATTACCGGAAACCAACATAGGTGGAGAGAAAATAGCAGTAGCATGATAAAACAGGAAGTAAAGTAGCATCTGTCCTACCCGGAGGAAACCAGGACAGATGTCTATAGTCCAAATGCACATAAAACAGTAACACAATAAGACTAGGAACCAAGAGAGCATAAAAACCTAGGTAGTCGGTGACCTGTCGTCCTTGCTAGTCTGCCACGTGGACCCAGCCGGGATGGAAAATGCCTGCGCGCAGAGGGGGCACTTCCGCTGAGCTGGAACATTGGAATATGCATCGAGGAGCAAGTCCAGGCGCTGGGCCATGAGAAGGGCCCTATGCTCTAGGTCATACATGTGGCCTCGAAGGTCGAACACCAGAGCCAGGTGCTCTGCACGGAGGAGAGAGCCATGTATATCGCCACCCACATCGCTGAGGGTAACGTTCCTCGAGTCCACTGTCGCTCCAAATCCAGCGTCGAACTCTCTCTGCTCTGCATCATCCTCTGCAGCCTTCGTCTCTGCTCCAGTAACCTGCATGTCGTGGATGGTGGGAATGTTGTCGCTCGACCAGGGGATTTCTTCAACAATGCAGCCGGGGAAATCGTCTTCCTGTGCCAAATTGGGTCTGCTCTCCTCCCGGTGAGTCGCCTCAATGGCGCAGGGCTCCTCTGCAGTCGACAGGTCCTCCATGAACGGGTCTTCCACCACGAAACAGGTGGGAAATGCATCCTCAGCCCCAACCTCCTGTCGGTCTCCCGGTGTAATTGCCGTGGCTTCTCGACTACAGCCAGTTCCTGACTCAGCAATGGTGGCGAGCAGCGCCAATTTCTCAGCCCGAGATTTCTTCCGAAGTATGGAGGTTTCCATAGCCAGAGCGTGTTCCAATTGCTATTTTCGTCGCCGCTGCGCCTTATGGGCATTCCAGGCCGAGCCACGGCAAGGCCTGCCTCGCTTTCTAACCATAGTGTCTGGGGAATGAGTGAATGAACAGAGCGGTTGCAATGCTAAACTGATAAGCCAGGACGAGAGCAGCTGCAGGTGCAGAGCACGAGAATACCGACTCTGTCTCGGCACACATAGAGACAAAATGCCCGGACAATCCTTACCGAAATGCAACAAAAATGTAGTGAGCCAGGACGAGGGGAGTGCAGGACTGCACCAGAGTGTCCAAGCGAAAAGCAGAGCCGAAGCAGGAGCAGTCTCGCTCTGTCCGGGCACATAAGAAAGCACATAACCAGAAGCCGAGGTCACCTGTCCGCACTTAACCCCTTTCATGCCGAGTGCACTGTGGGCGTAAATGGTCACGCGAGGGAGGAGTCCCTCCATCGTTTCGCTGCAGCTATGGTCGTCCACCATTGTTAATGCAGACTTGTGGGTGGCGACCATCGACATTTATGCCCGGGCTGAGTGCTAATCCAGCTGTCACCGTAGAGCCTCATGGCACCCCATACGGGGCTATTATTGGTCATTGTTGGTTGAAACCCTAGGAGGAATATGTTTTATACAACCTTCATTAAGCTTCATCTTATTTTCTAAGTTTATAAGTCATTTTTGCAAGGGTTTCTAGGAGAAGTATGAGTGTGTACATCCTCCTATATTTGCCCTAGTTTGATTGGCATGCCATAGGGAGTAAGAGGATTTACACCCCTAGGTATTTTGTTGGTATAAATTGTAATTAAAGACTCCATTCACCCATATTTTAAAGGCACTAATCCGATTTTTTGCATTGGAGAAATAAAATGTTTGCATTGGTAAACGTGTTTTGACGAGATATTGAAATTGTTTAAGTTGGAAACTTTTTTGCGTGCTAAGAGCTTGTCAAGGCCACTAAGGTGTCTTGATTTGATTGGCCTTATTAAATCTATAAACCATTAAAATATACAACCATTAGGGATACAAAAAAACACATTTTATTGACTTTAACTTGCAATTTGACCATGGAAATTTGCTAGTAACCCATTATTTTCATTGTGTTGCTAATTGGTAAACTTTTGGTTGGATTACTTGCTTATTTTCGTGGTTAAAATTTGAAGATATAGAAAATCACTGCTACATCCACTTGACTATCATAAATATACTCTGAAAACTTATCATTACATCCATGTAATACCTCTAAAGTTGTGCTAAAGTGTTGAGAACTTATCTACATGTTTTATGCTTCATAACTCAACTAATCTTTGATGCTTTAAGTGGTTAAATCTGTACTAGTTACTTGATTTCATTATTGATATATATCTTTGTTTACTGATGAAATTAGGGACATCAAGCTTAACTTTCTTTTCCAGTTGATATATTACATGCATACTTATATTTTCTTGTGTCTCTAGCAGGTACAAACACTTTCAACATGTACCCAAGGAATTGGAAAGCTTAAACCACTCTTGAGACTCATTCTCAAGACTTATTCATCTAGCAACTTGACCTATAGGGTAATCATTTCATCATTTCACATTCCATCTCATTTCCCCCAAGGGTCACCCGGGATTCCCCCATTGAGGTTATCACTTCACCTCAAAAGTGACGAGAATACCTATCTAAGGTGACAATGGGTAGGTGTTCTCTTAGTTGTCTCCATATTGTGGTTTGGGTCAGGATTTTCCAAACCTACAACTTGTGTGATAACAAGTACCATTCTGACATGTACATTGAGGAAAGAATGAGAGAAACTCAATACAAGGGAAAGTAATATGATTCGACTGTGTCTTGCAAATTCGTTGTTGTTGAATGTCTCAGGTGAATACTCGACCAAGAAACTGTGGGACAAGTTGGGAATCTTGTTCCAGTCGAAATCCATGGTAAACAAAATGTTCCTTAGAAAGAAACTATATATTCTGAGGATGAGTGAGGGAAGTTTGGTAAATGAGAATTTAAATGTGTTTAATACCCTAATAATCTAGTTATTTTCTGTGGATATTAAAATCACTGAGGAGGAGAAATATATTAGCCTATTATTTTATTTTCTAGACTCCTGGCATAGCTTAGTCGTGGCTATATGGAGTAATTAAACCACATTAGCACTAGAAGATGTGGTTTCATCTCTATTGTCAGAATAAAAGAGAAGGAAGAACATGGAAGGATCGACCAAAGATGTTTTAGTGGTGAGGGGTTGACAAATTGACATAGATAAAGGCAAAATCTCTGGTGGAAAGTCTAAGTCAAAGGGAAGATATAAATCCCCAGTTTAGTCAACGAAGATGTTTGAAATGTAATAAAGTTGAGAATTACAAAAGGGAATGCAAGTCAAAGGTAATGGAAGTCAGTACAAGATCCGATGAGAAGCATTCAAATGAGAGAAAGACTAATCTAGATAAAGGAGATGATGTGTATTTGGCGTCGACCAATACACAGTTAGATCAAGATGTTTGGTTGATCAACTCAAAAGCATCCTATCATATGACACCACATATAGAATGGTTCTGTGAATATGAATGATATGAGGGAGGATATGTGTTCTTGGGGGATGAATCGACAACCAAAATTGTTGGATGAGGAAGAGTCTGATGGATACTGCATGATGAGAGGAGAAGAACCCTTCCAAGTGTGCTACATATTCTTGGTTTGGAAAGAAACTTGATATATGTCAGTAAGATAAGTGATGCAAGAGTGCACACTCTATTTCAAAAGGATACATGCAAAATGGTCATAGGTGTGATGGTCTTAATGAAAGAAGTTCAAATTGGAACCATATACAAGTTATTATGGAATGTCAACTCAACTAGATGAAAAAAAATTGTTGTTCTTGAAGTCGACTCAAATTCGACTCAACTTAAGTTGAGTCGATTCAAACTGACTCGTCAAGTCGAACTGACCATGATATGGCACAAGAGGATGAGACACATTGGAGAAAAAGGACGTCAAGCTATTCATAAAAAATGCATGATCAAAGATTTTCCTAAATGTAATTTAGAAGTTGATTTTTGTGAACATTGTATATATGGAAAAACAATTCGAGTGAGGTTCCCATCTAGAGAGACAAGGGAAAAATGGATTCTAGAATTGGTTCATAGTGATATGTTTGGCCCTATTTCAGTTCCTTCATTTGGTGGATCCCTATATTATGTCTCCTTCATAAATTATTTTTCTAGGAAGACATGGATATATTTCCTAAGGAAGAAATCATAGGTTTTCGATAAATTCAAAGAGTTTAAGTCTCTTTTAGAAAACCAGACATATGAGAAGATTAAGGTGTTGAGAAATGACAATGGTGGTGAATTCTATGGAAATGATTTTGAGTGGTTCTACAAGAAGTGTGGAATAACACACCAAAAAACCATGACGTATACCCCCCCAAAAAATGCAATTGCTAAAAGAATGAACATGACATTGATGGACAAGGAAAGGAGCATACTCAGTGGTGTTGGGATCACACAAGAATTCTGGGTAGAGGCAGTCGACACTACAAAATATCTAGTGAATATGTATCCTTCGTCGACACTAGTCGGCTTGACTCCACATGAGGTATGCTTTGATAAGAATCCTTCACTTTCACTTCTCAAAATATTTGGTTGTGATGCATTTGTTCATGTTCCCAAGGAAAAGAGGAGCAAGCTGGACAATAAGGCAGTCAAATGTATTTTCATTGGATACAAAGAAGGAATGAAAGGATACAAGCTTTGGGGTATTGCATCAAGGAAAATCATGTATAGTCAAGATGTGGTCTTCAGATAATTCGGAAGGAAGTCTGAGTCTGAAGTGGTTCAAACAGAGAAAAATCCAAAGAAGGTGAGGTTTGAACTAAGGAACAAAGAAGAAGATGATTCACATGAGTCAACTAAATCATATGAAGAGGTGGAACAACTAACCTCAATTGTAAGGAGGTTTGAACGAGTAAGAAAACCAGTCAAAAGGAACAATCCACCCAACTTTCATTATGAATTTGAGTTAACTTCCACTGACAATGAGCCCAAGTTGGTCAGGGAGGGAATCGACTTGACAAAGGGTAGACTCTAGAAGGATGCCATGGTCGAAGAGATGGAATCCTTTCATAAGAACGAGACATGGGATTTAGTTAAATTACCTAGTGGAAGAAATCCTATTGGTAGCAAGTGGATATTCAAGAAGAAGACAAATGCAACATGTCAAGTCGAGAAATTCAATGCCTGACTGGTAGCGAAAGGATATTCCGAAGTTGAAGGAGTCAACTTCGGTGATATTTTTTCCCTTGTTGCAAAGTTAACCTCCATTAAAGTACTAATGTCTCTGGATGAAACATTTGATCTAGAAATAGAACAGATGGATGTGAAGACAATGTTCCTACATAGGGACCTAAAAGAAGAAATCTACATGAAACAACCTGAAGGATTTGTAGTAAGGGGCAAGAAATATTTGGTGTGCAAATTGAAAAGATCCATTTATGGTATAAAGAAATCACCAAGGATGTGGTATCAAACGTTTGACACATACATCCTTAGTTTGGGATTTGTGAGAAACAAATCTAATCACTACATTTATTCCAAGGAAGAAGGTGGGTGTTTCATATATGTAGCATTGTATGTCGATGACGTGTTTCTGATTGGAAACAACATGGATGCAATAAAGGAGGTGAAGAAGCAGATATCCTCCAAGATTGACATGAATGATCTCGGTGCAATGAGCTTCATTATGGGAATGGAGATCAAGAGAGATCGATTAGCTAGAACTCTCTGGTTGAATCATAAGAAGTATATTGAAACAATTTTGAAACATTTTAACATATAGGATTGCAAGCCTGTAAAGGTGCCAATTCCTATGGGAACAAGACTAACTATTGAATAGTGTCCAAAAACATAGGAAGAAATAGAGGATATGGCACATATTCATTATGCAAGTGTTGTTGGTATTCTAATGTATGCGATGGTCTGCACTCGACAAGACATTTCCCATGCAATGGGAGTGTTGAGGAGATACATGTCGAAACTTGGAAAGGAGCATTGGACAACTTTCAAGAGAGTATTCAGGTGTTTGTGTGGCACAAAATACTAAGCTATATGCTACCAAGGGAAACCTAGAGATGATATTGAAGTAGATGTACATGGCTTTGTTGACACTGACTGGGATAGAGATCTAGATCGACGGAGGTTGACCAGTGGATATGTGTTCAAGATGTTCGATGGACTAGTAAATTGGATGATTAAGTGATAGGCAGTCATAGCCTTGTCAAGAATAGAAGTTGAATACATGGAAACCACTCATGGAAGAAAAGAAGCAGTATGGATGTAACGACTATGTTCAAGGATCGAGTTTGAGCAGAGAGATATGAAGATAAGTTGTGAAATTCAAGAACAATATTTATGGAAAAGAACCCATCTTATCGTTTCAAGACTAAGCATATTAATGTACAATACCATTTTGTAAGAGACATGGTGGAAAGAAAAAAGGTGTTGCTGGAGAAAGAAGACACATTGGAAAACATAGCAGACTCTTTGACCAAGCTTGTGAGTGTTTTGAAGTTCTCTTGGTGCAGAGAGGAAATGGGAATTGTTTCCTAAGGTCTGTGAAAAAAAGTGTTGGAAACTATTGGTTCAACAAAGAAGACAAAAAGTGGTAGAATGTTGGGTTGTTATATTCTTTGCAGTGAAATTCTAGTCGAGGTAGATCGACTGGGAGTAAAAGTCAAAGGTCTAGGTGGATCGATTGGGCAAAGTCGAAGTCGAAGTAATCGACAACAAGTCGAAGAGGTCAACCAACAAGAGGTCGACAAGTGGCCCTGTGGCAATCGAATGAAGACCGAGTGAAGGTCAACTGGTAGTCAATTAGTAATCCAATTGGAAGTCTATTGTAATAGAATCCCGAGATTCGCATGATTCATAGCCAATGATCTATGTGGATTTGTAACCGTTTTTGGGTGCCTTTGCTTATGTTTTTTCCTACTTTAAAGTCTATAAATAAGGTGTGCTATAATCTTATTAAGTGGTTTATATTGTAATGATCTTCATACTAATATTTAGTAGTAGGTTATTGGTCATGTAGATGTAAGCCGAATTGGATACAAGGTTGTTCTTGTGTAAAGCAAGAGGGTACAATATCAATTGTGTCTTAGGTGTAGACCAAGGTTAGGAATGTAACCTTTTATTCTGAATGAATAAGACAACAAGAGAGAAAGACGGTCAAGGAATGTTGGTTTTTCCATTTGGGTTTTTCAGAGTAAAATCTTTGTGATTACTTTGTCATTTGTTTTCTAGCTTAAATCTTTCTTCCTTTCTTCTACTAGGTTTAGCGTGGAAGTATAATTTCCTAATAGTCCTTCCCTTCATCACTCCAATACACTCAACTCAATTTCCATTTTCCACTTCCAAAACTGATAGGACACAGATTCATGATGGGGAGGAATATTTTTGGGACGGATATAGAGTTCTAGGTCTTCTGCATGATGAAGAGGATGAAACCATTGTATCGACACGACGAATTAGCTTGCATCATGATCATGTTGATGAATGACCTAATGCAAAAGACACAGTTGCACAATCGACCTTGGATTTGGGGGATTTTCCCATGAGGTCGATCATCATGGTTCATCATATGAAAGAAAGACGAGTTGGTAAGCTCATTGAGGATATTATGGTTGTTTATGTTCCTATTTACAACTCTTCAATTCCCAATTCAACTCTATTGGATTTGGTTCTGAAGGCTTGCATGCTCTCTGACTGTTAGTCTATCACTCCAATTGATTTCCTTTTCCCTCCAATAGCACCTTGAGGTTGCAAAACTCGCTCTTCTGATGTCATTCCGTCTTGGGTTGGGCCATCTCAATCTTCCACAGAAATGTTGGATGCTGCAGAACACTATGAGCACTTCATTCCCAAGGAAAACAAAGTGGTTATGTTGGCTCTAGAAGCTGAAGTATGCCTGACCCATGAGTTCAAGGAGGATGTTGAAGTTGAGTTTCAAGTGGGTGGGGTGATTCTAGAAATGGGATGTTCCAAAACCAATAATTCCAAGTTTTTTCACACCCTAGAATTATATTGACATGTGAAAACAATGGTAGCACTTGGAATTCTACCCAAAGATGAGGGGTTTTGCTAGATTAAGAGAAAGATGGAGATGTTGGAGTCTCATAATGATTACTTGCTAAAGGTTGTGACTTGGTCAACTCGCAAACATGGGAGTGTCTTCCAACCACCTACTATTGGTCCAAGGATCGATGCTTCTTTTGTTGGTCTAGACTTTGGCGTTTCTTCTGTTGGTCCAGGTCTCAAAGCTTCCTCTGCTATGGTCGAAATCCCTTCAAAACGAAACCCCAGGTTTCTAAGGCTCCCTAGAATATTTTTCTATGTTGGTTTAATAGTTTTCCTCTATTTTTATCTAGTTCAAGATATGGCTATAGCCATTTTAGACTATTTAAACCTCTATTACAATTTACTAATAAGACCCATAAATACATTTCATTCCTGGTTTCCCCATTGGGGTAGGCTATTTTTTATTTTTGATCTTGAAAGATTGTCATGGTATCTCAGGACTGAGAACCTGTCGATCCTTTAGTTTACTTACAAAAAAATATATGTTTCAATTTAAATCAAAATTTTCAATTTATAGATTGATAAATTACTTTTTAAAAATAGTTGGTTGGGGATTAGAATAGTAGAATACCTCTAACTCTAGTTGCTTAATTCCTTTGATGTAGGTAATTCCCTTGATGTAGATTAGCTGAGCTACCTACTCACCTTGTCAACTTCCTAAAATTGGACTTTTGCCTCCCAACCAGCTAGGAACAACCTCATTGGCTCCCTAGCTCTAGGAAAACCTTGGGCGTTCCTAGCCCTCCATTCTCAAAGTCCCATTATAAAACAACCACATAGTATGTCAATATTCCACTCTCAATTCCACAAATAGTCTTCCTCATAGGCTTCACAATTGGTTTTTCATACCTCCAACTATATTTTTCATACTTCCAAGTATTTTCTTCCCCCAAAATCTAAATCTTCTTTCACTTGCTCAACCACCCCCTTATGTCATCGAGAGATCCACTACCTCTCACATTCCCTCCCCCTTCCCAATGTTCATCAACCCCCATCGTTAAATTCACTTTCCCTCCACCACAAATAAACTAGGAAAGGGGAGAGAGAACATGCTGCAAAATAAAAACCTTGGTCAATGGTAAGAAGGTTGTGTCACTCTCAAATTAGGATGCCACTCTCATACAAGCCATGCTTGAACTAATCCACGTCCTCCTAAAACTACATGAATAAACTTTGGAACAATGCTATTCCATGAGTTGTTTCTTTTTTTCTTGAGTCATTTGAAGAATCTAAACAACTTTGGCTTAAAAAAATTGTAAATGTTATTTGAAAAGTTTATGCTTTTTCCTACTCTTTTTGAAGATGAGAAATAGATGAAAAAGGTAAAGATAAAGGAAACTCATAAGGATCCCAAAAAAAAATGGAAACCAAGACAGACCTCAAAAGAAGATTTCAAAAGAAGATTGACCAATAGAAGAATGAACTACGTGCAATTATATACATGTTTAATATGGGTAAAACTCAAATTTCATTTCGCTAGAGAAGAATGATGATTGATTCGAAGAATGTTACACTGATTCATCCAAACTTCTACGCTCTCCCCTAGATATCTAACAATAATGATTTACTCTCACAAGCGATCTTAGGTTTTATCTAAGAAAGTGAAAACAAAAAGTTTTCGGCCTTACCCACACGTGAACGTCAGCGAGGTTACCATTTTGCCAAGGTTGGGGTATTGGTTAGCATGTTTGGTTGGCGCATGTTAGCACTAGTGAGAAGTTGATAGGAAGAAGAATTCCCATCATGTCAAATCCCCTTCGAAGCACTTAAATTAAAACATCAAAGTTCCAATGAAGGAAAAAACGCTCCCTAATATCATGCCTTGAATTATACATGAGAATAAAATGATTTCCATGCTTTGGTCTTGACATAAAAATATACTGAGCGACAAGGTTTATGTCAGTTGGTGGTATGCTTTCATTAAAAGCATCTGAGTTTCTATATATAATATCAATGTTTTGATTAATGTTGAAAGATATGATCCTTCTTTTCCACTTGATTAAAATAGTGATTTAGGATACTAGGTGCTATGATAATTCTTACGTCAACTTCCCATTGGCTATGAAAATCCTTATATAAGTTGTTATAAGAGGAGAATGTGTTGAATCCATCTTCTCCCATAACTAATCTCAAGATAAAAAAATAAAATGAAATTGAGAAATATATTGAATTTCAAGATAAATATAAACAAAAATGATGAAAACCACTAGGTTGATTTGGGTGTTATTGTTTTATACTACATGATATAAAATTATAATTTTAATTAAAAAAGTTGATTTAATCTTGACATAGTTAATTATATTTCATTTTTTTTAATGTAATGTTTATGTTTAAATGGGGATTAGAATAGGACTAAGAAATAGAGGTTGAGCCTAAAATAAGAAGTCATATGTAGAAATCAAAATATGCACAATTCAAAGATTGTCTTTCTCCATAGGTAAGCCCATTCATGGTTTGTCCTCTTCTTTCACACTAATCACATATCTTCATCCAAGAATTATGGTTACCTTTGATTCATACATTATGATTACCTTTCTAAATGGTTACTTATATGTCAGTCCTTATCTCTTTTTTCACACTAATCACATATCTTCATCCAAGAATTATGGTTACCTTTGATTCATACATAATGATTACCTTTCTAAATGGTTACTTATATGTCACTCCTTATTTCCTTTATTACAATTTGATTGTTTTCACACTAATTTTATCTGTGTGTTTTTGCACCTTTAGGGACAATTATTAGTATCAAAACATTATGAATCAACATAATGTCATGATGTTAAATATTCATTCAAAAGAAGAATGATAAGATTATTCCCCCCCAAAAAAAAATAATAAAGAGAAAACATAGAAAACCATGAATCTCATGTAAAATGGACGGAAAAAACAAAAAAGGAAAAAGGAGGGACAAGAACAAAGAAAGACAAAATGAAACAATTGGTACTTTCAACCTTCAACCCTATATGAAAACCAAATGGAAAACTAATTGGAAACTTCCTGAACACTAACCTTCATTTTGAGGATGACTCTGAGGGTAAACCGTAGGATTTAAAGGGCACAAGGCTAGGTCAACAACTCATGAATATATCATATAGAGCTTGTCAACAATCAACTCACTAAGAGAAAACATGTCACAAAGTGGGATTTGAACCCAAGTGGGGATGTAGAAACATTTCCTCACAACCATTTGAGTTACACCCGATTAATTGATTTAGTGATAATTATCTGAGAATTTACCATAATTAATTAAATATAATTATTAACCTGTTTTATATAATTTTATTTAAAATTTAGTATACAATCATTTTGTTTCGGGAAATAAAATAATAAATATCATAACATAATTGATTTGAAGTATATATTTTATTTATAATAGCAGTGATTTTGATAAATTTCTTAGAAATGTTAATAATTATATATCTATTTATAAAATTGTGTATATATGTAAGAGACATGGTTAATGTCTATATTTGAAATGGTTTCGACAAATGTACACATTCATATTTTTTTATTTGTTACACTATATTGGTTGTGAGTGTTAATTTGCAATAATAAATAAATATAAACATATCATGGTTGTATTAAAGGAAACGATGCACAAGTCCCCCGGGGGCAACTCAACTGGCAAGTGTCGTTATATGAAGTTCTATGAGGTTTTGAGTTCAACTCCCCCCGACTTATCTTGTGTGTTGTGTATGGGGCATCGTGGGCACACCTGAAGGTTATAGTGGTAGCAGTTGGATAACACGACCCCGTGTAACGTGAGTACGTGCCCAACTAGTTGCCGATTCCGCCAGACATAAAAAAAGAAAAAAAAAAGAAACGATGCACACTTTACATCCTAGTATGAATGAGATGTGTAACATAATATAATGCTAACAAACTAAGACAAACGAAAAGTTGGAGTCTATAATATANAAAAAAGAAACAACCATAATAATAATAATAAAAATATAAAACAAAGTCGACAAAAATAATAAGATAAATCAATATAGATCAATCTTAACCATGATCTTTTAAACACCAAGTAGTGTGTGCTTTGGTTTCTTTTTTATCCCTCTTAATGCTTAATAGATTTGAGATTACAATAGATTATGATGATACTTATGCCATTAAAAATAATTATAAAGAATAATGTAAGTAATTTCTCCTATTAACATAATAATTGTTTGATTAACAGATAAAAATAATTACTTTCTCAACCTTTCCATAAACCCACTATATAAAACATATTATGTAAGTATCTACATGAAACAACTATCAAATACACTATATTTAAAGTTTTAAAATAAATTCTCCCCTTTCTCTTTATATCATAATAAAAATTTCATCAAATAAATAAATAACAAATTTACCATTTTACCCCCATAAAATTTCACGTCTCTTATAAATTTATCATTCGTTATAATCATTTGATCATGTTAAAGTTCACGCAGGATGGCTCCATCCAAATGGGAAATCAATAATTTGGATTCTAATTAGTCCAATCAAATGGGAAATTTGGATTTTAAAATTAAGATAAACTTTTTCATCCGTTTTACAGCATGATGTGATGTTTAGTTGAAATGACATGTGATGAATATGAAAGACATTGATTTTCCTCCATTGCAAGGATGGTCTGTACTTGCTTTTGTATTATATCGTTTTTGGTGGCTTATATGTAACTATATAAAATCCAACCATACATAACACGTTGGTTATATGGTGTTTGTATGTATTCTCAAATTGTCCAATACCCACATTGAGTCCATGTTCATATAACTTAGTTAGGTGTATATTGTGAGGAGGTCAAATAGGGTCACCACTGATAATTTTTGGAAGGATGTAATTTAATTTATTTTACAACATGATGCTCCAAAGATCATTCATTTAAAGAAATATTTTATTTACAATTTATAAATAAACATATAACACAATGCCATGAGGATAAATAAACATATAACACAATGACATGGGGTGAGGTATGATGGTATTATTTTTTTCTTTAAAATAATTCAAATGAACAATATAGATAGAAGTGAATTTTTTCATGTAAAAGAGAAGAAAATAGAAAAGAAAATAAATGGTAACTTAAATATTCAAATATTTAATCATTCATTTAAAATGAAAATGATAAAGAGGAGATGTATCCAATCTTCTGATTTGATGAGGCCTATTTTAAATTAGGTAAAAAATTCATGAATAAATTATTTATGATTTATTAATAATCGGTTTGTTAAAAGTAAACATGTTATAAAGTAGGATTTGAATCTAAGTGGAGAGGGTAATGAATATTCCTCAAAACCACTTAAGTTATGCCTAATTGATAAAGGAGAAGCTACTTATGTAGGTTCATTTTAGGTTTTTCCACTTCATTTTAAAAATGCTGGGTAATAAGTTAGGAATTTTCAAAGGTGTAACTCTAGAAACCCTAAATCGAGTCAACACCTCAAGATTTCATGTGTTGTCCTCTATTTCTAGCAGCCTTCAAGCGGGGATACTTTTTTAATGTGGAACCCAAATCTGGGATCAAATGATATATTATGAGAGTCTACCATTTGGTTGTCGCACTATGATTTTCATGGTCATTTATTAAGGGATTGTCCCAAGAAAGCCACAATAATGAGAAGGTGTTCTAAGATGTCTGAATCTGATGATGACTATGTATCAATACAATTGGTGGTCAAAAGTTCGATACCCTCATTAGATGTTTCACATGTTAATACTTCCTCAAGTTCTGGGAGCGAGCCTATTGATTTGTCGAGTTCATTAGAGGCACCATTAGGAGGCTCAAATGCAATAGATCCTTTGGTTTCCATCCATGGTTTGATTAAGGATATGGATTTATTTATGACAAATCCTTGTTCTTTTTGTTCTTTTTTTCCATCAACAAAGGAGGGACCCACTCCTAGGGATGGGACAACCTAGACGACCTACTCAAGAAGACCATGTGACAAGCTCACATAGGGTGCATGTAGTCTAAGGAGGGATAACAAAGCATACATGGTATCCCACAGGTTTGGAATCAATGGCATATGAGGATTAAACCACCATTTTATACTCAAAATTGTTTCTCCAAGTTATTTGATTATAATTGAGCCATTATCATTAGTTATTCCATTAAGGAGTGTTACCCCTCTAAGGGTGACAAATTTTTGATATCGTCGCAAGGGTGTCATGTTTTTGTTGGCATGAGGTGTCATGCTCATCTTCTCCAGATCCATAACATTTTTATGTTTATCTCCACCATATGTATGATCGTGATAGCTCAGCCACGATGTATCTCACTTTCATCCCCACTCCTCAGATGACAGATGCACTATGGATGGTATGGTATGGTTCCATTATGTTTCATTTTGACATTTAATAATGTTCATTTGGATGTGGTGAAATAACTTCTTAGTTCACTGTAAAGTGGTAAACAACTAACGATATCTAGTATCACTTCATAGCATTACATGGTTTTATTATTTTCCTCATAGTACCTGGTGGAACATGTTTTCTATTAAAAGTGTGTCATTTCATGAGGTAACCTATACTATTGGGTACTTAGATTAGATAGTGTTGTCCACGTCCCAACCATGCTAGTCATACTCCATCTTCCCAGTTTTATTTATTCCATCCATGTAAAAAACATTATATCCTATTCATGTATGATTTCTCAAAGGTCAAACGGAAAGGTCAAAATGATAAAATCCTAAATCAATAAATCCAATTAGGCTAAGAGGTGAAGAGCTAAAGTAAAAATCCATAATTTGAATCTTCAGAAATACCGCCTTGCTATGAGACCAATGCCCTTAGTCCTTGGTTTGTCTATGAATATCTAAATAAAGGGACTTGTTCGATAAACTAAAAATTTACATAAAAAGGCTTAAAGAGGTAGTAAGAGACAATGATGGATCAGAGCCGCAACAGAATAATACACACATAAATCACACCATTTTTTCAAAGCAAGGAGACAAGGAGATATATACTCCAATTCCCCTAAAGGGGAATATTTTATTAAACAATCATTTCTCTGGCTTACACCCTTTACTTGCTTGTACAAATGGTCCCTTTTTATAACCATAGGTGACCATAACAAGTTGACACATCAAAGATTACAATTAATACACTATTTGCAATTAAATATTTTAAATTGTAATCCATACTAAGTTTTTTGTAGCACATCAATACATACATTACCAGGATGCACGACAAGACCTTCATTGGGTTTTTATCCATCCTCAACATTATGTGTATTGTCACTTGCCTACTTAAAACAAAGAGACTCAATATTTTATGGCCAAAATTAATAATAAATAGATTGCACAAGTAATCAATATTAAATAAACTTTGTTGATTTTATTTACTTGCACGCAGGATGGATCACTGGAAGACTGTGTTTTCCCAATGCCCAATCTTTTTCGATGTTCAACAACAACTGCAAAGTCATGTTGGAAGCCAAGCCTCAAGTCTTCCTCCGTGGGCATTTCATTGAACTGATTGGCTTGCAATTTTGCATAATATCATCAATTTAGCGTTTATGGTGAAATAAAAACAAATTTATATGCAATTTATTATTTGGATACAATATTTGAGTTATTGATACTTACAATTTGTGCCACCATATTGGAATAACCACCAGGCCCAAGCTTGTGTTGGCCATGTTTTTCTTGTCTGGCCTTTGTGGCCTTTGATGTGTCTAACAACCTATGAAAAGTTTGAAATATGTTAGATGTTACAAATTTCATGTAAAAATAAAGAGTAATAAACATATAATTACATTGTTCAAAGTATTGCATACCTTCATGTGCCCTGTGGTAGCTTTCCCTATTTTCTTAAATCCCTCTCCCTTCCATCATCCAGCAGGGCTTTCCACTCCCTTACTGGAATCATTGGAGGGAGCTCATACCTAGGGTTAATTTCTAAATGAACCCTATATTGGTCCCTCACAATATTTATATGTTGGTCAACTTTCTCAAGGACCTCTTCTCGGTTGAAGGTCTCACCACCTAACAACCAATCAAGTGATTAGTGAGCTCATCTTTTAAATTTTTACTTTGTTTATCCTACCCTGTGCGGATGGTGGGCCCAAATATCTCCAATGATAAATCATTTAGATGTTTATAAAAAAAATAATTTCCTACAAAATGATCATGTGATCATTAGTTTAAAAAGAATGATCTATACATAAATTTGAATCAGATTATATATAATAGTTAAAACATTTTTTAAATACCTAGGACCTTCTCTATCTTTATGGAAATAAGATTTTATTCGACCAAAAATGTGGTCTCTAGTGTTCCTGTGCTAGTGACACGTGAATATCCAAGAAATGTTGCTTGAGAAATATCAATACTAGTATTTGCTGCATCGACCCCCTGACCCTATTCTACATGATCTAGCGTGCATCGACCAGTAGAGCGTGCACCCACATCTTCCCTCTGGGGTGTCGTACTATGTGTTTTCGACTGTTCAATCGACAATAATGGCACATGATCATATGCATGTGGGGTTATATGCTCATGATGTGATGACTCATCAGTAGCATTTTTAGTACCAGCATGCCCCTGACCACGATTATGTGGACGCAAATACGCTTGTAAATCCAAACTATATTTTAGTTCATGACATATACAAATAGAAAATATAAAATTGTAAGTGAATTTATCTTCTAATTAAAGATCCCACAACTTAAATTCAAGGACTAAGTTCTCATCGTCAAACGATCAATTTTTTTCTCTAATCTCATATGTATGCGGTTGAATGAATACCAGATGAAGGATTTCCACATTTTTTTAAGGACTTCTTTGCCATCTGAATGGGGTTCAGTGATGATGCGATGTCAACATATCACATGAGCTCATCCACATTGATATCTATGGATTTCTATGTTCATGGATAAGTATCCCGCGACAAAAATATAGAAAACATTAATATCGAAATGAAACCAATAGAGTCACCAAAAAAACATAATAATACAACATATTTAATTTGCACAATTACTATGGGTTATACCTACTACCCTGAGGATGGTGTCCTCTAATCCATTGGGGACTTGCCACGATCAAAACCACCCCGCAACAAAAATATAGAAACCATTATTGTTATGAAATCAATAGACTCTAAAAAAAAAAAAACATATTTCATATATTTAATTTGTACAATTTACAATGGGGTATACCTGTTGCCCTGAAGATGGTGTCTTCTGATCCATCAGGGACTTTCCTCGATTAGTAGCCTGCAAAAAAAATATTGAAAACATTAATATTGAAATGAAACCAATAAACTCTTGAATTTTTTTTTTTTAAATGAGGTATATATGTTGCCTCGAGGATGATGTCTTCTGATCCATCAGGGACTTGCCACGATCAACACTGGCTTGCAACAAAAATATAGAAAACATTACTGATATGAAACCAATAGACTCTTGAAAAAACATAATTAAAAAACATATTTCTTATATTTAATGAAACATATTCCTTGTATTGCTTATATCAAAATGAAACATTAACAAAAACATAAGACATTAGATTCATTAATTACAGGTTTGGTGAAATGTTATATGTACCACTCCCATAGTAACAAATTTTGTATCTATCCGATTCAAATTGTAATTGATCAACAAATATTCCCCTACAACTATTGATTTTATGGCACACATGAAAACACGGTTTCCTTCACGCCCCTCAAATATGAAAATGGATTGTTTATTTATAGACCTAGGTTGTGTATTGTTTATAAACCCTACAATATTCACTAATGCTTTTGGCCTTCTGTCAATGTACATACTCGCTCCTTTATTTTGATTATTGTCTTTTAGCTGTAAATAATTTGCGGACACTCTGTATATGTGCATACTATGTGTATATTTTGTTGATATTATGGTAGTTGCGGGAGGTATTAACCTCCATGTGTAAGCTTTGGCTAGAATAGAATATTCTAGAAGAAAGAGAAACCCTAAATAGATGTGTATAAACCCTAGAAGACAAGTCGGCTCAATAAAAGAATTAATATTAAAGTATTAGATTCTAAGAGGACAAGTCGACCTAGAAGAATAAATAATATTAGAATATAGTTACCAGAAATTCAGGTCGATTGAGCCAGAAAAATCAATGGATATATTAATACAAATAGAGGATGTCTTGTCTCATTTGTTCACTTACCACTCACTCTCTCATCCATTTTATTGCAAGTTTGGGGTTGCAATGGCATACAAGGAAGGAACATCTTCTAGGGTGGTTCTTGGTGAAATATTGGTGATATTATTGGTGGAAATATTGGTGATATTCTTGGTGATACTCTTGGTGATATTATTGCTAAGTATGGTGCAAGTTTGAGAGAGTAGTGCAGCTGCAGCTGCTGCAATTGTGTATGGTACTTGTTTTGTGGATATGGAGACTCTCTTTCTTATGCTATATCCTTGGAGAAGGAGAACTCTACTTTTCTTGGGTTTTTGATGTAGTTAGAATATATGGTTTATCTATTGGTTATAGTGCCACTTCCAGAATCATTCTATCTAGCAAAGGTTATGGTTCTCGGGGGTGGTTGTGTGCCTATGATTGGGTGACAATAATGATATTTTCTATGGTAAAACGAGCACATCGAATATTTTAATAGGTTATGGGCCCATGCCACCTTCAAGATAGTCTAACCACTAGAAGGTAGGGTGTCAATTCTTTTTTAAGCTCGTTTTGGAACCATTTACAGTTGCAGCTAGGCTTTCTGATTATGCAGCTGCAACAAACCCTAACCTAACCTTTTGAGCACTTCAAGTGAGAAGTTTGGCATAATTCCTGGACATTCTAGCGTGCCATAGCCTAAATCACTTGTTGGTACTCTCGACAAGAAAAAAATTCAAGTTTGATTTTTTGGTCAAAGTCAAAGTCAAAGGTTGACTGGTCAAATTCAAAGTCAAAGGTTGACTTTTGGTCAAAATTGATTTTGTGGTCAAAATTGAAATTTTAGAGTTTCTAGCTTGTTCTAATCATTGAATCTTTTTATTCAGTTTCTAACCTCTTCTTGTCAAGATGGTGTCTAGCTTCACATTAGAAGACAAGTTAAACAATGCTACAAATTTCAAAGGTATGCACTTATATATGATTTTCATGTTATATCATCCAAAAAATGCATGAGTGTGTTTTGCATGGAATATACAAGATACCTTGTCCAAACAATGATATTGGATTCAATACATTGAGAGGAAGAAGCAGTTGAGGCTCTAGGTTCCAGGATTGATTAATCAAATTGTTAAGATTTACACATATCGAATTTGATAGTTGAGTTGTGACAACAATATTTGAAAGGTTATGTTACTGCTAGGTATACTTGGTTGCATGTAAGTACTAATGATATAGATGCTTATTACACTTGTTTGCAAAATTAACTAACATCTCCTATAGGAGATATTTTTTGTTCCCAGGAAAGTTACCTTGGTAATTATATGATACTTGTTACCATAGATATGTTCTCATGAAAATGTTATTGGAAACACTTTTTCTCTTGTTGTTCTTGTTTTGAGCAGGTCATAGGCAATAGATTTGAGAAGGAGCTAGAGTGAAAGTTGCAAACATGGAGTATATGAATCCATCAAGTTGTGAGACAGGTGATCTCACCAAGTACCAATTCTAAAGGAAGCTATGATGGAGGAATATCAATCAATCTTGAAAAATTATGTATGGGAAATCATACCTAGACCTGAATAAAATTTTGCAAATGAGTTTACAAGATAAAGCATGTAGTGGATGGAAGTATCAATAAAGACAAGGAAAGATTTGTGGCTAGAGGGTTCTCCTAGCAAGAGGGAGAAGAATATGATGAGACATTTTCTCCAGTTTCTAGATATACCTCTATTATATCTCTTGCAACATCCATGGGTTGGAGTTTACATAAAATGGATTTAAAGACGTCTTTTTATCAATGGAGTAATTGAGGAAGAATATAATTACTAGAAAGTCAGGTCAGCCCAGCCGGAAACGTCAATGGACAGATTAATATAAATAGAGGACATATTGTCTCATTTGTTCACTTACCACTCACTCACTTAGCCAGTTTAGCGCAATTTTGGAGCTGTAGTGGCATACAAGGAAGACACATCTTCTAGGGTGGTTCTTGGTGAAACATTTGGTGATATTCTTGGTGAAACTCTTGGTGATAATCTTGGTGATACTCTTGGTGATATTATTGCTAAGTATGGCGCAAGTTTGAGATATTACTACAACTGCAAATGTTGTAGTTGTGTATGGTACTTGTTTTGTGAACATGGAGACTCTATTTATTGTGCACTATCCTCGGAGAAGGAGCACTCTACTTGTATTGAGTTGTTGTTTTAGTTAGCATCTAGGATTTATCTATTGGTTATAGTACTGATTCCAAAATCATTTTATATAGCAAAGGTTATGGTGGTCAGGGGTGGCTGCATGCCTATGGTTGGGTGAGAATAGTGATATTGTCTATGGTAAAATGAGCACATCGAATATTTTAACATATTGACCAACCACATATAATCTTTCTAATTGTAGCAGGGTATGAAATAATCCATCAATTCAATACATCTGTCATAACCCACCTTTATGCCATCCTTTCAAAACAACCCCAAACCGCGTAATGACGATGGTGCAATCCTAAATATCCTCTCATTCATAAAAAAATGTGTGTTTAGACGAGGAAGATCCTTGGGTACCCATTATTTCACTAGATGTCTATACCTTAATGGAACCTCGATGTCGCCTATGGTCTCATCATCATAAGAACATGACCCCCCTTCAGCGAGAAAAAATTCCAATCGTTTATGGATTTTTTTTCTAATATTTTGACTTCTAGTTGATCTCCCTCTTTTAGGCCTACTATATGTCTCACTTTCCTCTAGTATTCATGAACTTCCCTCGCTGGAGGAGGGAAGATCTGAAAAATGCCTGTTTGTTTGTACCTGCACTCCATTGAATGAGAGAAATAGTTAACAAACATTCATAGAAAGATACAACAATCTCTTGATTCAGAAATATGATTCATAATAATAAGAGTTTCATGTAGATATTGTGGGCACTGGCCTTGTAGATATGTATGCCCACTATGGGAAAATCAATATTTCTCAAAAATAGTTTCAAATAATGCCTAAACAAGATATTGTGTCATAGAATACAATCTATTGTCACCTTTAGTGATATTGTCAGGTGGTCCCAAAATTTGAAATGTTAAGTATTCTTAGAGAAACTCTTAAGCCTCCCTAATTGTTTTTGAAGACTAAAGCTTTATTCATTTCTGGAGACAAAATACCTTGACTCTTTCTCCCTCTACAAGATCTAAAACATGAGAATTAATGGAGTTGTGTCACTCACATATCAACTTTAGATATCATTGCAAGATTCATTAGAAGTTAGCCTCTTATCATGAAAGAAGTCATGAGATCGATAGGATTCACACCCTCTATTATTTTAGGAAGAATTTCCATTCATTCCTTAATTATATTTTAACCCTCAAAATGGTTTTGCTAGGTTTCACCTCCTTAAACATTTTTTGAGGCATTTCCTTCTTGTTGAAAGGTTTCATTCAAGCCCCAAAATGACTTTAACTTGGGAGATAATCACCTCCTTGAGATTTTTGGGAGGAATTTCAAGGGACAAACACACTATGAAAAGGGTTTTACATGGGCTCCAAAAGATGGGATATTAATCCATGTGGATGACCAAGAATCATTTAAGGAGAAAATATTCTATAAGGAACAATATCTGCTTGTTGTAGAGTTGAAAGACTCTATAGACTCTTTATATAATGTTTATGATTATATTGTTTCATTCAATTTAAATCCATATAAGATTAAAATAGGTTCATAGGGTAGGTTGAGAGATGAAATAGACCATGTCAAGACCGAGGCATGTGGCTTAGAAAAAGTAGTAATTCCCTTAGTGTATCATTTTCCTAAGTTCATAGTGCTCTGTGAAAATTGTTATGATCCCACAAGGTAGATGATTTTTATTATCGACATGTCCAAAGTCATTTTTATGTCAGAAAAGTACTCCATGAAACAAATGTTATGCTTCCCAGAGGGTGTTATTTCCATAAATGTTAGAGTCTAAAAGAACAATTTTAATAACTTGAATCTTGGTTTTGAGAAAGGCATGATAGGTCATTTCTTTGAAAAATGAATCAAAATCATGAGAAGTACTCCTCCATTTGAAGTTGGTTGGTTCCATCATTTGTCTAGAGAGATCATTTCCATTATGTATATTATTTTAGAAAGGGATAACGATAAAGTTGTTGATGCTTGTAGGATGGAAATGATTGGATATAATCCATCTAAATCCTGAAGACCCTTATGTCCTATTCAAATATGGTGAATTTATTGATGATTCCATCCATGAGGTTTTATTTATATTTTTTCAATAAAAAATGTTTAGATTCCAAGCCTATGTGGTGTATCTAGTCCTATTTCAACAAGCATAGAATTTCGAACACCTAGATCAAATAAGGTAAATGAGATCTCCATTAGTAAGATTGTATGGTCAAAATGTGGGATTAAAATATTATATTGATAAATTCATTTATATGGTTTTTTTCTTAGTGAGAGGTGAACACAATCCTTGAATGCTTGTGGAATAAATGAATATCTTACAAATGGACGATAAATTTTGAAGTGGGTGATTGGATTCTGTCCAAAGATTAAAAGATGATTAAGATTTATGGAGTGGAATTCAAACCTTTCATATTACCTCTCTTGCTAACCCTAATAATATTTTCCTTAGAATATGCTAGAAAAATGTTCAATGTAGATGAATTGTGCTATCATCCCAAGCATCAAAATATTTATTTCTTATTTCCATTCAAATTTTGATTTTATGTACTTAATAATTTGAAGGTATTGAACCTTGTTAAAGGATTCAAGGATCCTATGATTTTGAGAAACATGATTCATGGAGATATGATCATCATATCATCTCAAACATAAGGGCATCCTTGGGGTCCAAATCCTATCTCCATAAAGAAAATCCATATACAGATAAATTGGCAAATACATTCAATTAGTAGGAGATTTGATAGATTATAGTAGGGTCCATGCAACATCCAGAGAAAGACATTGAACGGTTCATGACAATTAAGGAGGTTGGGATCAAATACCCCTAATATTTAAATTTATATAGAGAATAGGATTATTTCTTATCCTCCTTCAAAATTGAATTGGTTTCTACCTAAAGATAAATCTAGTCAGCTAATAAATTTAGGTTGGTAACAACACAAGATAGAATGCTAGTGGCATATGATAAATTATTTGAATAAGGTAAATGAAGAATGTGATAGGCTTCATTAAGATAAAGATTTCAACATACTATGTGAATAATCATCAGAAAATGTTTCCCAAAAATTAGCCAACAATATTGGACATAATCCTCAAGTTCCTACTAATACTATTACCTTACATTTAGATTCAAAGAAGTAAATCTATGGAGCAAGAGAAGATATCACAATAAAATATGGATATAAGGGACATGTAGGAATGGGGGAAATTGAATATGGAATTTCTAAGCCAGTCCAAATTGGAGAGAGGAATAAAGGATCAAGTCTAGTGTTGTAGTTGATTCTCCAACATTGATTAAATATACACGTAGCCTATAATACATATTCAAAAAATCAAGAGCTATTCATGTTTATTTTTCAATATATAATGATTAATCATGAAGATCATTCCAATTTATCATTTAAACATAACCATAAATGTTGCAGAAACCAAGATCACAAGAAGAAGCACCATGCACAAGAACACAAGAAGTATCCTGGGAAACCCTTCTCAACAAGGGAAGAAAACCTAGCCAAATCCTTTTCTATATTCCTCAAGAGAAATAATTTCACCACCAAGATGAAACCTATCACACAAGAGGGTTCTCAAACCCTATAATACTAGCACCCAAGAGAGGTGTGCACTTTTCCCAAGGAAGTGTACATGCTGAAATTTCCAAACTCACATGAAAGATATATTTCCTCAATGGAGAATTTACCTTTACTTCACCAAGTTGGTTTGGTGAAAATGTTTGCAATCTACTCAAGTGTATATCTATCAACTGTTTGCAATCTATATCTATCAAGTGAAAATGTTTGCAAGCTACCTGAAACTGTCAACATAAGTGTCTATTGGCACAATAGGGACGACGTCACTACCTTATAATATAATTAATATTAACCAGATTAATTATCTTTTACATTAATTACCAGTCACATTAAGGTGGGGCCAACCTGTACCCTTTACATTACAATTAGGGTTACATGAAGGTCTGACTCTTAATCAATATAGAAAAGGATCTGATACACCCACCAGTGCTCATCCACTAGAGGAACATCCATAGGGATGTCCATATCTCTAGTTCACTACATTACAAAGAAGAACCAGATCTTCACATGTTCACCTGTGCTCATCTACAGGCATGTCCACTCAACAAATCTTCTTTCCCACTACCTCACACATGAGAGACATCTAGAGTTTCTCGTCAACTCTATTGCTCATAGGAGGCTAATACATCATATTCATTTATGTTTTCATGAATATGCACCTAACACTTTGGGATTTCACACATTCACCTTGTGCTCAGCCACGAGCATGTCTAACTCAACATATCACCTTTCCCACTGGATAATCATCTGAATTTCTTCTCAACTCTTTGAATGGAGGAGGTCATCTCTAAGTTTCAGCTCTGTCTCAGGTAGGAACCATATATCCTCTTCAGGGGATTTCTCTTAGGTTTGTAAGCCAGAGAATATCTTCACATGGTTTCGATGATCCACATCTCACAAGTTTGTAAGATGGAGAATGTCTCACATAGCTAAAATAATCAACACTCCCTCTCATCTAGGGAGGCATTCTTCATCATTCTAAGTCTCACACAGATGTACTTCGAATTTTTTCCTGGATGGAGTCATCAATAATCCCTCTCAACTAGGAAGGAATTCTTAACCAAGTTGGTTTGGTGAAAATGTTTGCAATCTACTCAAGTGTAGGAAGGTACTTTATGTGTACGATTTTTCCTCCTCATCATATCTCTGATATAAAAATATTTCATCTCATCATGTTTTGATCCATCAGGAAACATTGGGTTCTCAAGGAGATTTATACATGGTTCTTGGTTATCATTATAGGATCCATGTCATGATCAAGTAAATCCATCAGAAGCATGTGAAGCCATACTTCTTCGCACACTCAATACTACATACTTTTCTTCTATGGTATTCAAGGCCACAGAGATTTTGTTTCCTTCTGCATCAGGAAACCATGGAAAACTTCATGGTAGAACATCAACCGGATATGTTTTTACGGTCCACTATACTTTATTCTTAATCTGAATCGTCATATCTTGCAAACTCAAGTTCACTTTGGAGGCATATCTCATGCCATATCCAACTGTGCCTCATGTTTTGTTGTTGTCTAGTGAGTCTGTTTTGGTGGACTCATGAAATGACTAAGCACATTCACTGCATGGTATGAATCAAGTCTGGTGTTAACTAGATACATTAGTGATACAATCAATTGTGGATCAGTCTCATCTGAATCATCATCAATCTTCTCTTTTTAAATTTATCACAGTGGATTTTCTATCATACTTGAACTTATTTAATATCTTCACGACATATTTTTCTTAACTTAGGAAAATCTCATCGGTTATCTTTCATACTTCTTGTCCCAAGAAGTAGTGCATCATACTCAGATTCTTCATCTTGAATTCAAAAATATAGGATCACAACAATGTTTTCTGAATAAGTCACCAAAAAATCGAGCTCTTGTCATCAACACTGCAATGATATAGGTTTGGATCAGCAACACTCTTGATGAACTCCAAAATCATCGAGAATTTATCTGTCTGATATAGTTTCCAACTCATGGATGATAGTACGGATGGAAGTGTATCAAGTTTACTGGATCAGGTGTCTCATCATAGAAAAATCCCTTTGTTTGTGACAAACCTCTGGCTATAGATCTTGTTTTGTATTTCTAAACACTTCCATCAACTGCATTTTTGATCTTATAGATCCACTTGGAAGTTATTACATACTTCCCTTCTAGTTCCCGAATAATATCTTATGCATCATTCTTTAATATATATTAGTATTCTTTTGTTATGGAATCTTTCCATACTTGTTCTCCTGTGGATTCTTTAAGAAAAGGAGGCTTAGCATCAATAGGGTGGCTCATGATTGAAAGATATATTTGAATATCTCTTTTAATTTCTTGGGATGTGACTTGAGAGGCTTGTATGTTTCTCTGCCTCTTGTAGAGTGAGTCTAGGTAGGAATTTTATGCCCTACTAAAATATCTATGAACATATCAATTGGAGCAAATAGACCAACTTGAATAATGCCAGTCTCCCTCTGAACTACTAAAGGGGGAGAAGGTATTATCTTATTGTCAATCTCCATCTGAGATTCTCTAGGTTTGTTGGATGGGTATCTCTTCTTTTAAGGACAATGTTTCTACTTGTTCTCGCATAATAATCAATTAAATATGTTTTGGACTCCCATACCAAGGATAATGGTCCAAGTCTTTGAGGGCTCCCATACTAGGGATTTATTCAAAAAAATGCACTCAACTATAGAAATTGAAATCAATTGATTTACCTGGTTTGTAGTCATGCTTTAGTTTTAGAGGAAGTACTTCTCCTCTCTCTTCTCTTCATTCTTTTGAGGTGGATCTGGATCAATGTTAGTGGTGTAAACATATTTTCTTACCTTCTTCCTGGTTGGACAGTTTCTTACATAATATCCATAATTCTCACATCTGAAGCACCGAATTTGTGAAACATCTCTTCTTTGATAACTTGAGTTTGATGAAGACTTTTCACCTTTAAATGTTTTCCTGAAATTTCTTTTTAATTTTCCTCCTTTCTTTATGTGAAGTGCAAGAGCATGATTTTCTTCTGAGGAATCTTCCACTCCTCTATTTCTAAGTCTAATTTCTTCTTGAGTACAATATGTCCATAGACAATCAAAGGTTGGTATATCTCCTGTTCCATTGATACTCTGAAGGAAAGGCACCCACAATTTTGGAATATTTTGGAGAGTGGTTAAGACAATTTCTCTATCAGACATGATTTCCCTGATGGTCTCTAGTTGTTCTTTAATCTCTGATAACCTCATGAAGAAGATGGAAATTGTGTCACCTTTCGTCATCTTGGTACTTTGAAGTTGCATCTTTAAGGTAAAAGATTTGAGGGTGTTTTCACTTTCAAACATTTATTTCAAAGCTTCATACATTTCATAGGATATCTTCAGGTTGGCAATACGAGGTAAGAGGTGATTTCTTACTGAGTAGATGATTAATTTTCTTGCTTTGACATCTTCTTCCTTTCTTATCTTTTTCTCTATATCTGTAGTTGTGGCTGGTAGGGTTTTAGTTACCACATACAGGAGGTCATCTTATTCAAGGGTGACTTTAAGACTTTATTTCCATGAGATGAATTTGCTTGCTCCATCAAGCCTATCTTCTACTAATGCTCTGTTCTTCATTTGATTGGTTTCTTCAAATTCTTGCCAACTAGATTTTGAAAACCTAATGATTATGTTGAATTAGAAAACTTGGATTATTTTGGACTTATGACTACCAAAAATCAACTTGATAGTGTCACATATATTCTTGTTGATTCAAGAGAATGTTTCTTCAAAAATCTAGAATTAATATTCTGCAGGAAATTTCGGCACCCTAGAAACCCTAGGGCCAAAAATCAAAATTTCTCAGAATTTCACTTTGAGAGATTCTGAAGATGCACTGGAGGAGGTCGTACTCTTATATGCCAAAATTGTCCCCAAAATCCAAGTATTAAGGGATGAATCACCACTGAAAGGAGGGTCATATGGAATTTTCTAGAAACCCTAGAAGGGTCGTACGATTCTGCAAAAGGTGAGCTGAGACTTGGTGGATCCTTGCGCAATGGGTTCTTTCAATACCTACACTATGATACCATGTTTATTTTTCAATAGATAATGTTTAAGCATGAATATCATTCCATTTTATCATTTAACCATAACCGTAAATGTTGCAGCAACCGAGATCACAAGAAGAAGCACCATGCACAAGAACACAAGAAGTATCCTGGGAAACCCTTCTCAACAAGGGAAGAAAGCCCAACCAAATCCTTTTCTATATTCCTCAAGAGAAATACCTTCACCACCAAGATTAACCCTAGCACACAAGAGGGTGCTCAAACCCTAGAATACTAGCACCTAAGAGAGGTGCACACTTTTCCCAAGGAAGTGTACTTACTAAAATTTCCAAACTCACATGGAAGATATATTTCCTCAATGGGGAATTTACCTTTACTTATACTAACCTAACCTCTCAACAAAAGTGTCTATTGGCACAACAGGGTTGACCTCACTACCTTATAATATAATTAATATTAACCAGATTAATTATATTCTACATTAATTACCAGTCACATTAAGGTGGGGCCGACCTGTACCCTTTACATTACAATTAGGGATACAAGCAGGTCTGACTCTTAATCAATATAGAAAAGGATATGATACACCCACTAGTGCTCATCCACTAGGGGCACATCCATAGGGATGTACATATATTTGGTTCACTACATTACACAAAAGAATCGAATCTTCACACGTTCACCGGTGCTCGTCCATAGGAACGTCCACTCAACAGATCTTCTTTCCACTGCCTCACACATTAGAGTCATCTGGAGTTTCTCATCAACTTTGTTGCTCAGAGGAGGATAATACATCATCTTCATTTTGTTCTCATGACGATGCACCCAACACTTTGTTATTTCACACATTCCCCTTGTGCTCAACCACATGAATTTCTAACTCAATAGATCGCCTTTCCCACTGGATAATAATATGGAGTTCTTCTCAACTCTTTGAATGGAGGAGGTCATCTCTACGTTTCAGCTCTGTCTTAGGTAGGATCCACATACCCTCTTCAGGGGATTTCTCTCAAGTTTGTAAGATGGATAATATCTTCACATGGTTACAATGATCCACATCTCATAGGTTTGTAAGATGGAGAATGTCTCACATAGTTGCAATCATCAACAATTCAAGAGGAACACATTATTTTTCCTAAACCTATTAAGGAGGTTTTTATTGAATTTGAGCATACCATTGAGGCTACTGAAGAGAAAAATGAACATGAAAGGGGAGACTCTACTAAAGGAAATAAAATTATGAAAGTGAAAAATCCTATAATCTTATCACTAAAAAATTTGAACATGAAGAGGTAGTTGTAACAAATGGAGGTGGAGGCTATCCCCTTAGAGGGAATGCATACACGGATGAATATTATCAAACTCATGAAGTGCATGAAGAAAAAATTAAAGAATGTGAAGGAGTGGTGGAAGATGATGTGGTTAAGAAGATAAAGGGAGAGGAAAACACTTAGTGGAATGAAACCAAAACAATAAAGCAAGGTAATGAGGATTGATTGATTGAGGTGATAATTGTTTCTAGCACTAGTTTATCCATTTCCCCGAATAATCTCTCCCTAGTTTAAGGATTGATTAAGTTACTAATTTATTCTATTTATAGAATCGTACCATGTCTATTCCTAATACCTCAGATGATAATACTATTGTGGATGTATTTTCAATTGATAACCATTACACAATACTCCTATATGAAATCCATGGATGAACCTACTAAATTAGAAGAGTTTAGAACAAAAATTGATGCTTTAGTCTCATAGTTAGTTCCTCCCACCGCAAAACATATTGATGAACATGATAATACTACAATTGATTTGTTGTTTAGTGTGGTAGTGATCAAGGAAAAATATAAATAATATAGTAGGAGAAAATATGACTTGTCCATTTATTAAATCCCAACAATCCCAATATTTCTTACCATTGTAGACTCTACTACTACAATTAATTCATATTTCTTATTATGACTCTACTACAATTAATATTGACATGAATCAAGTTTATACCATTGATATAGTAGTGTTCCATAAATAGACTGTGATATTTTTTCTAAGGACTATCTCAAGGCTACTTATGATGTTGAAAAAATGAGCTAAAGAATAAGAACATGAAAAAAAAAATAGTGTGAAAGGGCCAAACACAAAGGAATCATGAATTTTTTTTTGGATATGCAAGAAAATATTATCCATTTGACCAAGGAACCTCAAAAGGATAAAGTTGTCAAAACTCTTCTCAATTCAAAGGAGTTGGAAATTATAAGCTTGAAGACATCGTGTTAGCTTGAAGACATAGTGGTAGCTATTGAAAATTTAGGGCTTCCAACCAATGGGATTCTGCAGGAATATTGGTCTCTAAGAAAGTGCTCCAAGGTAAGCTTATGAATAAAAATAATAATGTGGGAATGGAAAGGACCAATAGATTAAAAATATACCATATATTTTATTAGATCAGACATCAAATTACTGATTTCCGTAATGAATATCAAGAAATCCTTCCCACCAATATCTTTTACTCACTTATCGATGATTTTGACATAATTGATTGATACATGGATCCTCTGTCGCTCGAGCAAGGGCTCCTATATCACTTGAGCTAGGGATCCTTTGTCTCCAATGTCACATCTCCTCTCCTCTGTCTCCAATGTCACATCTCCTCTCCTCTGTCTCCAATGTTGCAACTCCTCTCCTTTGGCTAGAATATGGTAAGGTGAGGTAGGGATATCAACGCAAAGATTGGGAACTGAATGTAGTGAGGTATGTCGAGGCGAGAATGCGTTGGTGATTAGGTGAGGCTGGGACAGTTAACATTGGATTGGGTTTCTAAAACTTTTGCTTATATATATTATACATTGTATGTTTTATATAATATATAATATATAATATATATTATATATAATATAAATTATATTATATATATATTGTAAGTGAGTGTGAGAATCTATATTGCTTAGAAGGTTATAGTACAAAATTGATGTGGGGACTTCCAGGATCTGCCAAAACGAAAACCAGATCTGGGGTCCCTGTGTTGCAGAGTCTGATAGTAAACGAGGTATGCCTAGGTCACCACCTTGGGAAACCAACCCAAGCTACTATAATCCAGTTTGAAAGACAAAAAAAAACGTCATCGAAAAGAAATCAACAAAAGTCTAAGCATAGTGGGGTTAGCTACTACTCTGAGAGACATGACCAGGGCTGGTCCTGCGCTAGTATAGGTTGATGGGGTGATCTTCATCTCCTTCTTGCCGGGCCACGTTCTCCTCCCTTTGTTCTACTAGGCGTAGCTTTCTGATGCTTGCTGTGGTTCCATTTTTTTCGGCTGGAGTAATGTCTATATGGTGGACGTAGCGTAGATAGAGATGAAATTTCCCTACCATCTGCTCTAGTTTCTCCTGTTGTTTTTTCTGTTCCTCTACAAGTCTTTTTACCCCCGCCTCCAGGTTACTGAGGCGGTTGCATATTCCTGTGCACTCTTTCTTTTGTTCTTTGGATTCTGTCCTATTGGTATCACTCTGGGCCACACACATCTTACCTATCAACATTTTGGTTCTCCAGGCTTCCTCCACTGTCCTGTGGTAGAGAGTTATCCTCGGTTATGTAGCTCCGGGGTCCCTTATCCCCCCCGTTTCCTGGGTTATTTGTGACCAGGCTTTGCCCCTGCGAGCGTTGTTGATTTCGATCTCCCATCTTTTGATGTCCATCTTCCCCTTTGTGTCTACCTTCATGAGGAAGGTACTCTTTGCTTCCCTAGCCGCCTGTTCAATTCTTGTCATCCTTCGGGCACTTAGTGGAGGTTCCTTCCCTTGGGGGCCTCTCTTGCTGCTAGTTTTCTTCATGCATACCATGTTCACTTGTAGGTGGTATTTCTTACATTGGGTTCTTTCCCTATTTTGCTTCACCTCTTTCTAGTATGTAAGGTGGTCCCTGTAATTGCAATTCTCAGTTTTGTGGTAATTTCTGGTGTGTCCCTGCCTTTATGGAGCCAACTCGGCTGTGGTATTTTTTGGTGTCACGTCATTGCAATCATGGCCTGCTCATCAAGGTGGTCCTTTCGGTTAGTATCCTCTGTTCTAGAGAGTGGGAATTTGATGGCCTTGCCGTTATCCCCACGACAAAGTTGTGCCTGCTCAATGTACGCCCTCCGTTTTCCAGTCCCATCATGGTACTTAGGTGAGGTGTGCTCCGACTTGGACCTGGTGAAACCTGTCATCCTTCGTCCTTTGCCGTCTGCGGGTTATCTCTTCTGCTTTCCAAAGGGTAGCCTCTGTACTTATTTTTATTGATGGGACTGTGGTGTCGTACCTTCGTCTGATGTGTGATCTGTGTCTGCATTTGTAACCTAATTTGATTGGTGGGTCATCGGATTCTGTCTGGGACCTAAGTATCCTTCAGTGTCTTCTACGCCTCCATTCTTGTTGTAATCTTCCGTACTACTTCTGTTGGCCCAGTCTTTTGTCGCAAGTTGGGTGCAATCTGCCCGGAATTGACCTTGCAGGATGTTTCTCTAGATTATGTCCATCTCTGGCCCTTCTTTATCGACCCCCTCATTTGCTATTCTGTCCGCCAGTTCATTTGCTGACCTCCACACCCAGTGCAACTCCACAGTGATCCCTGTCTGCAAGTGCTCTTGGATATTTTTCAGTAGGTGGGCCAATCTCCAGTGCCTTTGTATTTTACCCATTCTATCATCGTTTTAGAGTTTTCTCACTGTGTTGATGACTAGCGCTGAATCTCCTTCCACTATGGCGTTCATCATCTCCTCCCAGTTTAGAATCCAAGCCAGTCTCCAAGGCTCCAAATTCTGCGGCGTTATTGGTTGAGTTTCCCAGACTTCCAGCATACAGTTGTATGATATTCCCTTTACTATCCCTGATTACTCCTCCCAAACCTGTTCTCCCTGGGTTTCCTTTTGCCGCCCCATCGAAATTCAACTTGAGGGAGCCTGAAGGTGGTGGTTTCCAGTTGTGCTCACCTACTTGGAGTTGCGATGGATGTCTATTTTGATTGGGGTTGCATCCATCGTTCAGGTGGAAAACCTCTAGGACTCGGGAATCCTGATATGTGGGTTGTACTCTGCCTACCTGGCAGTTGTGGCTCATCACCATCTTGCGTATCATGGATGTTATTGTTTCCTTGATATTCCCTTCTGGCCAACTTTGGTTTCTGAAAATATGTCGGTTCCTTTCCTTCCATATCGCCCATATGATCATTCTTGGGGAGAGGATCCAACAGAGGTTCACCTCTTCTTGTTTGTTGTAGTTTTCTCTCCAGAGCTTGATGTTTGCGGCAATGTTGCCTCAGATCCTGTCAGACTGGCGGGAGATACTTGCCGCCCAGTCCCATAGTTTTGCAGTGTAGGCACATTCTTCGAGGAGATGGTTTGTTGTTTCTTCCTGAGTTTAACAAAGATGACATCTTGATGGACCGATGAATCCTCTTTTCCTTAGGTTATCCCAAGTTAGGATGTAGTTGTGTAAAATTAGCCATTGGAAGATATTAATCTTTGGCCATTGGGGGTTGTTCCATAACTTATCCCAGTGTTGCACTGGGTCATCTTGGCCTGGGTCCACCATATAATGTTGGACTTCTTTTAGGTTGAATTCCCCTTCGTCCTTTTGGCCCCACCTCAACTGGTCCTCTCCTTCCGTGACTGTTATTTTCCATCTTCCCAGTTCCTCCTCCACCTCTTTTATTGTTGTTGCGGGTATACCGGTGTTCTGAGGATTAATCTTCTCCCAGATTATCCATTTGTTGCGGTCCATTTCCTGCTTCCAGTACTGATAGACATTGATTTTTCCTTGTGTGATGAGGTCCTATTGGAGCATCCCTCTGTCTGGGTTTTCCATCCGTTGTTCCTATTTCCAGGCATCCTCCCATAATATGGTTGTTCTGCCATTCCCGATTTCCCAAAATATGTGTGTCTGAATCCAAGCTTTGTTGCACTAGGCTAGGTTCCAAATGGATGAACCTTCCCTAGGTCCTCAGAAGAGGATTCTGTCCTAGTCGCAGATGTCCGAGGTGTATTTTTTCTTCCATAGGGTTACCTAGGGTGTTGTAGTTTCTTTGATCCATAGCCACCAAAGTTTTGCCCCATAAGCGGTGTTGGTCGTTTGTGGGTCTTGTAGCCCCAATCCTCCTTTTATCTTTGGCCTACAGACTTTCTCCCAGGCCACCAGGGCCCATTTTTTCTTCGTTTCCGCTCCTTGCCACAGGAAGTCCCTCTGGATGGCTCTTATTTTCTGTAGGATCCCCTGTGGAGTGGGGAAGACTGACATCATAAAGGTTGGGATTTCTTGTAAAACATACTTGGTTATGATCAATATTCCTACTAGGTTGAGGGACCTATATGTCCAGTTTTTTACCCACTCCTGTAACCTACTTATTAATCCTTCCCAAGTTGACATCTTGTATACTTTATTTGTCAAAGGAACCCCCAAATACTTGGTTGGGAGTGTTTTCCATTCAAATCCCAGAATGTTGGTCAAATTCCTTTGGATAGATGGATTGGTATTAAAGAAAAAGATTGTCGATTTGGAGTGGTTGATCTTAGTGCCCGAGGCTTCCCCAAATTCTTCTAGGATTCGTTTGTAGGCTTTGGCTTCCTTGACCATGGGTATGTCGTGGAGTAAAGTATCATCTAAAAAATATTGGTGAGTTGAAGTAGGGCAGTTTTCGAAAGGTTTGAGCCATTTTATTTCCCCAGTTGTTGTTGTGCTCTTTATGGTCCGGCTGAGGCCTTCCATAATCAAAATGAACAGAAACGGGGACAACGGGTCTCCTTGTCTGATCCCTCTCGTGGGCCATAAAGGTTTGGCCTGGGTTCCATTGATTAGTAGCGAGTATCTTGTTGTGGATACTAGACTGACAATCCAGCTTTTCCAGTGCTGAGTGAAACCAAAGGCTTCCAAAGTCTTGATCATATAATGCCAATTAATTTTGTCATAAGCTTTTGCTAGGTCAAGTTGTATTATCATTCCCCCCCTCTTCTGAAGTTTTAAGGTGTGGATGATTTCATGGGCCTGGATGATGTTGTCCATTATTTGTCTTCCTTCCACAAAGTCTGCCTGTTCTTGTGAGATCAGAGAAGGTAAGAGGGGTTTCAATCTATTTGCTATTACTTTGGAAATGATTTTGTAGGTCACATTTCAAAGTGCTATAGGTTTGTACCGGTCCGGGGTATTGGATTCATTTCCTTTGGGGATTAGGGTGATCACAGCTGCGTTTAGTTCTTTAAGGATGGAAGCATACCTTCTAGAGTCTGTTACTACCTTATAAATCTCATGTTTGACGATTTCCCAGTAGGCTTTGAAGAACTCCACTATGAAGCCGTCTGGACCTGGTGCTTTTCCACTGGGCATTTCCTAGAGAGCTTGGTCAACCTCTTCTATGGTGATATATTTGTTCAGGAAGATGTTTTGTTCCTTGGTGACCAAGTGTGGAATATGCTGGGTTATCCTCTGAATGGCCTTTGATCTATCTAGGTGAGGTTCTTCGACTATCCCATGGAAGTATCTGACCATAGCGCTTTCAATCTCCTGATGTGACTCGCGCTCGATTCCATCCTGGTCCTTGAGCTTCAAGATTTTGTTGTGGGCCCTTGTGGCCATGGTTGTTCTGTGGAAGAACTAGGTGTTCCGTTCTCCTTCCTTCAGCCATCGAATGCAGGATTGTTGATGCCAGAGTGTTTCCTCCTGCTGGCATCGCGCCTCCCAATCTTGGGTCAGCTGGAGCTCTTCCTTTTTCCATTCCTCTGTATAGCCTTCCAGCATGCAAGTCTCTTGGAGTTTTTTCATTTTTTATTCTATATCATTTTTCTCTGTGTTTATATTCCCGAAGGTGTCCCTGTTCCACTCTTTGAGTTTTTTTTTGATGTATTTAAGTTTCTTGTGAAGTATGAACATCCTTGTCCCTTGCTCCGATTGTTCCTCCTACAACCACTGTTTGATTCTATCCTTGAAATTTGGGTGATCAATCCAGAATTTATCAAATCTGAAGGGTCTGTTCTTTGGGGCTGTATGGAAGCCTGCTTCCAGTTGCACTTACCAGTGATCAGATCCACCCTAGGGAAGGATGTTGCAATATAAGGTTAGTCCCTGCATAATGATCGACTTCGATAAAAGGAATCTGTCGAGTCTTGTAGCTACCTGGTGCTGGTTCATCCATTTATTGTTCCAGGTGAACTGACCATTCTTAGTTTGGATATCTACCATCTCTGCTCTGTCTATAAAATTTGAAAAATCCTACGCATCTCGATCCAATCTTCTCGTACCTCCTTTCTTTTCCGCAAGGGAGGTGATAATGTTGAAGTCCCCTGCCAGGATCAAGTGGAGGTTGGTGGCTCGACCTTTTATATCTTCTAGGTCTCAGATCATTCCTTTCTTTTCCTCTAGCCCGTGGGGCCCATACACATTTGTGGAGATAATGTCCTCCGTGTTTCCTATGATTTGCATGTGTACCGTTAGGGTATACTTGGTTGCTTCAGATGCTATTAAATTTAGGATTTGTGGGTTCCACAAAGTGATAATTCCACCTGACCTTTGGTTGTCTTCGATGGCTACCATCTTGTACTTAGGCTAGTGTTGTTTACTGATTGCCTCTATTCTGTCTGTAGTGCATTTCGTCTCTTTAATAAAACAGAGATCCGGTTGTTACTGCTTTAGTTTATTCCTAAGGATTCTTTGTTTTCTTGGGTTGTTTAGGCCTCTTATATTCCAAATTATAACATTCATTTAAACATGTGGGGGGCAGTGGGGAAAGAGTTTCTTGATCTTACCCGAGTTTATCAGAAGTGCTCCTATCTCCTGTAGTGCTACGCTGTTTGATTTCCTACCTTTTTTCCTCCTCGTCTTCTTGGGTGATAGCTGCGGTTGTCCCTCACCAACTTTCACTCCAATTTGTCCTATCTCCCCGTGTGTGTTTTTTTGTCCTCTGGCTTTGGCTTCCTCCCGTAGGAGGAATCCGTATTGGATGCGGTCAAGTTTCTCTTTTGGAAAGTTGTCGACTCCCTGCCTTTTCCATTGTTCCAATATGTTCGGAAGGTCTATCCCTTCCCGTTCCACCAAGTCTCTAAGATCGGTTTCTTCTTTATCTAATTTTCTCGGGGTCATCTCTGCATCTCCCTCTGCATCTTGCATGGTGATGTTGTCATATTTTATTTCTCCATCCATCAGGGTTGCGCAACTCCCCTGAGATATCATGTTGTTTGGCCGATGGGTAGGCTCTTTTGTTGCTTGGTCTCTGACTTCTTGGACTTTTTCCATGTCATTTTCGTCTATTGTCCCTTTATTTGTTTTGTCCCTTCCTTCCATTTTATTCCAAGTCTCCTGGTTATTTCTTGTCGAGGTTTTGTTTTTCTTCTTATTTTCTCTGTTTCTGGGGTTCAGTGTTATAAACCCTTCCTCATCTTGCTGTGTTTTTGGATTTACCGTTTCCTTCTTTTTATTTAGAGGGCATTCTCTGATCAAGTGTCCATTCTCATGGAATCTTCTGCATATGAAGGGGATCTATTCATAATCTATATTCTGGATCTATTCCTCATCCCTGAATTCCAAACTTACGGCTTCTGGGAGAGCTCCAGAAACGTCCATCTCTATGCAGATTCTTGCATACGATGTGTATCTTCCTTTTAGGGTGGCTTCTGAGGTGTTAACATATTTACCTAGTTTGTTTCCTATTGCTTCAAAGGTAGAGGGAAAACAATATTATAAGGGTAAGGAATAGAATCACAACCAGACTGGTACCTTTTTGAAAGTTTCTTTTTCTGGGGAAAAATTTTCTTTCCAAGGTTGCATGTAGAGTCTCGCTGAGGCATGGAAGTAAGGACCTCCCTCGAATATTTTGTCCCTGTCCTCCAGGTTAATAAAGAATATTGTGAAGAAACCCTTCGAATCGAGGTGGAGTTCCACTTCCCCATTTGGCTTCCAGTGATATTTGATCCAGTTGCGCAGTGTTCTTTCTGTGGGCCATAACCCCATGAACTTGCATATGAGCGCATGCGTCTTTATCTGATCCATGTAGAGTTGCGTTTGTGTGTCCTCTAGAACTACATTGGGTATTATTTCTATTTTGGTCTTTCATGGGTTGCGCCCCTCCATACCATTAGCCTACAAGGTCTCATGCATCTCCTTCTGAGTTTCCTTAGCGTCTTCCTCCATGGTTTCATTCTTGTCCTGACTTCTTTCTTGGTGCTTCCCTTGGTATGATCCCGAGGTTCCTGTTGTTGGTGCCTTGAAAACTCCGCTTCTTGGCCCTTTCCCTCTGTCCACCACTACCTGTTTGTAAGAGGGGGTCCCC
>ML795940.1:165683-188615 GCA_009831015.1 Picea engelmannii
TGATATATTGCTAGAGAATTTTTTATGGTTATATTGGTATATGTACTTGATGTATGGTTGAGGTACATGGTTGAGACAAGTAATTGATGAGTTGGCACATACATGGGGTGTATACTTGATGATGTTGGTACATATTGATGAGTCATATTTGATGTGTATTTGATGCATGATTGGTACATATTTGGTTCATGGTTGATGCACTCATTGATGGTACATGTTGAGGTACAGGTTGGTGCATGGTTGATGCACTTGTTTATGGTACAGGTTGACTACAGGTTGTTTGGACAGGTTATTTGTACAAGTTGGTGCATGGTTGATGCACTTGTTTATGGTATATGTTGATTACAGTTTGTTTGGACAAGTTATTGTGACAGGTTATTTGTACAGGTTTGGTGCATGGTTGATGCATTTGTTTATGGTACAAGTTGAGGTACAAGTTGATGTATGGTACATGTTGGCACAGGTTGTTGGTATAGGTTGATTACAGGTTTAATGGTATAGGTTTACATCAGTATATCTCACAATGATAGTGTGACATTGGTTCCATCATTCTACTTCTACGTCAGGGCGGTTGAACGGGGCAAGGACAAGTGGCTGTAGCGACCTTCTGGTTGTAGCCAAAGAACAAAGGGGGTTGTAGCCTCCTTCTGGTTGTAGCCAAAGAATTGGGGAGTTGGAGCTTCCCTCAGGTTGTAGCCTAAGAAACTAGGGGGTTGGAGCCTCCTTCCAGTTGCAGATGGAAAAGAAAGGAAGTTGGTGCTTCCAATGAATGTAATTCTTCAAGACATATAAGAAAAAACATTATGTGGTTTTCTCCCACTTTGGGTTTCCACGTAAAAACACTGGTGTACTGTGTATGATTTCTCATTTTTTCATTTACTCTACAATTATTGGATGATAATGATACACTGATATAACACTTGCATTATATGGTTGAAAAGGTTTAAATTGCTCTATTACTGATTCACCCCCCCTCTCAGTAATCCAACACATTATACCTCTGAGCTAGGAAATACAGGTCATACATATCCTTTGTTGTGGACTCCCATAGTGGTTTACTCTCCAAGAGTCTATTAATTAATATGTATCATGATTTTGACTTAACAATATCTTCATATGCGAGGAAGCCAACATTCCTTTTGACTTAATATTTTGACTTAAGAGTCTCTTAAGAGTCTATTTGGTATTAAGAATCTCTTCACATGTGAGGAAGCCAACATTTCTCTCAATGCATATGTTTTTGAGTGTGTGTTGGACTTGGATTGTTTTTTTCCCCTAATCAGTTCTCTTTCGTTGTCAAAGGATTTCAGGCTCCAATCTAACCTCCCAAAGGTTTAAAACATTGGGAACGTAGGATACTTATACAATATATGATATCCATGAGACATCCTACTCCCTATAATCCTCTAGAATAATATTATGGTTATTAAAAATTGAATACCATTGATATTGTCACACTTGGGATGCCCTAGAACTAATAGTGTCCCCAATAGAAACACCTTTTTTTTCCGAAGTATTTTCTACTATTCCATCAAAATAAGCATTTGATGAACTTGGAACATTGGATATTTCTTGTGATACATATCAAATCTTGAAGATTTGATTCTATGCATGCAACAACTAATTTACCACCTTTATATTAATTGAACATTTTGTGAGTTTTTTGAATTAATTATATTACTCATGAGCACTACTAGGTGTCATTTTCATATAGGTACAAGTCTTTGCATAATAGCTCCATCACATTCTCAAGTTGTACAAATGTTTCACTCTTATCACTGTACTTGATCATGTTGGATTCCCTTGGGATTATAGGATGTTGCAATTGCTTGATGTTTTACCATGTCTTCAAGATACAAGTGTTGACGTGATAAATGATAACACCTCAAGGAGAACACCTTATTGGGGAGGTTTTTACATGGTCTCCATTTCTTGCGTAGGGTTTTTTTCCAATTTCTTAAGTACATGGATACATTTTAAAAAATTGATTACAGAGGTATATATAGAAACAAAACATGATGATGCAATCATTTCAAAGAATGATTGATGCGGTGACAAAATAGCTAAACCAACAAACTAGTGGTAATTTAGTTTTGAGTGAACAATCTATCCATGTCAAATTTCAGTGCATATAGAAACAATTTGAAAACATTTCAACATTGGCCCCATTCACAAGTCATTGTTGCCCATGTCTATTCCTAGTATAATGTCTTTTAGTTGTTTCTTTTAAAAAAAAACTGAGATGCACGTTCCCACATATAGTACCGCAAGGGAATGTAATAACATCGATAAAAAAGTACTCGATGAATTGCACAAGCTTCATCAATTATTTCTTGTCTTTGTTTTTTTCTCTCATCTAAGTACTTTTTTGCTCCATAAAGAATATCAGTACAAAATCATTATTTAAATATGAAATCTCATCTGACGCCTTCTTATTTCCACCAAAATCGTGGGCCTGATTGGCATGATGTTGGTTTTGAGAGACATAGGAGATGAATATAAAGAGCACGACCATGACGATGGGTATGTTGGGAGTTCCATGCATGAAATTAATATGAGAATGTTCAAACGAAACGAGGATGATATCAGATATATAGAGTGGGTGTGTGAGTCATATTTTATTTTGGAAACCCTCCCATATTTTCAAGGAATGCAAACAATCTATCCATGTCAAATTTCAATGCATACATAAACAATTTGAAAAAATCTCAACATTGGCCCCATTCGCAGGACATTATTTCCCATGTCTAGTCCTAATACAATTTCTTTTAGTTGTTTCTTTTAAAGTATGTTTGAGATGCATGTCCTCACATATAGTAATACAAGGGCATGCAATAAAATAAAAAAATAAGAACTTGATAAATTGCACAAGATTCATTAGTTATGTCTTGTATTTGTTTTTTGCTCTCATCTAAGTACTTTTTTTCTCCATAAAGAATATTAGTAAAAAATCATTATTTAAATACAAAATTTCAAATGGCGTCTTATTATTTCCATGAAAATCATGGGTCAAATTCCCATGTTTTTGAACAGTTTCAATGAATATGCTATAACAATGATGAACATCATGTTCATTGAAACTTCATTGCTACAATACTATGACAACAATGATGACATTTACTGATCATTCCAGATGGGAATGGATTCCTATGGGCATGAGTTTGATGGTATTTATCAAAGACCTATCATAATAAATAATCCTTCACAAATACATTTGAACCCAAAATCCAACGACATCCTCCAACGACATCCAAAAAATTGGCCTTGTCGTCGGATTTTACCTTTAAAAATTGTATTTTTCTTCTTCTTGTTGTTGTTTTTATTTTTTTATTTTTTTTATTATCAAATTGGACCTTCCCATAACATCATTGCATGCGTCTAGTTTAACCATGTCAAATTTAAGTCCATACAAGCACAAATTTAAAAAATTTCAACGTTGGCCCCATTCACATGTCACTTATAAGCGGGGTCAAGTACATGAGAAGGCACACCTTATTTTTGGGTTTTGATAGAATAATAAAAGAATATTTGATTGTCAAATTAATTTTTCGAGTCATGTTTGAGTCCAAAAACCCTTCCATACCGTAAATGCATGCATCTAGTCTAACCATGTCAAATTTCAATCGATACAAGCACAAATTGAAAAATTTCAACATTGGCCCTATTCATATTAATTATTCTATAGGATTGTTGTTTGATTGTCGAATTGTTTGTATGATTAATGTTTGAGTTTGTAAACCCTCCCATACTCCAAATGCATAGGTCTAGTCTAACCATGTCAAATTCCAGTCCATATAAGCACAAATTGAAAAAAAATCAACGTTGGCCCCATTCACATGTCACTTATATGCATCGGTTTCAAGTACATGAGAAGGCATGCCTTATTTTTGGGTTATGATCAAATAACCAAATATTTTATGAAATAGTATTTTATCCTATTTATTCGTAGAGGATTCATGAATAATCATATCGAAATTTGATGTCAGAGTTATGTATTAATTCATCTAGTCCTTCACATTAATTATTCTATAGGCTTGTTGTTTGATTGTAAAACTATTTGTGTGATTCATATTTGAGTCTGGGAACCCTCCCATACCATGATTGTATGCTTCTAGTCTAACCATGTCAAATTTTAGTCCATACAAGCACAAATTGAAAAAAAATCAACGTTGGCCCCATTCACATGTCACTTATAAGAGAGGTCAATTACATGAGCAGGTGCACCATATTTTTGGGTTTTGATAGAATAACCAAATAATATTTTATTTTTGAGTTGTTTGTTTGATTCATGTTTGAGTCCGGAAACCCTCCCATACCGTCAATGCATGTGTGTTTTCCTAGCATGTCAAATTTCAGTCCAGACAAGCACAAATTGAAAAAATTTCAACAGTGGCTCCATTCACATTAATTATTCTATAGGATTGTTTTTTGATTTTCTAATTGTTTTTGTGTGTCATTTTTGAGTCCAAAAAACCTCCCATACTGTCAATGCATGCATCTAGTATAACCATGTCAAATTTCATTACATACAAGCATAAATTGAAAAAAATTCAACATTGGACCCATTCACATTAATTATTCTATAGACTTGTTGTTTGATTGTTGAATTTTTTGTGCGAGTCATGTTTGAGTCCGGAAACCATCCTATACTGTCAATGCATGTGTCTAGTCTAACCATGTCAAATTTCGGTCCATACAAGCTCAAATTGACAAAAATTCAACGTTGGCCCCATTCACATGTCATTTGTATGCGTCGGTTTCAAGTACATGAGCAGGCACGACTTATTTTTGAGTCATTAAATATTATATAATAATGAAATAGGTGAAATAAACATAGTTGTGCATTACCCTTACCGATATTCTCTTTGTTTCAATAATTTTTTAATATTCTCTATTGAATTGGGCCAACCATGTGAAGGTGGAAGCTTATATGCCCCCCCGCCCCCCTCCTCACGTCACTCTCAATTTCCCAAAACCCGAAAAAATATATGTACTAGAAAATAAATGAATGTGTTTTTGTCATAATTAAGAAATGTACCCTACAACATATACTAACATACTAGAAAATGGCATAATTAAACTTGAACGCTAATTTATACAATAATATACCAATACAAGTCAATAATTCTATCAATATTAAATCTCTCTCTCTCTCTCTCTCTCTCTCTCTCTATATATATATATATATATATATATATATATATATATATATATATATATATATATATATTAAGGCATACCTTGTACACTTCAAGTCCACATCTGTATCATCCATTGTCGTAGAACATCCGATGCCTAGACATAGAAAAAACGATGACAATGCCTTATTTATCGAATATCTGATGATCGTCGGGGACAATTCGAAAAAAAAAACAAGAAAATTACAAATTTTAAAGGTAAAATCCGACGACAAGGCCAATTTTTTGGGTGGCATTGGAGGATGCCATCATATTTTGGGTTAAAAATATGGGATATCCAGTCTTCTCCTTCAATGCTATCTCAAATAATTCTCACCAACGAATCTACTAGTGCCTCATTAGATTGCTACAGGTATTGTATATCTACATTACTTCATAGCTACACTTCCAGTCAAGCTTTGAAATTAAAACTAGCTTTCACAACAACAAGATTTAAACTCCATACTTTGCGATGAAAATTTAGAGGTCACAATGCGCCATAAGAAATAATGCGTACCAAAATATTTCAATATCCAAAAAAATATATCATTAGGTGTAGGTATGTTGCACATGGTACTATATTGATTGACACATAGCAACATGAATCCATCTTACACAGCCATAACTAACCTCTTCCAAAAAATACATCACCAATTGGTTTTTATTTCTCACATGCTTCCTCACATTGACCACAACTATCAACTTTGATACCAATATGATGGATCAGAGCCGTAGAAAAATAATACACACACAACTCACACCATTTTTGCAAAGCAAGGACACAAGGCGATATAAGCTCCAATTCCGCTAAAGGGGAATATTTTATTAAACAATCATTTCCCAAGCTTACACCCTTTTATTGCTTGTAAAAATGGTCCCTTTTTATAACCATAGGTGACCATAACAATCATTACATAATTATATGGTTGGTTCAAACCATCCCCACAAATATCTCCACAATATCTCCTTAAATATCACAACAGATCTCCATGAATCTCTCAACAAACATTCATATCCCTAACATCACTCATTTCTCCTAATATTGCATTCTCACATAGACTTTATAGAATTAGTATACCTCATTATAAAGAATATTTTAATTTATTTAATTATTCATAGGGATTGTATCATACTCCTACCTAAAAAAACACTTGTGACCTCATTATGCCTTTTTTTCACTTGGTCCTTTGAACTCAGTTCATCTTCATTTTGTTTGTCTTTTATGCTCTTTTTCTTCCACGATCTTTGGTATTCTTCATTCTCCATCCTTGATCGTCTTCATCCTCATGTACCTGCAAACATAAACATTGTTGAATTCCATATAAAAATATTACCATCCACCAGAATATATGGGTCGTGAGCCACTGTATCCACCGGTTCCCTAGGAAACCTTTTCTCGTACATGGTTCATCAACCATTCTCTATCACATGTATGCATACATGTACCTTTATTTCCCCTTCATCACTATCATCATCATCCTGATCATGGGTTTTAGACATACCCATAGCCATGCTCTCAATGCTCCTACATTAGACAGTGTCGAGGACAAGTAACTCAATGAATAAATGAATAAAAAATATGTGTGCATGCCTAAGACTTTGAGGGTGATAACATGAACCCATTTACCCTTCCCTTCATCATTATTATTCATCATCTCCTATATTTCACCTAGGCACTTAGGAAATATGGGTTTTCTTAGGACTTGATGCATGTATACTGGTTAATATTGTTCCCATTGGTAAGACCTAAGAAAGTATTAAAACTAACCCTAATTTTTTATGCTGTGGTAGGAGATGTCATCAAGTGCTAATAATAAATGGCTTTCTAAGAAGCTAGACCCATCACTTCGAGTGGGTATTGTGAATTGGGATATGTGTACCATGACTTGATACACATGTACATTTCCTTGGGATCTGTGATGTTTCATTGGGATCAATGTACTCATATATTACCATATATATAGACATTGGGATCTGTGACATTTTCCTTGGGATCTATGTACCACATTGGGATACATATCACCGCATTGTGATCCATGAAAGTGCATCTAGCCATGACAGAGATGCCATGTCATAAAAAATTCCACATGGACCATTCACATTCATTATCCTTACTCAGTTGAAGGTTTTATGCATTATCATACATTATTTACTCTCCTTGGACCACACATGTGAGTATTTAATGCATCATATAGGTTGAGTATAGATTACAGAGGTGATTACAAGTGGTGACTTGGACCCTATGATGATGTTGCACCATTTATTGTTGATTATTTGAGGAACATTCACCTAGATGAGCCCATGTGTGCCTCTTATGATGATATATATGCTTGGATGCATCACACATGTGGAGGTGACATCATCTCTATTAAGGACATTATTCCACTTTTGAATCATTCCTTAGTTTGAGGATGTTGGTTATAGGATGTTGGAGCTATTGGACCATGTTTGAATTTTCTATGGACCTTTTCCTTGGACATTGGCACTAATTTTGGGGGCAATGCCTCTCATTATCTCTCTTTTTTCCACACATTTGGCATATTCATTGTCTTTTGACCTATTTTAGAGGGTCTTTACACCTTTTGAGAATATTATGGGATGTATTATGTCATTTATTATATTTTCCCATGGTTTTGGTCGGGATAATGGTTTTGGAGATCATGGTTTTGAGCTAGCACATGATATTGAATTGCATTTTAGGAGGATATTTACCTATAAAAGAAAGACTCCTCCATTTCAAGTCGTTGGAGATTAATGAGAAACTTGGCTTAAGGAGTTCTTTGAGTATCTATTTCTTGTCTTGTTGAATTTTTATTTATTTCTCAAGGTTTAGATAAGCAATCTTGAAGGTTTGTTGGAATAAAAAGGATACTACAAGGCCAAATAATGGTGAAATGATCCACTTGGAAGGGTTCTCAAGGTAAGTTATCTAACCTTCCCCATTTAATCATTTAAGTTATTGTTCATTCATTAAGGTAGGACATCCTAGGTATCTGTCCTTTTGCTTGGGCAACCTTTTATTTCACCTTGATAGCATCGAATAATTCTTCCCCATGGACCATTTCTCCCATCCAAGCTTGAAGGGAATGTTCCAACCTTAGGTGATGCTTGAAGGGAAATACTCCAAGTCTCATCAACATCACCTCATATTAAACTATGGAATTCACTTGGATTTGACATAATGACCTCATAATATCTTCAAAGGCACTGGTCTTTCATTTGTCTTCAACCAACTAAAACCCCAAAATTATTTCTCATTTTGTTTTCTTTTTCCCACGGCTTAGGGTTTCACCATGCATGATTTTTATGCTAGGTCCTTTTGAACATAATTGCTATATCCTTCCTCCATTTATTGTTGGTTGATCCATCAATGTATATCTTATGCTATCATTTGTTACAAAGGTTTGAATTTGTATATTTCATTGCTTATTTTTTCACCTCAACAAACCCTAGGGCTATGTTACATTGTTCCTATATATTTAATCTATCCTATTGTGTGGCTCTAATGACTGTGTTTGGATGACCTTCTTGAGCCTTTAATTATTGACTGCCTACTTTCCCAATTTATGATATTTTCTTAGTGCAATATAGTGTGTTTTAAGGCATATCTTATCTCTTTTGAGCAACATTTCAAGTGCTTCTTTCTCTCAACCACTATAAGTATCAAATCGATGACAAAAAAGGTACAACAACCCACTTCAAAGGCCTTAAATTGAACATTTATTTTTTTCCTTTCCTTGATTGCAAAATTGCATGTATTAGAGACCAAAAGAGTGTTGTTTGACTATATTTTATAATGACATTGTGCACACTTCCTTCTCTCATTGATTGACCACAATTGTATATTTCCTAAATCAAACCAACGACTTGCTGACCCTGTGTATCATTCCCCATTACTTCAGTGGTTTTGAGGATGAATCTATTGTGGTCAAGGTTTCATTGATATGATATGTATTACTTTCTGATTTTTTAGCATTATTTGCAAATTATTTGTTGATCTAAATACTTTAAACATCTTTATGGAACTAGTGGATGACATAGATGTTGCATGCACTTTGTAATATAAAATTTGAAACTATGCTATGTATACTAAAATACTTGTCAATTAGAGTTTACTACAATAGTGATGTCTCACTTAATTCATGGAATATATATTTTTGTTAAAATATTGAATGGATGCAATTTGATTGGCTAAAATATGTTCTAAATATACTACTAATGTACTATTATAGCAATCCATTTTATGATCAAGTTGTGTCATGAATACTGCTTGTTAATGCTTCATTATTTTCACCTATAACTTTGTTGTTGCACTAGATGATAATGATAGGTATAATGGATATGATATTATGAGTGATACATATTCTCTTTACCTAGAAAGTTGTCCATTGAAGACTTTACACCACATGTTATTGGTTGGTTCTTCATGGTAATAAATCATGGTTAATGGTTCATTGATAGGTTACATTGAATAACATTTCAAGCAATCTTTCATACTCCAAGAATTTATGATTCTCTTCTCTAATGTGTCTTGAGATATTTTTTTAGTGAATTCAACCCGATTCAAGATAAGTCATTGTTCTCACCCATCCTAAATACAACAATAGGACCTAGTTTGACCACATAGGAAAACCCTCCTTAGTTTAGAAACTCTAGCCTAGAAGCGTAGATGTGAGGTTGTTGAGGTGACAATAGGTGGTTTTCCTACCCATTTCCCCAATCTCTCCCTCGCAAGGTAGGAATTTACCTTGGTGAGAGTTTGAGAGTTAATAAGGAGCGCTTTGTATAGCCTAATTTACCTTTAAAATAACTTCATTTACAAAAATATTACATAAAGTGGCTCTACAAACTATGCAAGAGAAATTCTCAAGCTAGATCTTGAACCATGCACTTGTAGATCCATGATCTCTCTTGACAACTAATGTGATCCCCCTTTTGTCCTATAAAGGAAAGGTCCTTGGTGAGGTTTGGGAGATTTGGTGAGATAAAATCTTTATGTTGGTGGAATTAGGCTAGGATCTAATTGATCTATCTTTGGCTCATATGGTCTTTTCTTATGAAGAGTGTTTCCTTCTCTCATTGTTAGTGATATTTCCTTGAGGGTGCTTTGTGGAAATCTAATGTTCCACCTCTCAAAGTGTAAGGACAATATCCATATATTGTTGAGGATATTTTATACATGTGGTTGATGAAGGAAGGTCCTAGAACTGGGTGATAGAGGTACAACAACTAGATCATGTATGTTTTGCTTGCTTGGTGTAAAAATTATATTCCTAAATTAATATAGATATATCTTCTTTCACCCTTCCAATTCATTTGTATTTATTTTACGAATTAAATTTAGATCTATGAATTGATTATGAATTGATTCATTTAAAGTACAATGAGGTTAATTGTATTTGATTTCTATCCACTTGATATCTATATGTTGGAGAAATAATTTGTATCTTTTGTGTGCAAATATGAATCTAAAGATAAATCTAAATGTAGCATTGGATAGATCAGTCTACTTGGATATACATTAAAGTTTGGGAATAAGATATGTTATTTCTCCTTCCTTTTGTATTTCATGTATAAGAAATTTTCCTAGGGAAAGTTATATTTTTTATTTACCTACAGTTTGCAGTGAGTTTCCAACCCTCTCACATGGGAATCCCAAATCTTAGATTAGGACAAAAATCCCTATTCTAGAATTGGCAACTCAACTAGGGAAAAGTCATTAAAATTATCTCTTTTGGGTTTGATATTAGGTCTTTGGTAGTTCTAGCCTTTAGATATGCATTTCCTATTGTTTTTCCTATCAATTAATATCAAGAGTTTGCAAAAATTCTATTATGCTCAAACCTCTAAAAAAAATTTAGAATCTAGTGACAAAAAATATGCACCATGTTATAATTTAGAAGTAACAATTATCTTATTTAACATTCATTAAAAATTGCATGTAATAGGGTCATTGAAATATAAATAATCAATAAACACAAGATATATAATGGGAAACCCTTGTGGGGGAGAAAACCCAACAACCAATTCTTCAGTATATATTGCTTCAACCAATACAATGTCACGTTATATCTCTCCACAAATAGACCAAGACCAAGATTCCAAAGACCAATAAACCAATACCTCCTATGCTAGACCTACTTTGCTATGCTCCAAATACACAAAAGAAGGTGATTTGTGTGTGTATACAAATGGGAGGAACTTGACCTCTATTTATACACATAACTTGACTCCCGAAAAGATGCAACCCTAAGAGGGGATGTTTTGATATTTACAATAAGGATAACAATAAAATAATAATTTATTTTGTGTCGATTTATAAAATAAGATTACAATAACCTTCTCAAGGTTTGACTAATACAAATACAAAATAATATCTTCTGTAGTTACATCAAAATATCAACACTCCCTCTTAACTAGGAAGGTATTCTTTGTTGCAACATGAGCTCATGACCATTGACTGTTGAACATATGAATCTATACATCATTAGATATCCATAGTACAAAATGACTTCACATCCAATGCATGGAAGGCCTATGGGTAGCTCTCAAATAGCTTCAACATGTCACCATGACATCCACTACCCCACAATGCATTTGTACCTCATCATGTTCACCCTTATGACTTCACAACCAATGTATCCAAGGCATGTGGGTAGCTCTCAAATAGCTACAACATGTCCCCAGGGAATCCACTACCCTGCCATGCATATGTACCTCATCACTCCCTCTGAATAGGGACCATGCCAAACTTGTCCCTGAAGTGCTCAAAATTTTTCCTGGACAGTGGCTTGGTCAATATATTCACAACCTGCTCTTTGGTAGTCATGTACTGGAGCCTCAATGCTCTCCTCTGCACCATATCCATGATATAGTGATATTTGATCTCAACCTGCTTAGAAATGTCATGGAATGCCAGATTATATGACAACTTCATGTAATTATGGTTATTATACCAAATGTAGGTTGCCTCTAGTTTGAGACCAAATAACCCAGACAACAGCTTTCGAAGCTACACTGCTTCTCTACATGTTGCACATGCTTCCACATATTCATCCTCATTCGTACTGAGTGCTACACATGACTACTTCTTGCTACTCCATGAAACCATACTAGAGCCTGTACTGAAGCAAATGTCAAAGTACTCTTTTGATCAAGAATACTTCCGGACCAATCTGAATTTGAATATCCATATAACCTGAACTCATGGTGTGTCACATACCTGAGACCATAATATAATGTACCCTTAAATTACCTTATCACATGTTTTGTTGAGACCAAATGAACCTGCCTGGGCTACTCCATATACTAACTCAGGATGTTCACAGAAAAACATATATCCGGTCTCATTTTCATCAAGTACATAAATGAACCCACCATCTTCCTATATAAAGTAACAACCATAGTCTATGAAGTCGTATCCTGCAAAAACTTCAGATTTGATACCATAGGTGTAGCCATTTCCTTGCATTCCAACATCCCAAAACTCTTCAGGATTTCCACTGCATACTTCCCTTGATTTTGAAAGATCTCATCCTATCTCTGTCATGCCTCGAGACCCAAAAAGTAATGCATCATCCTGAAATATTTCATCTCAAACTCAACAACCAGTTTTCTATTACACTATGAGATGGGATTTTCCACACATGTTAGAAACAGATCATCCACATACAATAGCAGTATTACCATACAATCATCTGCAACCTTAAGGTAAAGGTGAGGATCTACACTGCTCTTTGTAAATCCTAAGCTCTTCAAAAAATTATTGATCCTTCCATATAATGCTATGGTTTCCTGCTTCAATCCATATAAATCCTTCTTCAATATGCACACATGTGTCTCCCTATCATGTTCCTCAAACCCTTGTGGCTTCTCCACATATAATTTCTCTTTTATTTCACCTTTCAATAAGTATGTATTCACATCCATCAGATTCACCTTCCATTTTATTACCGCAACCAACGAAAGTATAGTCATGATTGAGGTATATCTTTCCACAAGAGAAAATGTCTCCTCATAGTCAATGCTTTCCTTCTGAGAGAATCCTCGAGCCACAAGCATAGCCTTATACTTTTCAATACTTCCATAAATGTCATGTTTCATTTTGTAGATCCATTTTGAACTTACTACTGATTTCTCCTTCGGTCTAGGGACCACATCCCAGACAACATTCTTTACTATGGACTAATATTCCTCCCCCATGACATCCTTCCATACCCTGATATCACACAAACATGCCATATAGATGGAATACGGTTTCGACTTCTTACTTTCCTCGATATAGTTTTTTGAGGCACTATATCTTTTTGCATCTCTAATGATCTCCTGTGCCCAAGTTGGTATTCTCTTGCGAGAAGGCATCTCTTTTGGCCTTTGAGGTTCTGCCATGTCATTATCCTCATGAATGAATTCCTCTAGTTCAACTGCTTCTTCCTATGGAACTCTAGTAACTTCATTCTCCTCCTCATGAACCTCTTTTGCACGGTCCTAATTTGATTTGTTGAAAGCTACAATCTCATCGAAGGTGACATATCATCTCATCTCAACTTTCCGATGATTGAGAATATATATCCTATATGCCTTTGATGTGTCACTGTAACAAAAAAATATGCCTTTATTTCTGGATGGATCCAATTTTTTCCTCTTTTCCTTGGGGACATGCACAAATACTTGGTAGCCAAATATCCTTAGATGGATGACTTTTGACTTCTCTCCTGGAAAAATCACCTTTGGTGTTTTGTTTTCAAGTACTTTGTGGGGACTTTTGGTTTCCATGTACACTACATTATTTGTTTCTTCTGCCCATAGATTCATAGGTAGATATTGATCATGGATCATATCCTTCATTGCTTCCATGATCATTTGATTCTTCCTTTCTGCTACTCCATTCTTCTGAGGATTATAGGGAGTATAAATATCCCTCTTAATCCCAACTTCCTTGAAATATTATTTGAATTCCTCTGAAGTGAATTCTTCTCCATTATCTAATCACAAGGTATTTATCTTCCACTCCACTTAGTGAAGTTGTTGACATCAGTCCACACATATCTGAGTGCATGATGTCTAATACTCGTTTGGCTCTTCTATCACTGCTAGGAAAGGAGTGCTTCACATTATTTCCTTATGTGTAACCTTTGCACATGCCATCTAGCTTTGCCTGGATATCTGGTAGTCCTGTCACCATATTTCTCACACTCAGTAGAACCTTGTATTGTAGGTGAGAAAATATCTTATGTTGTAATTCACTGGGATTCACAGTGTCATGAATTAATGTTGAACCTGATTTCCCTTTCAATTTGTAGATTCCTACATCTTGAACTCAAATCACCATAACATCATCAAAAGTATTCCCTCTAGTCCACATAAGAACTTGTCCATCAAAAAATGAAACTTTGTAACCCTTCTCATCCAATGATAAAATCGAGAGAAGGTTCTTCTTCAATCTAGAAACTTAGATAAATTCCTTCATCTTCATTGGTTTTCTTGATTATAACTTGTAGGAGGCTTCTCCTACTCATTTGATCGGATAGTGATAGTCATATCCCAATTTCACCTTGTGCAATGAATTCTTATGAGTAAGGTTAGACAAGGATTCTTTATAACTTTTCATGTGCTTGGAAGCACCACTTTCCATGAGCCAAATGTCACTTCCATGAGTGACATTTCTTGTAAGGGCCGAGATAAGAACATACTCCTCATCACTTGATTCATATTCCTTTGCAACCTTCTTGAGTGGATCATCATATGAACAACTTTATGAACGTGATTCCTTTTACCTCCTTTCTTTTCCCTTGGTCTCTAAATGAGGGAAAAATTCCTAGAAATGTATCCCATTTTTTGAAAACATAAACATCCAATGTTTGGTTTATTTCTTCAGGCCTTCTGAAAGTTCTTGGGTCAGGAGGGTTCTTTATTTCTCTTTCCCTTCCTTATGTGGGTGGCTAGGGCTTGATAATAATTTGTTATCCTCTCTTCTTTTTCTTCCATCCTTGCTTCTTCTTGGTTGCAATATTCCCATATCCTACTGAACTTGGGTAGCTTCATTCTTGAGCATATCCCTTGAATAAACACATCACATGACCTTGGGAGGCCATTCAAGGTGGTAATCACCATTTATTCTCCATTCATTGTATCACCAATGGCTTCTATATGCTCCTTTATCTTTATATCTGCAAATTGTCTTCTATTTAGGCTTGCTCTGATACCATTTTATAATTTATAAGTTATAGTTATCTTCTTTAACGTTCATTAACAATTGCATGTAATATGATCACTAAAAGATGAACAATCACAGAACACAAGATACATCCTGGAAAAACCTCACGGGGGAGAAAACTAAGAAACCAATTCTTCAGTATAGATTCCTTCAACCATTACAATGTCACGTTATAACTCTCCACAAATAAACCAAAACCAAGAGAACAAGACCTCCTACACTATACCTCCTTTGATATGCTCCAAATACACAAGAGAAGGCAAGTTGTGTGTGTATACAAATGAGAGGAACTAAACCTCTATTTATACACATAACTAATACGGAACCCTAAGAGGGGCCATTTTGACTTTTACAATAAGGATAACAATAAAATAATAATTTCTTTTGAGCCGATTTATACAACAAGGTTACAATAACCTTCTCGATTTTTGACCAATACAAATACAAAAGAACATATTATGTAGTTACATCAAAATATCAACACACCAGACATAGGTTTATATTCCAACACACCTTCCTTTGGGCACATCAATTTATTCATTGAGGCTAGTGCATGTGTCAATTGCTTCACTGCATCTACCATGTCAATAGAAAAAATAGAAAAACAATTTGTCTTTTCTGAACTTGGAATTGAATCTCGGTCTCTATCTATAAATCTGAGTGTTCTACCTACTGATTAGATATTGGATACAATGGTTTCACTTTTTTTATTATTGTTTGTGTGGTGTGCAAGTGAGAAAACAAATTTTAGTTCTTGTTGTTTATGGAATTCTTGTTGAAATTTTAAAAGATTATTTCCAAGCTACTTTTTTGGGTGATTGCATCATATAGAGTTTTGAAACTGAAGTAAAATGACATATGAAATAACATACTTTATTTCCCTTTTCATCTAAATTTAAAAAATTATCGTCAATCATTGCATGATTTGCACTTGAAAGAAAAATATTTGAATTCCCTTATGCTTCTTCCAATTTCAATATTTGAGTCATCACACCATTGAGTTTCATTCCAATAACTTTTGAGTAAGAAACACCTTTAAAAACAATATGAAATTAAATCAACTAGACTCATTTTTTCTTTGATAGTAAATCCCACATTAGTCTAGGTGATAGGGCCTTGGTAGTAGGTTTGGAGAGTAAATTATTCAAGGCCACTCAAATGAAACTAGGAATGTATTGAAGAGTGAAAAATCCATTAGTAGTAAAAGGTACTTTTGGGAAAGTGCCTTTGACATAGACATCAAGCACTAGGTTAATCTAATTTGGATGTTGAAATATACCCTCTCACTCTTATCAATGGGTAGATGAATACTAGGGGACTTTGGTAGAAGTGGTAGATCCTCAACATGATGCCTCTTCTCTAATATTTAAATTGTAGAACAAAATTCTTATATGTCCCTACCCAATGCTAATGCTTGACCCATGACTATTCTTCACATCTATCGATTGTGAAGTGGTAAACTGAATGTATTTTCCTAGGTTTCTCATGGGTTATTTCAAGTGGGAAGTGCTTGTGGCACCTTAGTTAGACACATAAAATATTCCTTAGTTTCCTTAGAGGGTTCCCTTCTTCATGAGGGTATTTTCACCTTGGGTGATTGTTACATGAGGGTTATCGTAACTTTCTCTTCTTCCTTTGTTGATTTTTCTTGGGTCTCACTACCATAGGCTTGATTTCTGAAAGGCTTTGTTAATCTCTTCACTGATTGTGGACTCGGGGATTTCATCACCTTGAGTTGCTATTCTTCTTCTTCGAGAGGTTTTGCTTCTTGTTTATCTTTAGGAACTTTTTAGTGGAGTGCTCATTAGTGGTGCATTTAATTGGTCATAGGAATTTGATATTGAGTGCACTTTGGATGTTTATGGTGTTTAGTTACTATTTTGTAAAATTTGTTGAACAATCACTTTGTCAATATCAAAGGAACCAGGGTATTTCTCTAGAGTTCACAGAACCACCTCTAATGAGGCATAATTTGTTAAGCCCAAATAACCTTTTGGGTGATTCTAAGGATGAAGTGAAAAATACTTTAAGTATCCTAGTTGAAGAAGTACTTGTTATTGAGGATTTTTTGGTTGAACTTTTAGGCAAGCATATTGTTCCACCAAAGGTGGAATTCAGTGACAATTCCCCCCCCAACTAATTTTCTTCCTCCTTTGTGTTGGTTTTGGAGCCTGATTATTTTCTCGATTCAAAGGTTTGTTTCAATGGTGCTTGGATCCCTTCCCTAATAGGGGATGTGGGGGGGATTCCCCCCTCAAAACTGTCACCATGGCAGTCTAATGGGGGTACGATGAAATTTTTTGTATTCCCCCCTAGCAGGGGATTTAGGGGAAATTCCCTTGAAGCAAAATTTTGGGAAAAATTGCCTTGTAAAATATTGTAATTTCATAGTCAATCTGGACTGTTCATTATAAGGTTGAAGATATGACGGTAGAAGTTGTTTTAGGGTTTTTTTCCCTATAAGGAAACCCTCTTTTATGAGGGAATTGTATTGCAATTGTGTATTATCACAAATATTTTATTCTGAGAGAGGAGATAGTGAGAGAAAGAAGAGGAAGTTACAATGGGTGTGCTATAGTTTGTATCCCTTGATTTTGCTGGATAATAATAAGGAAGGACCTGTAAATTTCTCTGGTGGAAGTAGCACACACTGGGTGAACCACACATATCTGTGTTTCTATTGTATTGTGTATCTTCTATATTTTATTTACTCATTTGTTTTATTTTATTTCTTCTTGATCCTGTTTTTCTAACAACTGGTATCAGAGTGAAAGGTAACTCGTAGGAAAATAGGGTTCCTGGTTCAAGTGGGAGCAATGGTGGAAGATGGAAAGTTTAGGGTCGAGGAATTTAATGGCCAAAAATACCAGTTATGGAAGATGTAGATGGAAGATTATTTATATTAGAAGGATCTATTCCTACCATTGGGAGGAATAGAAAAGAAGCTGGTGACCATGAAGGGAAAATAATGGGAGGCTATCGATAGAAAGGCACTAGGAACGATATTTCTGATCCTGGTAGCGTTGATAGCTTTCAATATTTCAAAAGAAAAGACAAAGAAGGAGCTGATGGATGCATTAGCTAAACTGTATGAAAAAACCTCGGTGTCCAATAACGTATTTCTAATGAATATGTTATTTAATATGAAGATGTCAGAAGGTGGGTCTATTGCAGATCATCTAAATGAATTTAAAACGATTACTAATAAGATAATTTCTTTAAAAGTGGACTTTGATGATGAGGTCAAGGATCTTATAATATTGTGCTCATTTCCATAAATAAGGAATGGCTTGGTCACAACTATAAGTAACTCTCTCTTTGGTTCAAATACTCTAAAATTTGATGATGTTGTTGGTTTTATCCTTAGCGAGGAAATGGGATGGAAAAACACAGGTGAGACATTAGGTAATGCGCTAAACATGGAGAACAAGGGAAGATAAAAGGATAGAGGAAAGGGCTTAGGGAACCTTGGGAATTATAGGAAGGGCAGATCTAAATACAGACTGGAAAGATAGAATGTTGGAATTGTGGGAAGAAATGACATCTGAAGAAAGAATGCAAAGCTCTAAAGAAACAAAGAGATGGACAACATGAGAAAAATCAAGAAGCAAATGAAACAAGTGATATGTTACAAGATGCTTTGATACTTTCTGTAGATAATATTTTTGAGTCCTGGGTAATAGATTCAGGGGATTCATTTCATGCCATGCCCCATATGAAACATTTTCTAGATTATGTTCAAGGTGATTTTGGATAGGTTCATTTGGGTGATGATGCACCATACAAAATTGTTGGAATGGGAAATGTACAAATAAAGAAAAATAATCAAAACCAATTATTTTTGAAAGAGGTAAGACATGTTAAAGATATAAGGAAAAATATTATTTCAATAAGATAGTTGGCAAGTGAAGGATGTATATCTATATTTACAGATAAGTCATGGAAGGTCACCAAAGGATCAATGGTGATAGAAAAAGGAGAGAATGTAGGTACATTGTATTTATGTACTAGTAATATTGACTCTTCTATATATTTATCTTCTACAGGAGTGGATACAACATTGTGGAATCATAGGCTTGGACACATGAGTGAGAAGGGGATGCATATACTTCAAAAAAGGAATTTATTGCCGGATATCAAACAAATTGATTTGGATTTCTGTGAGCATTGTGTTTATGGAAGACATAAGAGAGTCAAATTTCTCAGAGTTGGAAAGGCAAAGAAGAATGAAAAGTTAGAGCCTGTGTATACAGATGTATGGGGGCTATCTCAGGTATCGTCTCTTGGTGGCTCTCGTTATTACATTACTTTTATTTATGATACAACTAGAAAAACTTGGGTTTATTGCATTTGACAAAAATATGATGTTTTTGACACTTTTAAGAAATGGAAATCTTGGGTTGATAATGAGACAAGAAAAAGGTTGAAGTGTCTCATATCAGACAATGTAGGTGAATATTGCAGCAAGGAGTTTGATGATTACTGTTCATACCATGGTATTCATAGAGAGAAAATTGTTCCAGGAACACCACAAGAAAATGGTGTGTCAGAAAGGATGAACAGGACAATCATAGAGCATGCAAGGAGTATGAGATTCCATATAAGGTTTCCATTATGGTTTTGGGTAGATGTTGTAAATACCGTTGTTTACTTAATAAACAAAAGACCTTCAAGCTATTTGGATGATGGAATTCTAGAGGAGGCATGGACAGGTACAAAGGTAAACTATTCATTTCTTAAGACATTCAATTGTGAAGCATTTGTCCATATTGATAAAGAAAATAGAACAAAGCTTGAAGCAAAATCCAAGAAGTGTACCTTTATTGGATATGGTGTTAATGATTTTGGTTATCGCTTATGGGATTATGAAAATCACAACATTAGAAGTAGAGATGTCATATTTAATGAGAAGGTCATGTACAAAGATTTGTTGCAGGGAAAGAAACACGAAAAAGAAAAACCAAAATAAATGTACAAGAAAAATAAATAAATTCCAAAGGTACAAGAAAATCAAAATGTACAACAACATGAGTAGTAGGTACCTCAAACTCTTGCAAGTGTTACTAGAAGATCTACTAGGTTAAGTATAGCCCCTGAATGATACTCGCCTTCATTATATTATTTATTATTGACTAATTCTGGTGAACCATAATGTTATGACGAGGCAATGCAGGTAGACACTAAAAATAAGTGGGAGAAAGACATGGAAGAGGAAATGGATTCCTTGGTAAATAACCAGTCTTCGGAATTGGTTTAGTTTCTTGCAGTAAAAAGAGCATTGTAGAATAAATCAGTTTACAAGTTGAAGGAAGAAGATGGAGGAAAAAAGCGATACAAGGATAGACTTATTGTAAAGGGGTTTGCACAAAAGAAAGATATAGATTTTGATGAAATATTTTCTCTTGTTGTTAAGATGACTTCAATTAGGACTATTTTAAGTCTTATGGCAGTAGAATATTTGCATCTTGAACAGTTAGATGAAAAAACAACTTTTCTCCATGGCAATTTGGAGGAAGAGATTTATATGCAACAACCATAGGGGTATGAGGTATAAGGAAAGGAGAATTTGGTATGCAGGTTGAAGAAGAGATTGTATGGCCTAAAGAAATCTCCAAGGAAGTGGTATTTGAAGTTTGACAGGTTTATGATAGAACAAGGTTATAGTAGATGTCATTATGATCACTATGTTTATTTTAAAAGGCTAGAAAATTGAAGGTATATTAACTTGCTATTGTATGTAGATGACATGCTTGTTGTAGGGTCTAATATGCAGGATATAAATGTGCTCAAGAAGAAATTATCTAATTCTTTTGTGATGAAGGATTTGGGTGTTGCAAACAAAATCCTTGGTATGAGAATAATAAGAGACAGGAAAAATCTCAAATTGACATTGTCTCAGGGTGAGTACATAGAGAAGGTGTTGGATAGGTTTAGAATGTAGAATGAAAAATGAATTAGTACACCGTTGTCTAGCCATTTCAAATTAAATAAGGAAATGTGTCCCAAGACACAAGAGGAGATAGAATAAATGTCCAGGGTCCCTTATCCATCAACAGTTGGCAGCTTGATGTATGTGATGGTTTGCACAAGACTAGATATTGCACATGCAGTGGGAGTTGTGAGAAGGTATATGAACAATACAAGTAAAGAACATTGGAAGGCAGTAAAGTGGATTCTCAGGTATTTGAGAGGTACTTCTACTCATGCATTATGTTTTGGAAGCTCAAACACTATTCTACAAGGATATGTCGATTCAGATATGACAGGTGATAAAGATAGCAGGAGGAGAAACACATGGTATGTTTTTACTGTAGGTGGTACAATAGTAAGTTGGATTTCAAAACTATAAAAGGTTGTTGCACTTTCAACAACATAAGTAGAGTATTTTGTTGCTACAGAGGCTAGTAAAGAGATGATTTGGTTACAGAGGTTTATGGAGGAATTGGGAAAGAAGAAGAAGAAGAATAGGTTGTACCGTGACAACGAGATTGTCATTCATCTTGAAAATAACTCAACATTCCATTCAAATAATAATCATATACAACACATGTACCATTTGATATGATAGGTCTTGGAAGATGGACATTTGAAGTTGGAGAATATACATACTAGCTAGAAACCTGTAGGCATGTTAACAAAGGCTGTAACCAGGGAGAAACTGAGTTCCTGCTCAGTATTCAAGCATGAAGGTGAATATGAGAAATTTTCTAGGTCCAAGGAGGAGTGTATTCTAGCAGGTACAATAACAATGGAGTTGTTGTGATCAGTCTCCAAGTAGGAGATTGTTGGTTGTGGAGCCTAATTATATTCTTGATTCAGAGGTTTGTTTCAGCTGTGTTTGGACCCCATTCCCTAATGGGGGGGGTGTGGTTGTATCCAAGGGGGTCCAGCGGGGGAGGAAAAAATTGTTTTATCCCCCCTAGTGGGGGATTCAGGGGCAGCACCCCCGAAGAAAATGTTTTGGAAAAATTACCTTGTAAAATATTGTAATTTCATAGTCAATCTGGACCGTTCATTATAAGGTCGCATATCTGATGGTAGAATTTATTTTGGGTTTTTTTTTCCTTAGAAGGAAACCCTATTTTATGATGGAATTGTATTGTTGTCAGGTAGCTAAAGAGGTAGTGGGGGCCCTGAAGGGCCCATAGTTAAGTACCAAAGAATTGAATACAAAATACCACAATAGTACCAAAGATATATGAATAAAATCACCACACAAGATATACAAAACAATGTAGAAAACCACCAATTTATTATATCAAAACCCTTGAGCTAGGGAAACACCATACAATGGATCCTATTATGGAAGGGATCCTCTCCTTTTCACTTTCCTCTTTGAGGGGGCATCCTCCTATTGAGATACCCTTCCAAATACAATAATTATCTTCTATATCTCATTACATTGCTTGAACCCCTTTATATAGTGCTACTGTTAAGAACCAAATATCAATATAGCATAGAAAAACCTTAGAATAAGTACTCAATGCCTTGAAAAAGAGATAATTTCAGATAATAAGCCTCTTCAAGGGGGAAACCTCC
>ML795940.1:192927-225264 GCA_009831015.1 Picea engelmannii
TCCCACTCAATTTGGATACTCTAGGAAGAAGTTATGATTGTTTTACCTGGAACACCTTCTTGAGACTAGTCAATAGGACTAGTCAGATACCCTATCTTACACAAGGTGTATCTACAAATTTAAGATGACCCAGAAGCTGAACTATTTAACACAGATACCTTACTAATTTGTGTAAATATCCTCCAGATTTTAGGGTCTGAAACGTTACAGAAAATGTTTTATAGTGAAAATTACGCAATGACTCATTTCAGGATGATTCCAGAACCCTATCTTGTACATGATGTATATCCGAAAGTATAAGGCATCGGGAGCTGAATTTTTAATCCAACGTACCTTGATCCATATTTTAAATATCCTCCAAGACGTTCCTTATGAAACATTGTAGAAAAAAATTTATTACGAAAATGCCAAGATGTCTCAGATGTAGCAGCGAAACCCCAAGACCTTGAGATCTGATACCATATGATAAGAACCAAATATCAATATAGCATAGAAAAACCTCAGAAAAAGTACTCAACGCCTTGAAAAAGAGATAATTTCAGATAATAAGCCTCTTCGAGGGGGCAACCTCCTTTTACCCCACTTAAATGTTCAAGTACAAGATGATTCAAAATGAAAATGTCTCCTTGGTATATATAGGAGACTAGTTGGTATAATTACAACTAATGACCTAAAGCCGACATAAATAAAATAAAATTACTAATATAATATGCCCCAATTAAGGGGTAATGAGCCAATATTAGGGCTTAACATCGACCAACCACCTAACAACATTCTAGAGGAAGAACCTTCTAAAAGCATAACCTTCTAGAAGCATAACCGTCTAGAAGCAAAACCTTCTAAGAAGTCCTCCTACATTTATTATATTTAACTACCATAGTGAGACTTATTTAATACTATAGTAGAACTAGTCCAACTTACATTGAATGGCCTTTACTATTGTAACTATGGGCCCTCCCGACCCCCCACTATAGTATTAAATAAGGCCCACTATAGTATTAAATAAGATACACTATATTATTAAATAAAGCCCACTATTTTAGTTAGATATAATAAATGTAAGAGGACTTCTTAGAAGGTTCTTCCTCTAGAATGTTCTTAGGTAGTTAGTAGCACTATATGAAGGGGTTCAAGCAATGTAATGAGATGCATAAGAGAATTATTGTAGAAGTGAATTATTTTATTTGGAGAAGTAACTCAAGAGGAGGATGCCCCCTCGAAGAGGCAAGGGAACATGAGAGGGGTCCCTTTTGTTGAGGAAAATATATGAAATTATCTTACTCAAGAATTTTCAAATCTTTCTTGGCAAAGGCAAGATAGTTGGAAATGTTATCCTATGTTTATAGCCTCAAAAGTGTTTTGCAATCCACAAGTATTAATTACAAGGGCTTAGGCTGATTTTTTAAAATAAAAGATTGTTGAAAAATATAACATTTTTATATAATTTTTTGAATATATCAGATTGAAAAAAGTAAATGTGGAGATCAAAAGAAAAATACCAAGTCACATATCAAGACATATGAGACATAATAACAATCACTTTATTTCAGTCCAAGAAATCAAAAGAATAGTTCTCTTTACAAAAATCCATGTGGGGGCATGGACCAAGGTCAAACTTAGATATCCCCGATGAAAACCTTACAAAAGGACTTTGAAAAGAAGCAAAAACTAAAATTTAAAATCTAGATCAGCTTGCCACAAATTGTTGCCCACTTGACTCTGCACAATATCCTTTATCAATCATGAAATTTAATTCATAAACATACAAGTCTACACAGACTATCAAAGATAGATCAACACCTCTGAAACAAGCATCTGAATGATATGATACAACTTTGAACCTTGTTGTCTACAATAGGACCTTGCTGTCATAAAAGAGAATTAGGATTTTAATGAATTGAAGAATGAATGAAAACTGAACTATCTCAATAAAAATCAAGAGCAAACCTTAGTATGCTTTCTCCTTCTATTCTCCCCTTGTTCTTCCTTCTCCTTTGGATTTTATGCATTCCAAATTAGTTGAAGTAGTTCAACTACCTCATTTAGTTAAGTTAACTAAAACTCAACTAACTTTTAGTTTAGGGGAAGAATTAATAATAATAATAATAAGGGGTCTTTTATTAAATTATAACTAGTAGGTGAGACCCCTTGTGACTCCCTTTAATTTCTTAACAAAAATAAACATAATTAGATAATCAATCAAGCACATCCCTCCTTGTGGCTCCCATAATCATTTCCTCAATTTGGAATTTAAATATGAGAGATATTTCAAATTAAATCAAAACATGTAAATATCCACAATATCCAAAAATAGTTTGTTGTCCAAAAATTTCAACAGTCCACTGTCCTCAATAAATCAATAATAACACATAATTAAAAACTGTGTTTTCCACTTTGAGATGCAATCTTTCCTTTGTTGTTGCTATCCCCTTTTGACTTCCCTGAATTAGCCTTAGGTTGGGTAGAACCTTGAGGCTTGATCTCACTGATGACATGGGAACAATCATATCTCCAGTGCATACGGGATGCTACTGACTTGGCCGAATCACTTGAAGGAGAGGAGGGGGCAACAACAACTTTTCCTTTGTCATGCATATGGTGGGCCTCGGTTTTGTGTCTTTTTCTTGCGTGGGAGGACTGTATAGGTGAGTGTGCAGGGGAAATATGAACATTTGGGTTAACAGGTGGAGGAGTAGGAGGTAAAGTCAAATTTGGCCAGCCACAATGGTGGGAGACTGTTGTGTGAACAATCTCTTGCCATCCGCCATTCTCGGGAACTTCAGGTTGCAAAGATACATGAGGGGGTACAGGGATACCAGGAACATGTTGGGGATGGAAGGGAGGCCTCTCTGGCCTAGGTTGGACTATCCCTTGTCCAATCCAATTGAAAAATCCATCTTGAAAGAGATGGTTTAACTCTTGAGGATTGGCATCAAAAATGTATTGAGAATCTGGGTCTTCTAGGCCCTTTGTTCCAGTTTCCTCCACCCCTATTATTTCGGCCATGACTTCCTTTGCTGAAGAAGCTCATCCTGTATGCAACAATTATTAACAACTAGTTCTTAAAAAAAACATACATGACATTCTCTTAATATGAAACAAAGTTTGGCTCAACAATTAACATCAGACCCATGCAATCCAATCCATAAAATGTATGTAATATTTGTCAAATGAGAAGGGGGTGAAATAGGGGTCATGGGATATCTGAGGGGATTTTATTGAGTGAAAAAGTGATATCATGACAAGGAGTAAGAACACGATTACTACTCGACAATTCATTAAACAACTGACTATGCAAAAATACCAAAACATATCAGTTGCCATCTATCTATGTGTCATTTTTTTATCACTGTCATACAAAGTTTTAATTTAATTTTAGTGAACATGGCATGCAAAATGAATTTGGGATCGTGAGGGGATTTATAATGAGCGAAAAAGTGAGAAATGAGAGGGAATTAGATGGATATTGTTCATAAAGTAAATTAAATCAATCAACTATCATACTTTTGTTTCAAATTTAATCCAAAAAGCATCCACTTCCAAGACCAAAACATTCACTGTTACTCAATTTCATACAAACTGCTTGTTGTCTCAATTAAACAATTTAATTTCCCAGAAATATTTAATTTATAATAGTCTATGCATTTATGTAATGATTATACAAATATTTCCAATTCCACAGTACTGTATATGCTAACACTGATCTCTTTCTCTTTTTAAAACAATGATACTATGCACATTGATTCCAATATCTATATCCAACATTCATCTTTGGCAATGAAACAATAATACACCCAGGATAAACAATCAACAGTCATTGTCCTTTAACAAAAATCGGGCCCGATTTAAATACACAGATTCATTTTTTTTCAAATCATGGACAAACTTAAGAGAATTCTCGGTGAACCAATCATACACAATACTCTATCATATAATTGACACAATCTTGAATTGACAACAATATTCAAGTCCAAAAATATAACCCCGATCTTGATCTGTTTGTGAATTAATATGTATAGACTTGTCTTTAAAACAATCATAGTTTGCACGATGATTCCCATAAGATGTACGAAGAGAAAAGAGCTAAATTGACACACAAGAATCTCTGTTAAAATTTGACAGAACCATGATTGGGATTGGTGAAACAATCACTCACACATTAATCTTCTTATCTTTAAATGCAATCATGGTCATGATGGGATTTAGCACATTAAGAGAAACGATAATCGACTAGAAGGACAACTCTTGGTTGTAGATAACCCTACTTCTCATTTTGTTCAAGGGAATTCATCACAGAGAGGACACATAGAGATTCAACCAAGAGGAGGGAGACTGTGCCTTTAAAATTTCCACAATTCATTAAATTGTTAACCCAAAACTTGACAAACCCCGGAAGGTGCCCGAGGAAGGTAGAGGCAAATCAAAGTCCAAGTCGGGCTCTTTAAAATTTTATACAGAGAGGCAATGAAAGCCTGCTTGTATTTAAAAAACATAGAGAAATCATGGTCTTTCATATCCTCATATCCATTTACCATCGATTAGCAACCACATGCCACAATATAGTCTTGAAAACGAAAAAGCAAAGAGCCATGCTCTTTTTAAAAGAAAAAACACAGTCCTTCAACTTATAACTCCAAGATTTTGATAGCACCATAAGAGAATGCCCGAGTGAAAAATAAAGCAATTTGAGCTAAGAAACCCAGGCGCACATAGACACCTCTACCACTTTTTTTTGCATAGAGGAGATGAGGGTTAATTTAAACAGTGATGGGTACTCAAAAAACACAGAGATATAATGTCTCTTTCCAACACCCAGGAGGTCGATAACGTTTGACATAATTTGACAGTGGGGCCATACAACATAACATTTGTCATGAGAGGAGCGGGTGTGAAAAATCTTCATGAAAAGAATGTCAGGATGCAACTTATATCAACTCAATACATACACAGGTCTCTATTAAACATTATGGGCCAACCAAGACTTAACTGTGGAAAGCCTTCAATGAAATGAAAATCAAGAATGAGTCATCAAACAATAGCTCCGGGCTTTAGACAAAATAACCACACCACTATCGACTGACGCATTACAACTTGGATAAAGAATCATAAAAATGACTGAGAGGGAAAAAGGTTTGATAGCCTCTGAAATACAAACTGGTGGTTAAAACGCTTCAACAATAAAACTCAGAACCCGTTGCACTACTATTATCATTTTCCATAGAACATCATCATAAAAAAACAACTTTTTTGAGTCAATAACCAATGCACAGACTCTATAATAAATAACATCCATACTTCTCTTACACATACCAACATTTCACAGTAATCATAGAGAACCCATATCAAAATATTTACACTCAGTCGAAAACTGAAGAAAACACAGAATCCATGCATTCTTGAGCCACCATTTGATTAATAATACAGAGAGTCCATCATGTATGGAAAGATAAGAGCCATAGCTATGAGAAAATCAATTCAATGACAAACTGGTCAAGTTTTCCCTTGCCAATACTATAAACGCGGAGCTTCCATAACCAACTGAGAAACAATGCAACTATGCTAGGGTGACAGGCTCAAGGGAGGTTTGGAGTGATGTGCAGTAAATGCACGTTGCTTCCTCACTTGGACCTATTTGATTCCATGTATGAGCCATCCCACTAAAATAACATTCCCCATTAACATCAAACCATATTCAATCCCAAAATTCAATGCCATATCCTTTGTAGATTCAATACCATATCAATTGCATAGTGTGCCACTCGAGATATGTCATATCTATACGTTAACATGTTTTCATAACTCCATATGATAATCACATATCAATGTTACTATATGTTCCTCCATTCAACTCTTTAATAAAAAAATGCATATCCTTTAACCAAAACACATAGTATAATAGCTAGTTCCAACACTTGTATCCATTTATACATTCTTTTGAAGTTTATATGTAGTCTTTTACCATGGCCTTAGGATTAACACATAGTTCCTCTTTTTATTTTGAGCTAGCTCCCATTTAATTATCCTTTGCATAAATCATATATGGATTAGTAATCAATATATGAATTAGTAATCAAGGTTATAACATAACATAACATAACATAGCACCTGTAAACAACATGATCCTCATAACCATAGAACTGCCATGTATCGCAAGTAAATATCAACAACATTTATCCACAATGCATCAACCACCTATTTATCATATCAAATGAGACCAAGCCTACATCATAAAAAGTTTAGGACTGTGTAGGCAACATCATAACAACAACAACATATAAGCATGGAATGTTTATTTTTGCACCTCTAGTCTACAAGGGGGTCCCACCTACTAGTATTATATTATTATCATAATTAAATAATAGCGCTTATCAATCCTTTGCAGGAGGAATTCATTGTTGCAATTTTAATCGTCAACAAACTAGCGACTCCACAAGGAAATATGTTTCCAACAGATTAAGAACTCAGAATGTCTTGTTTTGTAGACCAATGACATCATATCAAGAAGATATACATCAGAATGATTATGCAACAGGGGGAAGTGAGTGGATTTAAGAGGAAAATGACTGGGAATTTGGGAATAACTCATGGAAAGTGTTAAGTATGCGGGGGTTTATTCCTGTAAGCATAATCATTAGATTAATCATAGTGAAGCGTTCTTGACTTCAAGGAGAAAAAAATTATGATATGCTCTTTTGAATCTTGAAGCGGATGGAAGAAAAGGAAAGGAGAAGAGGGATAAAACCAACTATATTATAAAACAATAGTTGAAGCAGATAAAAATTTCAATGACGCTTTCAAGGGGAACATCATGACAATTGTGTAACCTGATTGTTATTGATTAACAATACTTTGCAGAATAGCGTCGTTGTGGAAAAACTGATCCAACATTTTATTTAGACAAGAAATGAAGTCAAAAGAAACAAAATAGCAAGAAATGACATAACATAAATGAAACCGTAGAATTGAAATAAACAAAAATGAAATCACAGAATGTAAAATCGAAGCAAATAAAAAAAACTATAATACAAAAAACATTCCATACAACGTTAAAACTTTTAAGTTGGTTCCACGTAGTGTTTTAAGTGGGAACCATTAGTGCTATAAGAAAACAATCGCTCTTGTAAGTCCTTTAGGATGTAATAATTTGCGCCTAGGACAAAAGAGATCTTAAAAGGACCCAACCATAATTTTTGGAACTTTGAATGCTTCCTCTGTCAACATGAGCTAAATCCCACAACAATACCTTCTCATTAACCTTAAATTTGACAGCCTTGCCACTTTTGTTGAAATATCTTTTAACAATATGTTGTCTTCTTTTTATATTATCCAAGGCAAACGTCCTTTTCTCCTCTAAAGCCAAAAGTGAATTCATTATTTGAGAAACATTAGAAGAATTTAATTCTTCAACCTGTAGCATTAACCTCAGAGAGGAAAGTTCCATCTCGGTAGGCATAATGGCTTCTTGACCATAAACAAGATGCAAAGGGGTGTAACCACTACTCACCTTGGTGGTAGTGTGATCTGCCCAAAGGGCATAAGTGAGGAGAGTGTGCCATTGACGAGGCTTATATTCAATGAGCCTCTTGATAATTCTTACCAGATTCTTTTTGGTAGACCCGGCCTGCCCATTACCTTGGGGATAATAAGATGATGAGGTAAAATGTTTAACCCCCAATTTAGCTAAAAATTGGGTCATCTTAGCAGAAATAAAGGCAGGACCATTGTTTGTAATAATTTCCAAAGGAATATCAAATCTAGAAAAAATATTAGTATCAAGAAAATAAATCACATGTTCATCCTGCAAATGCTTAAGCAGGACAACTTCAATCCATTTCGTAAAATAGTCTATGGTTGTCAAGATAAAAACTTACCCTATTGAAGATGGAGGATTAATAGGGCCAATAAAGTCCAAACCCCATTTTGAAAAAGGAAATTCAGGGAGGGCAGGTTGTAAAGGCATAGAAAAAAGATGTTATTTCCCAACAAATTTCTGGCACTTGTCACAAGATCTTGAAAAATTATAAGAATCATGAAATATTGAAGGCCAATAATACCCTTTCCTAATAATCTTAAAAGCAGTGGTTTTAGCAGAAACGTGACCTCCTACATGAATAAAAGAATTTGAAGATCCATGAGTCTCTTGCAACAATTTTTGTGTTTCCTCATTATTCACACAATGAAGTAACATACCATTGACATATCTTCTAAACAATAAGTCTCCTATAATGACGTATCTAGCAGATTCGAGGCATAGCCTTATTCTTTGATGAGTGTCTAAGTTATCTGGACATCTTTGATTTTGCAAGTAATTCACAATATCTTTATACCAAGGATGTTCAAACTCAGGAAGGATTTGATTGTCAGTGTAAAATAATGCTGATAGAGAGCTATCTTGTTCATCAATTTATTCACTCATTTCAGCATGTTGAGCTAAGTGAAGGGATAAGTCACATCCCTTAATAGTTTTAGAAGTCGTGATGGTTAGATCATGCTCCTAAATATTAGAAGGCCAATGTGCAATCTTTCTTGAAATATAATTCTGTGAGAGTAGAAACTTGACAGTAGGTAAAGGGACTTTTACCAGCGTATGCTTACCTAAGATGAAGTGGTGAAATTTTTCAATAGCTTTAACAAGAGTGGAAGCATGATTTTCAATAAAATAATATTTAAAATCATCATCTGAAAAGATTTGACTCATGTAAGCCATTGGTTTTTCATTACCTTGGTCATCACATTGCAGGAGGATAGCAGAAATTGATTCCTTTGTGGAATTAGTATATATCATAAATTCTTTCTCAAAATCTGGCTTCGCCAAAACCGATGCGGAACTGATTGCCTTCTTGATCCATACAAAAGCATTTTTGACATCATTTGTCTAAGAAAAGGAACGATATTTATTAAGAATATTGTGAATTGGATTAACAATTACAGAAAAATCAGGAACAAACCTACAAACAAAGTTAATAACACCCATAAAGGCTTGAACCTCCTTTTTGGAAGTAGGAGTAGGAAGATTTAGGATAACAACAATCCTTTCGAGATCTATGCTTATTCCTGAATCAGAGACAATGTGTCCAAGGATCTTGCCCTTGGTAATGATCAAAATAGACTTATAAGGATTTAAAGAAACGTCAAATTTCCTACATCACATGAGAATCTTTCTAAGATGACCGAAATGATCTAATCAGCTTTTAGAATACACGGTTAAGTCATCAAGATAAATTTAATAATTTTACCGATCAAATCGTCAAAAGCTATTTTCATAGCTCTTTGAAAAGTGGAACCTGCATTAGATAAGCCAAAAGTCATACGTTCATAAGAAAAAGTGCCCCAACGAGTAATAAAAGTGGTTTTATATTTATCTGTCCTTTTCACCTTGATTTGATTGTAACCAGAAAAATCATCAAGTAAGGACATCAATTGTGACCCTGCAACTTGCTCTAAAATCATTTCCATATTAGGGAGAGGAAAATGGTCTTTAACACTGTCCCTATTCAATGCACGAAAATCAATGCATAATCTAATCTGACCTATTTCTTTCCGAACAGGAACCAAATTAGAAACCCACTCAGAATACTTAACAGGGAAAATTATCCTAGCCTTCAAGAGTTTTTCCAACTCCTTTCGAATAGTTTCTTCCAGTGAAGGTTTAATGGGTCTTTTTTTTTTCATAATTGGTTTTATGCCTTCCTTGATAGGAATGGCATGTTGTATAATAGTAGGATCAAAACCATGAAGATCCTCATCAGACCAAGCAAAAACATCTTGAAATTCACCAAACAACTTAGTGAACTTCATTTTTTCTTCATCAGAGCATTGGGCACCTATTTTAACATTCTTTGGGGAATCAAGTGTTCTAATGTTGAAGGAAATGGTTTCACCCACTTTCCTTTTCGAATTTTATTCTTTATGTTTTTCTTTGTTTCCTACATCACTCGATGAAAATGAACTTTCTAGAGGAGTCAAGCCTTTAGGAATTTGGTTATCTTCCATGGATATAATTTCCTTAGGCTTATAAGGTTCATTTTGAATGAAAGCACATATGCTCTCATCACTAGGGAATACCTTCCATGACTCTACATTGTCAAGGATATGTAGACGATACAAAGATTGAAAGATGCAATCAAGTCTTTGTGGAAAAAGTTATTGAGTAGGAGAGGCTGCAAAAACAGCTAACCTGTCATCCATTGAATTCAATTCCATTTTAATATAAGTGATGTTGAAAGATAGCAAGTTCAAGATAAGTGTCCAAACAGTTTGGGTGTAATGTTTCATTAACTTGTTGCTAGAAGAATATATCTTACGTACAAGGTTTACAACAAGTTCATAATCCCCAAAAAATGTAAGGTTACCACAACCTAGATTATAGGAATTTTCAATGCCTAGCAGTAACACTTCAAATTCATTGACATTATTTGTGAAAGAAAACTCTATCCTATAGGAAAAGTTATGAATTTTACCCACATGAGAGTAAAATAATACCATCTTTGTTTCCTTCATTGGAGCACGAACGATCAAAGTGCATATGCCACATCCCATCCTCTATGTCGATTTGTTCCAAGGCAGTGTTTTCCTCATCTGCAAAGATGGAGTACACTCCTAGGTCCTCCTCGATATAATTCACATTAGGTTGTGGGATGCTTTCTATGTAAGGTGAAATTATCCCCTCCCTTAGGAATATGATGTTTTTACCATTCTGAGGAATGGATAAATGTGTCCCATCGACTGAGAGGTATCCCCCCATCAAATCTTTCCAATCTCTTCCTAACATGATCAAGTAATTACTCACTGGAATATCAATTACCTGAATATTAAGGGTTGTCCTTATTTCAGGATGCGTACAAAAAACCAAGGTCATGTACTTGATTTCACCTATGGTCGTTTGTTGTAAACTATTATAAGAGAGAATGCTTCTGTCATTTTCATTTGTACAATACAAGCCTAGATATTCCATAATAATCTTCGACATTACACTTGGGTCCGAACCGCCGTCAATGAGACAACAATGGGAAATTTTGTCCATAATCCTTACAAAATAAAAGGGGGGGGGGGAGGGGTTTACAGGGTGCCTAAAGTTATGTACACCTACTTTATTTACATTTGAATCCTCTTCATCTACCTCTTTAGAGAGGTTGGCTACAATGGAAGATTTTCCTTCCATAAATTTTTTTAGATGCTTTTGTTTCTCAGGGATGACAACCATGTCCAGGAGGGTAGCATCAACTTTTATATTAACCAATTTATTGAGAATGTTGTATTTGGAAGAGGGAAGAAAGGACGTAGTTCCTTGAGTTTCAGGAGCCTTAGAAACCTGAACAACAACAGCTCGTGAAGATGATATTTGGCTTGAAGAAGTGCGAGGAGGATCATATTTACCTTTTGGAGCATAGGATTTATTCCTAGTATTTATGATCATAACATCCTCTAGCTCTACAAAGTCTAGGAAAACAATAGTAGTTTCAGGTCTTTTACCAAATATTTTATCTCTGACACTCTTCTTTACCTCACACGTACTTTCCTCATGGTGTTCCTCACAAAAGTTACACCAACTACGAGGCATGATGGATTTAGGTTGAAAGTTATTTTCATTTAGATTCTTAAAGGGTGGTGAAGAAGAAGATGAAGCCCCAGGGGTAAGAGAGGGGACATTTCCTTTCCACTCATACGCTATCATTAGATTATTCATGTCCTGTACAAGATTTAAGAGGGTGAACATATCCGTCTGTTTAACTGAATCTCCCTTAGGAAGACCTGTTCTTTCGAGTTATTCTTCATACTCTAAACAAGTATGCAGAGCAGAACCAAGGTTATCAATGGCCTTTTATTCAAGCCTATGATGGTAGGGGGAAGGTAAAGAATTATTATAATTCATGAAAGCGACTTGGTTCTGAGGGCGAATAAGTTCGGGAATTGGTTATATAATTTTGTGAAACGCAAGTTGAAAGGCTTGATAGTTTAACCATCCTTATAAGCAATGTTATTATATTCCCATATCTGCTCGGTTGGGCTTTTGGATTTCCCATAGGTAGACTTGAACCAATAGACTAACTCCTCCCAAGTGGAAAGAATATTAGGAGTAAGGTCAAAGAAATCGGTCACAGCCTTCCCTTCAAGGGAATTAACAAATAAGCACAGATAGGTGTCATTGTCATTGAATCCTATGTTGTGATAGGCATTAGAAAATGCCATCAAGTGTTCATTCGTAGTGACCGTGTTATTCCTTGAAAACCTAGGGATATTCTCTTTGAATTTAGGAAGTGGATGAGTAACAGGTGCTAGGTTAAGAGAGGAGGAAACATGCCATGGAGTAGTTGTAGCATCTTCTTCAAACTGAAAAAGCCCATATTTTTTAATGAGTTTGGTGGGGTTTGTGGTAGATTGGAAAGGGACTCGATGAATATATAATCTACCAATCACCAACGAGGCTGAAGGTTGATATGAAGAAGCACCTCCAGTGCCACCAGAGACACCACTAGATGCCATATTGTGAACGATAGGTAAGGGAGAGAAAGATGAACTGGATGAATCAGACAAAGTTCTCCTTAGAGTACTTTGTTGAACTGACAAAACAACGTTTCTTCTTTCTATTTCAGCAATAGGATTGATCTCAGGTGATAAAAGTCTTCATATCCTAGAGATGTGAGGGTTTAAGGACATTAAAAGAAGATCAAAAGTGTAGGAAAAATAAATCTATAGTTGATTCCTAGGCTATCTTTGCCTGGCTTCCCAACGTTCTTGGACATTTATGTATTTTTCAATTGCTTCCCATGAGTGTTCAATCTCAACCCAGGTATTAACGATATCTAATATGGTATTAAACAAGGTTAAAGCAATGCCGGTCTGATCTTTAAGATTGGGTTCAGTATTGGGCTTCCTTGCAACAGGTACAGTCACGAAGAAAAGAAACAATCGAAGAATCAATATCAGAAATATAAATATATTCAATGAAAATCAAGCATATAATCAACCAGAGAGATATTGAAGATATCCCCAGTATGATTGCAAAATAAATGTTGAGGAAAATATATGAAATTATCTTACTCAAGCATTTTCAAATCTTGCTTGGCTAAGGCAAGATAGTCGGGAATGTTACCCTATGTTTATAGCCTCAAAAGTGTTTCTCAATCCACAAATATTAATTACAAGGGCTTAGGATGATTTTTTAAAATAAAATATTGTTGCAAAATATAACATTTTTATATAATTTTTTGAATATATCAGATTGAAAAAATTAAATGTGGAGATCAAAAGAAAAAATACCAAGTCACATATCAACATGGATGAGACAGAATAACAATCACTTTATTTCATTCCAAGAAATCAAAATAATCTTTCTCTTTATAAAAATCCCTATGGGGGCATGGATCAAGGTCAAACTAAGATATCCCCAATGAAAACCATACAAAAGAACCTTGACAAGAAGTAAAAAATGAACTTTAAAATCTGGATCAACTTGCCACAGACTCCTTCTCACTTAACTCTGGACAATATCCTTTATCAGTCATGAAATTTAATTCATAAACAGACAAGTCTACACAGACTATCAAAGATAGATCAACAAGCGTTTGAATGATATGATTCAACTTTGAACCTTGCTTTCTACAATAGGACCCTGCTGTCATAAAAGAGAATTAGGATTTTAATGAATTGAAAAATGAATGAAAACTGAACTATCTCAATAAAACTCAAGAGAAAACCTTTGTATGCTTTCTCCTTCTATTCTCCCCTTGTTCTTCCTTCTCATTTGGCTTTTATGCATTCCAAATTAGTTGAAGTAGTTCAAGTACCTCATTTAGTTAAGTTAAATAAAACTCAGCTAACTTTTAGTTTAGGGGAAGAATTAATAATAATAATAAAGGGTCTTTTTTTAAATAATAACTAGTAGGTGGGACCCCTTGTGACTCCCTTTAATTTCTTAACAAAAATAAACGTAATTAGATAATAAAACAAACACATCCCTCCTTGTGGTTCCCATAATCATTTCCTCAATTTGAAATTTAAATATCAAAGATATTTCAAATTAAATCAAAATAGGTAAATATCCACAATATCCAAAAATAGTTTGTTGTCCAAAACTTCCAGCAATACATTGTCCTCAATAAATCAATAATAAAACATAATAACAAACCTTATTTTCCCCTTTGAGAGGTAATATTTGCTATGTTGTTTCTATCCCCTTTTGAAATCCCTGAATTAGCCTTAGGTTAGGTAGAACCTTGAGGCTTGATCTCATTGATGACATGGGAACAATCATCTCTCAAGTGCATACAGGATGATACTGACTTGGCTGAATCAATTGAAGGAGAGGAGGGGGAAGCATTAGATTTTCCTTTGTCGTGCATATGGTGGGCCTCTGTTTTGAGTCTTTTTATTGCATGGGAGGACTGTATAGGTGAGTGTGTAGGGGAAATATGAACATTTGGGTTAACAGGTGGAGGAGGATTAGGAGGTAAAGACAATTTTTTCCAGCCGCGATGGTGGGAGACTGTTGGGTGAACAATATCCTTCCATTCGGCATTCTCGGGAAGTTCAGGTTGCAAAGATACATGAGGGGGCATAGGGATACTAGGAACATGTTGGGGATGGAAGGGAGGCCTCTCTGGCCTAGGCTGGACTATCCCTTGCCCAATCCAATTGAAAAATCCATCTTGAAAGAGTTGGTTTAACTCTTGAGGATTGGCATCGAAATGTATTGAGAATCCGGGTCTTCTAGGATCTCTGTTCCAGTTTCCTCTGCCCCTATTATTTCGGCCTTGAATTCCTTTGTTGAAGAAGCTCATCTTGTATGCAACAATTATTAGAAAATTTCTCTTATACAGACCATACATGAGATTCTCTTAATATGAAACAAAGTTTGGCTCAACAATTAACATCAGACCCGTGCAATACAATCCATAAAATGTATTTAATAATTGTCAAATGAGCAGGGCATAAAATAGGGTTCATGGGATATATGAGGGGATTGTATTGAGATAAAAAGTGATATCATGACAGGGAGTAAGAACACGATTATTGCTTGACAACTCATTAAACAAATGATTGTGCAACAATACCAAAACATATCAGTTGCCATCTATCTCTGTGTCATTTTTTATCGTTGTCATACAAAGTTTGAATTTAATTTTAATGAACAAGGCATGCAAAATGAATTTGGGATCGTGAGGGGATTTATAAAGAGAGAAAAAGTGGGAAAATGAGAGGGAATTAGAGGGATAGTGTTCATAAAATAAATTAAATAAATCAACTATCATAAATCTGTTTCAAATTTAATCCAAAAAGCATCCACTTCCCAGACCAAAACATTCACTGTTCCTCAATTTCATACAAACTGCTTGTTGTCTCAATTAAACAATTTAATTTCCCAGAAATCTTTAATTTATAACAGTCTGTGCATTTATGTAATGATTATGCAAATATTTTCAATTCCACAATACTGTATATGTTAATGCTAATCTCTTTCCCTTTTTAAAGAAATCATACTATGCATAACGATTCCATTATCTATATCGAACATTCAGCTTTGGAAACAAAACAATAATACACCCAGGATAAACAATCAACAGTCACTGCCCTTTAACAAAAATTGGGCCCGATTTAAATACACAGATATTTTTTTTTAAATCATGGAAAGACTTAAGAGCATGCTCGGTGAACCAATCATACACAGGCCTCTATCATATAATTGACACAATCTTGAATCGACAACAATAGTCAAATCTAAAAATATAACCCCAAGCTTGATCTCTGTGTGAATTAATATGTATAGAATTATTTTTAAAACAATCATAGTCTGCACAGTGATTCCCATAATATGTATGAAGAGAACATAACTAAATTGACACATAGGAATCTCTGTTAAATTTTGATAGAACCATGATCGGGATTGGTGAAACAATCACTCACACAAGTGTCTTCTTATCTTTAAATGCAATCATGGTCATGTTGGGATTAAACAAAGTAAGAGAAACCATAATTGATTAGAAGGACAAATCTTGACTATAGGTAACCCTACTTCTATTTTTGTTCAAATGAATTCATCACAGAGAGGATACACATAGATTAAACCAAGAGGAGGGAGCCCGTGCCTTTAAAATTTCCACAATTCATTAAATTTTTAACCCAAAACTTGACAAACCCCAGAAGATGCCCGAGGAAGGTAGAGGCAAATCAGAGTCCAAGTCGGGATCTTTAAATTTTTTTGTAGAGAGGCAACATAAGCCTACTTGTCTTTAAAAAACATAGAGAACTCATGGTCTTTCATATCCTCATATCCATTTACCATTGATTAACAACCACATGCCACAATATAATCTTGAAAAAAAAAAGCAAAGAGCCATGCTCTTTAAAAAAAAAAAAAACATAGTCCTTCAACTTATAAATCCAAGCTTTTGAATGTACTATAAGAGAATTCCCGAGTGAAAAATAAATCAATTCAAGCTAAGCAACCTAGCTGCACACATACACCTATAACACATTTTTTTGTAGAGAAGAGATGAGGGTTAATTTAAACAGTGATGGGTACTCGAAAAACACAGAGAGATAATGTCTCTTTCGAACACCCAGGAGGTTGATAACTTTTGACAACAATTGACAGTGGGGACATACAACATAAAAATGGTCATGAGAGGAGCGGGTGTGAAAAATCTTCATGAAAATAATTTCAGGACACAACTCATATCAACTCAATATATACACAAGTCTCTATCAAACATTTTGGGCCAACCAAGACTTGACTGTGGAAAGCCTTCCATGAAATGCCAGTCAAGAATGATTCATTAGACAATAGCTCGGGGCTTTAGACAAAATAACCACACCACTATCGACTGACACATTGAAAATTGGATAAATAATCATAATGACGATCGAGAGGGAAAAAGGGTTGGCAACCTTTGAAATACAAACTGGTGGTTAAAACCCTTCAACAATAAAAATAAGAACCCGTTGCACTACTATTACCATTTTCCACAGAACATCGTCATTAAAAAACAAGCTATCTTATTCAATAACCAATGCGCAAAATCTATAATCAATAACACCCATACTTCTCTTACACATACCAACATTTCACAGTAATCACTGAGAATCCATAATAAAATATTTACACTCAGTCGAAAACGCAATAAAATACATAATCCATGCATTCCTGAGCCACCATTTGATTCATAATACAGAGAGTCCATCATGGATGGAAAGCTAAGAGCCATACCTGTGAGAAAATCGCTTCAATGAAGAACAATTTGAGTTTTCCCCGACCAATCCTGAAAACTCAGAGCTTCCATAACCAACAAAACAACAATGCAACTATGCTAGGGTGACAGGATCAAGGGAGGTTTGGAGTGACATGCAGTAAATGCACGTCACTTCCTCACCTGGCCCTATTAAATTCCATGTACGAGACATCCCACTAACATAACATTCCCCATTAACATCAAAACATATTCAATCCCAATATTCAATGTCATATCCTTTGTAGATTCGATAACATATCAATTGCATAGTGCACCACCTGAGATATATCATATTTGTACGTTAACCTCTTGCCATAACTCCATACAATAATCACATATCAACTTACAATATGTGCCTCCATTCAACTCTTTAATAAAAAGTTGCATATCCTTTAACCAAAACACATAGTATAATAGCTAGGTCCAGCACTTGTATACATTTATACATTCATTTGAAGTTTATATGTAGTCTTTTACCATGGCCTTAGGATTAACACATAGTTCCTTTTTTTTTTGTTTTGAGCTAGCTCCCATTTAATTATCCTTTGCATAAATCATATATGGATTAGTAATCAAGGTTATAACATAACATAGCATAGCACCTGTAAACAACATGATCCTCATAACCATAGAACTGATATGTATCACAAGTAAATATCAACAACATTTATCCACAATGCATCAACCACCCATTTATCATATCAAATGAGACCAAGCCTACATCATCAAAAGTTTAGGATTGTGTAGGAAACATCATAACATAAGCAACATATAAGGGTGACATGTCTATTTTTGTGCCTCTAGTCTACAAGGGGGTCCCACCTACTAGTATTATATTATTATCATAATTAAATAATAGTGCTTAGAAATACTTTGCGAACATAATTCTTTGTTGCGATTTTAATCGTCAACACCTTCCATAATAGGATCCATTGTATGTTGTTTCCCTACCTCAAGGATTTTGATATAATAAAGTGGTGGTTTTCTATATTGTTCCATATATCTTGTGTGGTGATTATATTAAGATATTTTTGTTACTATTGTGTTATTTTCTATTCAATTATTTGAAACTTAACGATTGTGACTGCGTATTATCGCGAATATTGTATTTTGAGAGAGGAGACTATGAGAGATCGAAGAAGAAGTTACAAATTGTGTGCTATACGTTGAATCCATTCATTTTGCTGGATAATAATAAGGAAGGAGCTGACAGTTTCTATGGTGGATGTAGCCCACACTGGGTGAACCACGTATATATGTGTCTCTATTGTATTGTGTATCTTTTGTGTTTTATTTCCACATTTGTTTTATTTTATTGCTCCGCGATCCCGTTTTTCTAACAATTTGACTAATTACCAAGATCCAATATGTTGGTTGTGGAGCCTGATTATCTTCTTGATTCAGATGTTTGTTTCATTTTTTCTTGGACCCCATTCCATAATGGGGGGCTGTGGGTGGGATTCTCCCCCCACAACTATTTCCATGGGGGGTTTAGGGGGGGCAACGACAATTTTTGTATGCCCCCCATGGCGATGGATTTGGGGGTAGCGCCCTCGAAGCGAAATATTGGGAAAATTGCCTTGTAAAATATTGTAATTTCATAGTCAATATGGACTGTTCATTACAAGGTTGTAGATTTGACAGTAGAAGTTGTTTTTAGGGTATTTTTCCCTAGAAGTAAACCCTCTCTTATGAGGGAATTTTATTGCGGCTACATATTATTACGAATATTTTATTTTGAGAGAGGAGACTGTGAGAGAAATAAGAGGAAGTTACAGTGGGTGTGTTGTAGGTTGTATCCCTTCATTTTGTTGGATAATAAAAAGGAAGGACTTGGAAATTTCTCTCGTGGACATAGCCCACAATGGATGAACCACACATATCTGTGTCTCTATTGTATTGTGTATATTATATGTTTTATTTATGCATTTGTTTTATTTTATTACTCTGTGATTCTATTTTTCTAACAACTGGTATCAGAGTGAAAGGTAACTCGCAGGAAAAGAGGGTTCCTAGTTCGAGTGGGAGCAATGGAGAAAGATGGAAATTTTATGGTTGATAAATTTAACGGCCAAAACTACCAGTTATGAAAGATGCACATGGAAGATTATTTATATCAGAAGGATCTATTCCTACCATCGGGTGGAATAGAAAAGAAGTCGATGACCATGAAGGATGAAGAATGGGAAGTTCTTGACATAAAGGCACTAGGAATGATACGGTTGAGCCTAGAAACGTCAGTGGCTTTAAACATTTCGAAAGAAAATGCAACTAAGGAGTTGATGGACACATTGGAGAAACTATATGAAAAACCCTCAACGTCCAATAAGGTATTTCTAATGAAGATATTATTTAATATGAAGATGTCAGAAGGTGGGTCTGTTGCAGATCATTTAAATGAAATTTAATACAGTTACTAATCAACTAAGTTCTGCAAAAGTGGACTTTGATGATGGGGTCAGGTCTCTTATAATATTTTTCTCATTGCCAGAAATATGGAATGGCTTGGTCATGGTTGTAAGTAACTCTGTATCTGGTTCAAACACTCTAAATTTGATGCATTTGTTGGTATTATCCTTAGCGAGGAAATGTGATGTAAAAGGATAGGTGAGACATCAGGTAATGAGTTAAAAATATAGAACATGGGAAAATAAAAGGATAGAGGAAAGGGCTCAGGGAACCTTTGGGAATTATAGGAAGGTTAGATCCAAATCCAGACTAGGAAAGATAGAATGTTGGAATTGTGGGAAGAAAGGACATCTGAAGAAAGACTGTAGAGCTCCAAAGAAAGAAAGAGATGGACAACAGAGAAAAATTAGGAAGAAAATGTAACAGGTAATGTGTTACAAGATGATTTGATTCTTTCTGTAGATAATATTTATAAGTCTTGGCTAGTAGATTATGGGGCTTCATTTCATGCCACACCCCAAAGGAAACATTTTCTAGATTATGTTCAAGGTGATTTTGGACAGGTTCATTTAGGTGAATATGCACCATGCAAAATTGTTGGAATGGGAAAGGTAAAAATAAAGAAAACGAATGGAAACAAATGGTTGTTGAAAGAGGTAATACATGTTCCAGATCTAAGGAAAAATCGAATTTCAATAGGGCAGTTGGAAAGTGAGGGTTGTATATCCATATTTACATATAAGGTGTGGAAGTTCACCAAAGGATCACTGGTGATAGAAAAATGAGAGAAGGTAGGTACATTATATTTATCTACTGGTAATACTAACTCTTCTATTTCTTTAGCTTCTACAAGAGTGGATGCATCACTATGGAATCATAGTATTGTACACATGAGAGAGAAGGGGATGCAAATACTTCACAAAATAAATTTGTTTCCATATCTTAAACAAATTGATTTTGATTTTTGTGAGCATTGTGTTTATGGAAAACATAAGAGAGTCATATTTCTCATAGTCCGAAAGGAAAAAAAGAGTGGAAGGTTAGAGCTTGTGCATACAGATGTATGAGGACCATATCATGTATCATCTCTTGGTGGCTATTGTTATTATGTTACTTTTATTGATGATGCAACTATAAAAACTTGGGTTTATTGCATTTGACAAAAATATGATGTTTTTGATACTTTTAAGAAAAGGAAATCTTTGGTTGAGAATGAGACATGAAAAAGGTTGAAGTGTCTCAGATCAGAAATGGAGGTGAATATTGCAACAAAGAGTTTTATTATTACTGTTCATACCATGGGATTTGTAGAGAGAAGACATTTCTAAGAGCACCATAGGAAAATGGTGTGTCAGAAAGGATGATCAGGACAATCATGGAGCATGCAAGGACTATGGGATTGCATGTTGGGTTTCCCTTACAGTTTTGGGCAGATGTTGTAAATATTGTTGTTTACTTTATAAACAGAGGACCTTCAAGATATTTGTATGGTATAATTCTAGAGGAGGAATGGACAGGTAAAAAGGTAAACTATTCTTTTTTGATGACTTTCAGTTGTAAAGAATTTGTCTATATTGATAAAGAAAATAGAACAAATCTTGAGGAAAAATCCAAGAAGTCTACCTTTATTGGATACGGTGTTAATGATTTTACTTATCTCTTATGGGATTATGAAAATTACAAATCATTAGGAGTAGAGATGTCATATTCAATGAGAAGGTCAAGTACAAAGATCATTTGCAGGGAAAGAAACAGGAAAAAGGAAAACCAAGATACACAGTGCTTGATGAGATCACTGAAAAAGAACTTCCAAAGGTACCATAAACTCAAAATGTACAACAACAGGAGCATAAGGTACCTCAAACTCATACAAGTGTTGTTAGAAGATCTACTAGGTTAAGTAGACCCCCTGAACGACACTCTCCTTCATTGTATTATTTATTGTTGACTGATTCTGGTGAACCATAATGTTATGAAGAGGCAATGCAGATAGACACTTAAAACAAGTGGGAGAAAGGAATGCAAGAGGAAATGTATTCCTTGGTAAATAACCAGACTTGGGACTTGGTTCAGTTTCCTGTAGGAAAAAGAGAATTTCATAATAAATGGGTTTACAAGTTGAAGGAAGAATATGGAGGAAAAAAATGGTACAATGATAGACTTATTGTAAAGGGTTTTGCACAAAAGAAAGGTATAGATTTTGTTGAAATATATTCTCATGTGGTTAATATGACTTCAATTAGGACTATTTTAAGTCTTGTGGAAATAGAATATTTGCATCTTGAACAGTTAGATGTAAAAAAAAAAAATTCTCCATGGGGATTTGTAAGAAGAGATTTATATGCAGCAACCATAGGGGTATGAGGTCAAAGGGAAGGAAAATTTAGTATGCAGGTTGAAGAAGAGCTTGTATGGATTAAAGCAAGCTCTAAGATAGTGGTATTTTAATTTTGAAAGGTTTATGACATAACACAGTTATAGTATATGTCATTCTGATCACTGTGTTTATTTTATAAGGATAGAAAATGGAAGCTATATTATCTTGCTATTGTATGTAGATGACATGCTTGTTGTAGGGTCTAATATGCAGGATATAAATGTGCTCAAGAACAAACTATATAATTAATTTGCAATGAAGGATTTGGGTGCTGCAAAGAAAATACTTGGTATGCAAATAACAAGAGACAGGAAAAATCACAAATTGACATTGTCCTAGGGTGAGTACATAGAGAAGGTGTTGGAGAGGTTTAGAATGCAGAATGCAAAACCAGTTAGTACACCTTTGGCCAACCATTTCAAATTAACTAAGAAAGTGTGTCCCAAGACATATGAGGAGATATAATACATGTCCAGGGTCCCTTATTCATCAACAGTTGGAAGCTTGATGTATGTGATGGTTTGCACAAGACCAGATATTGCACATGCAGTGGGAGTTGTGAGAAGGTATATGAACAATCTAGGTAAAGAACATTGAGAGACAGTAAAGTGGATTCTCAGGTATTTGAGAGGTAATTCTACTCATGCATTCTGTTTTGGAGGTTCAGACACTATTCTATAGGGATATGTTGATTCAGATATGGCAGGTGATAAAGATAGCTGGAGGAGCACCACAGGGTATGTTTTTACTGTAGGTGGAACAACACTAAGTTGGATTTAAAAACTACAAAATGTTGTTGCACTTTCAAAAATAGAATCAGACTATGTTGCTACTACAGAGGCTAGTAAAGAAATGATTTAGTTACAAAGGTTTATGGAGGAATTGGGAAAGAAGCACGAGAATAACAGGTTTTACTGTGACCGTGAGAGTGCCATTCATCTTGCAAAGAACTTAGCCTTCCATTCAAAGACTAAGAATATACATCTCAATTTCCATTTCATACAATCTGTCTTGGAAGATGGACATTTGAAGTTGAAAAATATAAACACTGGACATAATCCTACAGTCATGTTAACAAAGGGAGTAACCAGGGAGAAATTGAGTTCCTTCTCAATTTCAGTTGGTCTTCAAGCATGAAGCTGAAGATGATAAATTTTTCCAGGTCTAAGGTGGATTATATTCCAATAGGTAGAAAAGAAGTGGAGTTGTTGTGATCAGTCTCTAAGTGGGAGATTCTTGGTTGTGGATTCTAATTATCTTCCTGATTCAGATGTTTGTTTTAGCCGTGCTTGGACCTGATTCTCTAGCCGGGGGGGTATGGGTGGGCTTGCCCTCCCACAATTATCATGAGGGGGGTCTAGGGGGGGTGGTAAAAATTCTTTATCCCCCCCTGGTGGGGGATTCAGGGGAAGCACTCCTGGAGAAAAATATTCAGAAAAATTGCCTTGTAAAATATTGTAATTTCATAGTCAATATGGACCGTTCATTATAAGGTCTCAAATCTGACGATAGAAATTATTTTTAGGGTTTTTTTCCCTAGAAGGAAACCCTCTCTTATGAAATAATTGTATTATGATTGCGTATTATTATGAATATTGTGTTCTGAGAGAGGAGATTGTTAGAGAAAGAAGATGAAGTTACAACGGGTGTGTTGTAGGTTGTATCCCTTCATTTTGCTAGATAATAAAAAGGAAGGACCTGACAATTTCTCAGGTGGACGTATCCCACACTGGTTGAACCACATATACATGTGTATCTATTGTATTATGTATATTCTATGTTTTATTTATGCATTTGTTTTATTTTATTGCTCCGCGATATTTTTTTTTCTAACAACTGGTATCAGAGCGAAAGGTAATTCGCAGGAAAAAAAGGTTCCTTGTTTGAGTGGGAGAAATGGAGAAAAATGGAAAGTTTAGGGTCAAGAAATTTAACGGCCAAAACTACTAGTTATGGAAGATGCATATGTAAGATTATTTATATTAGAAGGATCTATTCCAACCATTGGGAAAAATATCAAAGAAGCCAACGACCATGAAGGATGAAGAATGGGAGGTTGTTGATACAAAGACACTAGGAACGATACAGTTGAGCTTAGAAACGTCGGTGTCTTTAAACATTTAGAAAGAAAAGTTAACAGAGGAGTTGATGGGTGCATTGGATAAACTGTATGAAAAACCCTCAACATCCAATAAGGTATTTCTAATGAAGAGATTATTTAATATGAAGATGTCAGAAGGTGGGTCTATTGCAGATCATTTAAATGAATTTAATACGGTTACTAATCATCTAAGTTCTGTAAACGTGGGATTTTATGATGAGGTTAGGGATATTATAATATTTTTCTCATTTTTAGAAAGATGGAATGGCTTGTTCATGAATGCAAGTAACTCTGTCTCTGTTTCAAACACTCTAAAATTTTATGATGTTGTTGGTGTTATCCTTAGCGAGGAAATGCGATAGAAAAGAACAGGTGAGACATCAGGTAATGCATTAAAGATGGAGGATAGGGGAAGACAAAATAATAGAGGAAAGGGCTCAGGGAACCATGGGAATTCTAGGAAGGGTAGATCCAAATCCAGATTGGGAAAGATATAATGTTGGAAATGTGGGAAGAAAGGACATTTGAAGAAAGATTGCATAGCTCCATAAAAACAAATATATGGACAACAGGAGAAAAATCAATAAGCAAATGTAACAGGTTATGTGTTAAAAGATGCTTTGATTCTTTCTCTAGATAATATTTCTGAGTATTGGGTAGTATATTATGGGGCTTCATTTTGTGCCACACCCCATAGGAAACATTTTCTAGATTATGTTCAAGGTGATTTTGGACAGGTTCATTTGGGTGATGATGCACAATGAAAAATTGTTGGAATAGGAAAGGTAAAAATAAAGCAAAGGAATGGAAACCAATGGTTGTTGAAAGAGGTAAGACATGTTCCAGATCTAAGGAAAAATCTAATTTAAACATGGAAAATGGAAAGTGAGGGTTTTATATCCATATTTATAGATAACGTGTGCAAGTTAACCAAAGGATCATTGGTGATAGCAAAAGGAGAGAAGGTAGGTACATTGTATTTATGTACTGGTGATACTGACTCTTCTATCTCTTTAGCTTCTATAGGAGTTGATACATCATTGTGGCATCATAGGCTTGGACATATGAGCAAGAAGGGGATGCAAATACTTCACAAAATAAATTTGTTTCAATATCTTAAACAAATTGATTTGGATTTATGTGAGCACTGTGTTTATGGAAAACAAAAGAGAGTTAGATTTCTCAGAGTCAGAAAAGAAAAGAAGAGGGAAATGTTAGAGCTTGTGCATACATATGTATGGGGACCAACTGATGTATCATCTCTTGGTGGCTCTTGTTATTGTGTTACTTTTATTGATTATGCAACTAGAAAAAAATGGGTTTATTTCATTTGACAAAAATATGATGTTTTTTATAATTTTAAGAAAAGAAAAGATTTGGTTGAGAATGAGACATAAATTTTTTTTAAGTGTCTCAGATTAGAAAATGGAGGTGAATATTGTAGCAAGGAGTTTGATGATTATTGTTCATACCATGGGATTCATAGAGAGAAGACATTTCCAGGAACACCACAAGAAAATTGTGTGTCAGAAAGGATGAATATGACACTCATGGAGCGTGCAAGGAGAATGAGATTGCATGTTGGGTTTCCCTTACAGTTTTGGGAAGATGTTGTAAATAATGATGTTTACTTAATAAACATAAGACATTCAATATCTTTAGATGGTGGAATTATAGAGGAGGAATGGACAAGTAAAAAGGTAAACTATTCTTTTTTGAAGACTTTCGGTTGTGAAGCATTTGTCCATATTGATAAAGAAAATAAAATAAAGCTTGAGGCAAAATCCAAGAAGTGTACCTTGATTGGATACATTCTTAATAATTTTTGTTATCGCTTATAGGATTATGAGAATCACAAAATCAATAGGAGTAGAGATTTCATATTCAATGAGAAGGTCATGTACAAAGATCAGCTGCGGGGAAAGAAACAGGAAAAAGAAAAACCAGAATACACAGTGCTTGATGAGATCACTGAAAAAGAAATCCCAAAGGTACTAGAAAATCAAAATGTACAACAACAAGAGAAACAGGTACTTCAAACTTCTACAAGTGTTATTATAAGATCTACTAGGTTAATTAGACCCCCTGACCGATACTCTCCTTCATTTTGTTATTTATTATTGACTGATTCTGGTGAACCATAATGTTATGAAGAGGCAACGAAAATAGACACTAAAAAGAAGTGGGAGCAAGGAATGAAAGAGAAAATGGATTCCTTGGTAAATAACTAGACTTGGGACTTGGTTCAGTTGTCTGCAAGAAAGAGAGCATTGTAGAATAAATGGGTTTACAAGTTGAAGGAAGAAGATGGAGTAAAAAAGCAGTACAAGGATAGACCTGTTGTAAAGGGGTTTGAAAAAAAGAAAGGTATATATTTTGATGAAATATTTTCTCATGTTGTTAAGATGACTTCAATTAGGACTATTTTAAGTCTTGTGTCAATAGATGATTTTCATCTTGAACAATTAGATGTAAAAACAACTTTTCTCCATGGGGATTTGGAGGAAGAGATTTTTGTGCAACAACCACAAGGGTATGAGGTCAAAGGGAAGGAAAATTTGGTATGCAGATTGAAGAAGAGATTGTATGGCTTAAAGCAAGCTCCAATGTAGTGTTATTTGAAGTTTGACAGATTTATGATAGAACGAGGTTACAGTAGATGTTATTCTGATCACTGTGTTTATTTTAAAAGGCTAGAAAATGGAAACTATATTATCTTTCTATTGTATGTAGAGGACATGCTTGTTGTAGTGTCTAATATGAAGGATATCAATGTGCTCAAGAAGAAACTATCTAATTCATTTGTGATGAAGGATTTGGGTGCTACAAAGAAAATACTTGGTATGAAAATAATAAGAGACAAGAAAAATTGCAAATTGACATTGTCTCAGGGTGAGTACATAGAGAAGGTGTTGGAGAGGTTTATAATGCAGAATGAAAAACCCGTTAGTACACTTTTGGCCATCCTTTTCAAATTAAATAAGGAAATGTGTCCCAAGACACATGAGGAGATAGAATACGTGTCCAGGGTCCCTTATTCATCAACAGTTGGTAGCTTGATGTATGTGATGGTTTTCACAATACGAAATATTTCACATGTAATGGGAGTTGTGAGAAGGTATATGAACAATCTAGGTAAAGAACATTGGGAGGCAGTAAATTGGATTCTTAGGTATTTGAGAGGTACTTCTATTCATGCATTATGTTTTGGAGGTTCAAACACTGTTTTACAGGGATATGTTGATTCAAATATGGTAGGTGAGAAATATAGAAAGAGGAGCACCACGGGGTATGTTTTTACCACAAGTGGAACACAAATAAGTTGTATTTCAAAACTACAAAAGGTTGTTGCACTTTCAACAATAGAATCATAGTAAGTTGTTGCTAAAGAGGCTAGTAAATAAATGATTTGGTTACATAGGTTTATGGAGGAATTGGTAAAGAAGCAGGAGAATAGCATCGTGTACTATTATAGTGAGAGTGCCATTCATTCTACAAAGAAATCATCCTTCCATTCAAATACTAAGCATATACAACTCAGGTACCATTTCATTAGATCTATCTTAGAAGATGGACATTTTAATTTGGAAAAGATACACACTAGCCAAAATCTTGCATACATGTTAACAAAGGGAGTAAATAGGGAGAAAATCAGTTCCTTCTGATCAGTTTCAGTTGGTCTTCAAGCATGAAGGTGAAGATGATCAGTTTTTCCAGGTCCAAGGTGGAGTATATTCCAACAGGTAGAGCAATAGTGGAGTTTTTTTTATCAATCTCCAAGTGGGAGATTTTTGGTTGTGGAGCTTGATTATCTTTCTGATTCATATGTTTGTTCCAGCCGTACTTGGACCCCATTACCTAAGGGGGGGATGTGGGGGGAATTTCCCCCTCACAACTATCGCCAAGGGAGTCCAAAGGGGGGAAAAAACAATTTTTGTAGACCCACCCAAGCAGGTGATTGGAGGGAAGCACCCCCAAAGTGAAATATTGGGAAACATTTCCTTGTAAAATATTGTAATTTCGTAGTGAATATTGACCATTCATTATAAGGTCACAGATCTGATAGTAGAAGTTATTTTTATGGTTTTTTTTCCCTAGAAGGAAACCCTCTATTATGAGGGAATTGTATTGCACCTGTGTATTATTACAAATATTGTATTCCGAGAGAGGAAACTGTGAGAGAAAGAACAAGAAGTTACAATGGGTGTGTTGTAGGTTGTATCCCTTCATTTTTCTAGATAATAAAAAGGAAGGACCTGGAAATTTCTATGGTGGACGTATCTGACACTGGGTGAACCACATATATATGTGTCTCTATTTTATTGTGTATCTTCTATGTTTTATTTTTGCATTTGTTTTATTTTATTGCTCCACGATCTTGTTTTTTAACACAATAGTTGTATAGGTGGGTGTATTTCCACCCAAAATTTTGTTTGTTTCATTGCCAAGTTTATTACATAATTGGTTTGGGATGGCACATGTTATTGGTTCATCTAGTACTAAAGGTTCTAAGCACACTATTCCTAATATTATTGTTTGGGGCATGAGTGTCCCTATTTTTATGTCGATTAGTGGGAGTAACAATTTTGGTAACATTCTTCAAAGTGGTGGAAATTCTCCTTTCCAAATGACATGTGGAAGAAAGACTATACCATCATTAGGTTTCTATAGTATTGGAATATCGATTGGGGGAACTACTACTCCTAATTTTGGATCCACTTTATGGGGTAAAAACAATTTAGATCTATATCTATCCCTATACCTGGATTTTCTCCTAGATTACGCTTTTCATATGGAGTCATGTTTAATCTTGTTTCTGGAATTCCTACCAGAAGTATAATCATACCAAACATAGGGTTTCCTTTTAGTCGAGAGTTTATGCCTAACACTGAGTATCAAATTTCAATCTATACCTATCCCTAGTAGTGGAAATGTGACTCGAGGTAGTTATCCAAGCAATAATGTGGCATATGGTGGGATGCCAAGTTTTTTTATTTAGAAACCCTAATTCTATTACCACAACTTAGTTTCCATTATCAGTGATGCTAAACTTGAACGATCTATCTCATCTTATGAATCACCCAATTATCCATGATCCAATATGGTCTACAATCCCAACTAAGTTTCCTTGAGATATATAAAAAATTGAGGGTAAACCTAGAGAATATTTTCCAAACGACATTATGAATTTCCATATTTGGTGTTCATTGAACTCATTAATGGATGATGGTTTGTTTTTGCAACATTTTTAAGGAACTCTAATAGGGGTCACTTCTAAGTGGTACATTGATTTGTCATGTGCATCTCATAACAACTTATTATCATTAGCTATGCCATTCTTAACAAATTTCCAATTATCCATTCACTATGATATTGAAACTAAACTTCTAATCATTATGAAAAAATACCTTGAATCATATGTATGATCACACCCACGAATGGAGACAAAGACATCAATCGATTAGATTACCTCATCGGTCATCCATCCTTCTCAACAAGAGATTATTGGTCCTCCTAACCTATATGCTAGTGAATCATCCTAATTGTCTCAAAAATCATTGTGAGTCAATTACCAAGGCTACCAAAGCATGTGGAATCAAGTTTCACCTTGTCAAGTATGCACATTGCACCCTCCATCATTCCATTTCCAATTGAACCTCGAGACTTTGGGGTACTCCAACATAGCCCCATCGACTTGTCCAATAAAAAGGGTGGTGGTGGTGAAGAGACACTTCCACAATTTCCACATTTGAATGTGGCTTTGATACCATTTGTTGTGGGGATAGAATTTTCATTCTCCTTGAGAATACCATACCACTTGAGAATCCTAGTTGTCATGGGTCATCAACATGACCTTTCTAGTTGGGTGTGACCACCAATCACTTGTATCACCCAAAATATACCTAACCAACATGTCTCTACCAAACCCAAGCCAAGCACCTTCAACCATGTGGAATGATAGAATTCTTGTTTCACCTTATCTGATGTTATGTCATTTCCACCCAACCATAGAAAAAGTACTTTTGCCTCCCCCAATCCAAGCATACTTTAAAAATAAACTATACAATGTGAGACCATGTTGTCATTCATCTAAGCCAACACATGATATCCCATGAAGATCATGTACCTCCTTCATCAAGAATTCACACATATTCGATGAACTTATTAACACCATTCTCCTCTCATGGATAACAAACACAATCTATCATATTGCCTAGTCGCACCATCCTCCTTCTAAGCCCACTATACCTCACCTTGTCAATCATTTGTTCTACTCAATAAGACATCCTTGGTCCTCCTAGACTACACACTAGTTTACCATCCTAACCATCTTATGAATCATCATAAGTCAGCCACCAAGGCTACCAAGGCACATGGAATCATCGTGCAACTTGCCAAGTATTCCGAACATGACCTTCATCATTACATTGCCAATAGCACCTCAAGTCGGGTCTTGACACAGGGCATATAAAATTTCACTTCTTTATAACCCTTCAAGTTGAGGATTTACTATTTTGGTCTTTCAATGCAATTTTTGGGTTACAACCTAATTTGGCACAATTTTTTCCCAAATGTAATATTACCTTCCCTAAAGAATCAATGAAGTTATATGGTAATTATGTAGATCCATTTTGGATAATTTGTTCTCAATCTAATATAAATCATAAAATAGTGCATTCAAAACTTTTGCAATGCATATAATGTAGTGGAAGTCTTATAAGATATATTTGAAGCATGGAATTGCTAATAGCACTAAAAATTGTATATAGATGGAGGATTTTCAAGAGGCCTTTGATGGCGCATCCAAAAAAGTTGCAATTCATATATTGTAGGACGACTTAAAGATATATTAGAAACATTAAATTTCAAAAAACACAAAAACAATTATATATAGAGAGAGAATTTCCAAAAGGCCCTTGATGGTTAATATACCATGCCAACCTTTGAACAAATTGTGGTGTTAATGTCAACCCCGATTGTCAACCCTCACCTCAAAGAAGTCCCCTTTTATTCTTAACTTTTATTTCACAACATCGTCATAGATATGATAATTACGCATAACATCTTTCATCGCTCAATTATGAGAAAGATTAAGATTATGTTCAATGGATTGTATGACCAAGAATAGTGTCTATAATCTTGAATCTTGACCCATCAATGAAAATGGATAAATAAGAGATGTATTCCCAAATACTCCAAGTTGCACCTTGCATATCCACTATTATGGATATAATGATCCTATATCTTTGCTATCATGGATATAATCAATATAGACTTACCAAAAACAAATGACATGATTTTAAGGTGGTCTTGGATGAGAAACCTAAAAGGATTCATAAGTCACTAATAATACACATAAGATAGTCTATCCAAGGGATTCACAATAAATATCCTTTGCAAATTCAAAGTAAAATTGACTCTATGGGGTTGTTGTTGTGGTCTACAAAAATATATGTCTTAAAGAAATAAAGTATTCTATCATAACACAAATTAAACAAATTAAACAAGGAATGAATTGAAGATTGTGTACTTTTATGCAACTCAATCAATGGTAGTGATGGTTATAGGAGCTATTCTTGATCAAGATTTGGAGAGATGCTTGCATTCTTTCTCAACTATAATTTGAATGTACTAATAATGTACTTGAGTGTGAAGCATTAGTTACAAACCTTAGATATGCCTCTAATCTGAAAATGAAGTATTTGAAATACTGTAGTGATGTTGAACTAATTGCAAATTAACTTCAAAATATATGTAATGTCGTGAATGATGTTTTAAAGAGTTACAAACACAAAGTTTGGGACATGAACACATATTTTTATGTCTTTAAGAAAAATTTGTTCCTAAGGAGTGGCTCCTGGGAAATATCAACATCACTTTTTTCTCCCTTCCTTAAGTGGGGAAAACAACAATTAGCACTTGATGAACAAATCGTTTAATTCCTCTATTGAGAGCATGCAACAAAGAATAAAATTAAGACTATAAGGATGGATATATTTACCTAATCATACCAAAAATCTAAAGGCGATACCACTTTTAGGATACCAAACACATTATACCTTTTATTTATTTTAGAAGTATAATAAATAAAGGAGATATATGAATATGTATGGAAGGAGTTATAAATAAATAAAGGTTAACAATAAGAATAATTTTATTTGTGAATGTAAAGACAAAAAACTATAATTAGGTTTCAGTAAATGTGGATGAACCTACATAGA
>ML795940.1:225312-242568 GCA_009831015.1 Picea engelmannii
AGAGAGAGAGAGAGAGAGAGAGAGAGAGAGAGAGAGAGAGAGAGAGAGAGAGAGAGAGAGAGAATCAACGAATTGTATTGACTAAATGAAATAATGATACACAAGTGATATATGTTTCATATCTCAACTAATGCACCATAATGCATGAGATAATATTCCATAGTGATGGTCTAGAGTGATATGGACACACATCGACAGTCACGGTAGTTAACTGCCACCTAGTCTAAGTCAACTAGCCTCTCAGTTCTCAGTTAACTAGCTGAAAGCATCAGTAATGCACCACTTTGGTGATAATCCCATTTAAAATGTGCATTAGCAGTGATGATCCCAATGATGCATGGTGATGGAACCAATGTGGCATCAAGACTCCACTCAATTGATCCAACTAAAATGTGAACTAAATAAAATATTCCCCTAGAATGTAGGAAAAGGAATATTCTCCCTAAAATGTAGGAGACTGGATAATGACTAATAAACATAGGGAAAAACTTAGGAAAAAGAAATCTCGGTGTGTGTGAAGTATCTCCAACAACCCCCCTAAACATCACTATGGTGAAAATAAAAGAATGGGTCCTGACAACAAGGCCATGTTAAGTACCCGAAATAAAATTCACACTAAAATAAACAAGGAAATAAGGAAACAATCATGGGAAAAAACTGCCTCAAGGTACAATGTATCAAAAAAGAACTGACAATTTCTAGGAAAATGTGTCCTTCACTCCAAGACAATTGCATAGAGAACGAAACTTCTTCTTAGTGAAGGTCTTGGTGAAGATGTCTGCAGTTTGTTCTACTGAAGGAAGAAACTGCAAGTCAATGATCCCCTCATGTACTAATTCCTGAATGTGGTGCATGTGGATCTTGATATGCTTCATCCGCTACCTCTGAATTGGATCTCTGCAAAACTTCAAAGTTCTCTGGTTTTCACACCATATGATGATCGTTTGGTGAAATTGAATTCCAAACTCAATGAGAAAAATTTGTAGCCACATAGCCTGAATGATTATGTTAACTACCCATTTGTACTCTTCCTCGGGTGAAGATAGAGCAATAACAGCCTGCTTCTTGCTCGACCAATAGATGGGCCTGAAACCCAGACTGAGTGAGTAACCATATGTGGACTTGCCATCAATGTTGTCGCCAACCCAATCATAATCAGTGAACCCGATGAGGTCCAATGCAGAGTCTATTGCATAGTGAATATCAAAGGTGATGGTTCCCTGTACGTATCGAAGGATACACGTTGCAGCCTTCCAATGTAGCTCATGTGTATCTTTCATGAATCAGGAAACTTCTCCGACTGCATAGGAGAGGTCTGGTATGGAGTGTGTGAGATACAACAAACTCCCCACCGACTATCTATACATTATTTTTTCCACTAGTGGAGTGTCCTTACCATCCTCAATTTTGAATCCTGATAGAAAAGGAGTCGAGGAAAACTTGTAGACAGTTTGATGCATCATGCATCCTGAATGATATCAAGACCAAGGAATAAATTTAGCGAACCCATGTTCATCATCAAGAAACTATCATGTAGAATCCTCTTGATTGCAAAAATTGTTGAAGTCGAGCAACCAGTGATAAAAAATCATCAACATACAGAACTAGGAGTAGAAGTGAATCAATTGTCTTGAGCATGTAAACGTTCAGGTTTGACTTACAACGTACAAAGTTTTGTGACAACACATAGGATTCCATATTGGCATACATACCCTTGGGGCCTGCTTGAGGTCATAAAGGGACTTCTTTGGTCGATAGACCAAAGATGAATCCTGCATGAAGCCTTGGGGATGCTCCATATAGATCTCCTCAGACAGATCTCCATGAAGAAATGTATTCTTCACGTCCATTTGATGGACTTCCCATCCTTTGGCTTCCACAATGGAAATTTCCAAGCATATGGAATCCATCTTCTCTATTGGATTGAAGGTCTCATCATATTCAATGTCATGCACTTGATGAAATCCTTTAGCAACTAGCCTGGGTTTATATCTGCTAACCTATACATCTGTTGTGCTCTTGGTATTGTAGACCCATATGCACCTGAAAAGTTTCCTTCCTGAAGGAAGGGGAAGCATATCCCAAGTCTGGTTCTCGAGTAGGGAGTTGTACTCCTCCTGCATGGTGGATTCCCAAAAGGGATTCCCACCAACCTGTCCATAGGATTGTGGATCTAAAGAATGAAACAAGAAAATATTCTTGGGTGGAATCGATTCATTGGTGGTGGGTACAAGAGGAGTCTCCTCGAAATCATATGGATTCCTCCTAGTATAATATGGATCCCCAAAAATATCTCCTTCATCTTGAAGAGTAGTCTTGGCCCACTTGGGCCTTGGCTCTGGCTCTGCATCTACATCTACATGCAATGAATCTGCATCTAATTGTACTAACTTGGTATCTGAATCATCTGAATCCTCTGAATACAAACTCTCATATGAAGAAGAGTCGACATGTGCATGGCCATCATCTCTGACAATTGGAAGAACAAAAGTGTCTACATGCGGCTCCTGAGGTGCATGCGAGATACTTTCCTCAAATTGGACATTGTGCTCAATGATGAGCTGGTCTGTAGAGTGATCAATGAATCTGTATCCCTTCACACCATCTGGGTATCCAAAAAATATACACTATGTACTCTCTGGATCAAGTGCCTTCCTCTTCTCAGATAGAATCTTGTCCCATGCACGTGAACTGAATATACAGAAGTGGGTCACTTTCGGTTTGAGGCCTCTCTAAGCCTTGAAGGGGGTATTATCCTTGATAGATCTATGGGAATATATGTTTTAGATGTATTTTTCACAATTAAGTGCTTTATCCCATAATCTCTGTGGAAGTGAATTTTCATTCAACATGAAATATGCTATCTCTTTCAGGGATCAACAACTATGTTTTGTTGTGGAGTATAAGGAACTGTTTGCTACAACTGAATCTCATCTTCAAGACAAATATTATGTACCTCATGGTTGACATACTCCCCCCCATTATCTGTTCAGAGGACTTTGATCTTCCTTCCTGACTATGTCTCAACAAGGGCTTTGAAATATTTGAGATGTTGAAAGACCTCATATTTTTTCCTGAGAAGAAAGTCCAAGTGTAGTGTGAGAAATCATCAATAAAAATGAGCACGTACCTTGATTTACTGATTTATGGATGCGGAAAAGGGCCCATGAGATCAATGTGGATCAGATCCAAAGGAGAGGAGGCCTTCTGAGTCTTTCCTTTGTCGAATTTCTCTTGAGGGTGTTTTCCAAGGACACATCCCTCACAAATTCCTTTGGAGAAGTGGATTTTAGGTAGACCTTCAACCATTCCCTACTTTCTAAGTTGTTGCATGTATCTAAAATTTAAATTACCGAACCTTTCATGCCATATCATACTGCTTACATCAGGATGTGTAAGAATTAATGCAGAATCTGGTTCAATAAATTTAGAAAATGTGTAGAGTCCGGATTGGTGATTTACCTCACCAATAGAAATTTTGTAATTGGTTTGCATGTCGTATATATCCATAGCATCAGGTGTGAATACTACTCTCTTCTTGGTGCCATATTTTTTCATCCGATACATTGAGAGAATATTTACAGAGAGTTTGGGAAGGTGTAGCACATTCTCAAAGCTCTCGTTTTTTAGTTCATCTCTCCCTTTTCCAGTGACTTCAACTGGAGAGTCATCCTCCATCAGAATAGGATGGAATTTTGCATGCATCCAATGAATATTAGAATTCATTTTTGGATGGCATGTGGTTTGATGCACCTGAATATAAAATACAAGCATTGTGAGAGAAGTTAATGGAAATCAAAGCATGACTAGAATTATATTTCTTAGGGTTTTGATCTTCTGGCTTCTTCTTCTTGGCACCCTCGGGGATGCAATCTCTAAGGTTGTTTTGATGAAGTATTTTTTCCAATGTATATATCTGCTTCTGCATGCATGCGTATTCTGGATGGAATCATCGTTGGTAGTAAGTGCATTTCTCCCCTTTTAATCGTTGAAGGGTTTTGAGTACCCTTCCTTCTTTGGATTTGAATGTTCCTTCCCTTTGTCTTTATTTTTATATTTTTTATTTTGGTGACTGCTATCTTCTTGCACAACAAGTGCATGCGCCTTTGAGCCTTTGATTTTTTTCATGTTGATGAGATTGTTCTACTCTTGCGTCAGAGAGTCGATAAATACCTCAAGAGAGGGCATGGTCCAAGTGGCTTCAGAGGCGAGCCTAACTGAATGAAATGTGGATACAAACACTGAGTATTCCGGACTAAGTTTGGAAATAATGGTAAGAACCATTTGTTTCTCCTCAAATTTATCAACCCCGCAAGCCTTGAGTTGCGACAACAAATACTTATGTTTGGTAAACAAATCTTGGATATTGTCGAAGGTTTTTGGATCCAAAGTGAGAAGTTTCACCTCAAGCATATGTCCCCTCTTATTGTCCTATTTTCCAAAAATTCCTTCCATGGTGGTACAAAATTCATTGGGGGTTTTACAGGAGGATATCTGAAAGAGGAGTTTAGGAGAAATGAGACTGCAAATAGTTCCATATGCTTCATCCATCCCATTCAGATACTTGGATTTTTCTATGGCTGATGTGGGTTTGGTCTCTATGGTCATGGTTAACCTATATAATCTTCTTCTTCGAAGATGCAATTGCATCTTGTGCTTCCATGCAAAGAAATTGTATGGTGTAAGGATTAATTCTTTTGGAAATTCCATTTTCTTGATGTCTTCAATATTTTGTACCTACAAAAAGAGTCTGGTGTGTCTTTTTCCTAGAAACCCGTCGGCTCTGATACCATGTAAATGTGGATGAACCTACATAGATAAGATCTAGCTAGAAACAGACATACACAGTTTGCAGAAAAATGAGAAAAGACGGAAACGAGAGAGAGAGAGAATCAAAGAATTGTATCAATTGAATGAAAGAATGATAAAATACAAGTGATATACACTACATATCTCAACTAATGCACCATAATGTAATGTTCCATAATGATGGTCTAGATTTATCTGGACACATACTGGAAGTAATGTGAGTTAACTGCCACCTAGTCTAAGTCAACTAGCCTCTCAATTCTTAGTTAACTGACTGAAAGCATCAATAATGTGCCACTCTCATGATAATCCCAAGTACAATGCACATTATAAGTGATAATCCCAGTTTTTTATGGTGATGGAACTGATGTGGCATCAAGACTCCACTCAACTAATCCAACTGAAGTGTGAATTCAAGAGAAGATTCCCCTATAATGTAGGAAAAGGAATATTCTACCTAAAATGTAGGAGAAAACCTTAATAAACATAGTGAAAACCTTGGGAAAAAGAAATCCTAAGTGTGTGTGAAGTATCTCCAACAATTTCAAGTTTGTAAGATATTAGGATTTTGAAAAAATAATAAGTTAATGTAGAAATGCAAACGTGCTTAACTCAAATATTGTCTTTCTCCATAGGTAATGATATCTCATTCATGGTGCACTCTATTCTCTCACGTCAATCATGTATCTTCCTCCAAGAATTATGAATCATGTATATTCCTCCTAGCATTATGGTTACCTTTGATCCACACATTATGATTACCTTTCAAAATGATTACTTAGATGCAACTCATTAATTTCTTTATTACAATTTGATTTTTTTAATACTATTTATTTTATCAGTGTGTCTTTGCACCTTCAGGAAAAATTTCTATTATAAAAAAATTATGAATCAACAAAATGTCATTATGCTAAATATTCATTCAAAAGAATAATTATAACATTGTTTTCCCCCAAAAATAATAAAAAAGAACAACATGTCAATTCCTGCTAGCTCAACCGGTTAAGGTGTGGGTTTCGTTTGCTAGGCGACCCAAGTTCAATTCCCTTACGGTGTGTTTAGTAGGGAGGAGACACCCAAAAAATCATTCTTTTTAAGGGTTGGTGTGGCCCAGGATGGGTGTGATCCCTGGGTGATTTTGACGGCTTAGATGCCCCTGGATTGTGGTTTCTTAGCTAACAGTTGAAATGTTGACCCCGCAAGTGATGGGAATTTATAACAAACAAACAAAAAAGAACAACATAGTTAACCATGAATCTCATGTAAAATGGATTAGAAGAAAGAAAGCGAATGGACAAAAAGAAAGAGAGACAAAATGAAACAAATGGTAGTTTCAACCTTCAACCCTATATGTCAATCAATTAAAAAAAAACAACAAACATTTCATCTTAAAAGAATTGCTAAATATATAGAAAATATTAATTAAATGTTTACTACTTTAAATTGGAAAATAGCTTGCTTCTAACAAGTTTAAAGTTTAAATCTTATTCTTCCTTTTTATTTATTTATTTATTTATTCCATGTAACATATGTCACGGGAAACTTCCCAAGCACTTCCCCTTATTTTTAGAATGGTACCCAAGGTAAACTCTAGACTTTGTATGACACAAGGCCATATCAACAACTCATTAATAGATCATATATAACTCATCAACAATCAACTCACTAAGAGAAAATGTGTCACAAAGTGGAATTTGAACCTAGGCGGAGAACATAACAACATTTCCTCACAATCACTTGAGTTACACCCCATTGATTGATTTAGTGATAATTGTGTGAGAATTTATCATAATTAATTCAAATGTAATTCTCAATCTATTTTATATAATTCTATTTAAAAATTCATCATACAATTGTTTTATTTCCCCAAACAAAATAATACATGTTATAACATAGAATTTATTTGAAGTATAAATTTTATTTATAATAATTGTACTAACTTTGATTAATTGAGAAATGTTAATAATTGTGCATATATATATATATGAGAGATTTGGTTCCTTAGACGAAAAATGTGAGAGCTTTGGTTAATGTCTATATTTGGAATAGTTTCCACGATTATACAAATTCATGTTTTCTTATTTGTTACCCTACATTGGTTGTGAGTGCTAGTTCGTGATATATAAATATCAATATATCATGATTGCATTAAAAGAAGTAAGGTGCATTTTTCATCCCAATGTGAATGAGAATGTAATCAACCATAATAAAATGAAAAAATATATCACAATAATAATAAAAATATAAAACAAAGTTGACAAAACCAATAAAATAAATCAATATAAATCCATCTGAAGCATGATCTTTTAAGCACCAATTTTTTTATGACTTGGTTTATTTTTCATCCATTTTGATGCTTAATATATTTGAGGTTACAAAGGATATATACTAGTACTTATGTTAATGGAAACAATCATAGGGAGCATCGTGAGTGGTATCTCCTACTAACATAATGGTTGATTAATTAAGGAGTGAATATATTTGCCTGATCAACTTTTTCTTGAACCTACTTTACACGACATAGTGTATAAATATATATATATATGAAAAAAATATAAATATATTGTATTTAAAATTTTAAAATAAATTCTATAAATGTAAATTCTCCTCCTTTTTATATTATAAACAAAAACATAATTAAATAAATAAATAATAAAATTTACAATTTTATCACATAAACACTGATCTCTTTTGTAAAATTAAGATAAAATTTTCCATCCATTTTTAAGCATGATGTGATGTTTAGTTGAAAAGGCATATGCTATCTTATCGTTTTAGTAAAATGAATATGAAAGGCAATGTTTAGTTGAAAAGGCATATGATCTTATCTTATCGTTTTAGTAAAATGAATATGAAAGGAATTGCATGGTTGGTTGCCTATGTCTTGTTTTTATCTTAGAGACAATGGGTCTGTACTTTATTTTGTATTTGTTATCACTAATTCTTGTAAGGGGGGGGTTTTTTTTTCATTCAGATTTGGCCTTGGAGTGGAAAAATGCAAAGAATGAGAAGGAGTGGGTTGAAAAACCCACTTATCCTAAGTTCGGGGCACCAAATGAACATTCACTAAGCAGCAGACTAATCTGGGTGGCTAGAATCTGCGTGCCTAGATCTACGGTCGGGATCCAATTCCAGACCCCCCCCCGCCTTCCTTCCTTTAACGTGGGGGGGGGAGTGGGGTCCAAAATGATTATTAATGGGTAGCGCATGTCTGAATGACTAAGATTGAGGCACCTAGATCTGCAACTAAGGATTGATTCCGGACCCCCCTTGCTTTTCTTCCTTTAGCGAGGGGGGGGTTTGGAATGAGTTGGTTTTGAAAGTGGGCCCCCTTCCTATCGTGTCACCCTCTCATGTTTCCAAACCCTCTCCAAACTAAACCACTTACTGCTTCTATTACCTCCTTCACCTCCCTATGCCATCTGTCCTCCACTCTGTCTCTCACCTCCGCCCATCACATACTCCACTCATCGCTGGGCCATAGCCCCTTACTTCTCCCACGCCCCTCACACCTCTCGCCTCCCAACACCTATCCCCCCCCCTACTCTCCATGCCACATCCACCTGTGTCCCACCCATATCCTGTGGCATGTCTCGTCTGGTGTCATAGCACCACCTCATCTTCCCCCCGCATCATATCCTCCCTCTGATCTTCCGACACGTGTTCTTCCTCCTCCAAGTCACTCCGTCATCGCTACATGTTCCTCTCCCTATCCAATCCCTTTCCACCGCTTGTCTCCTCCGTTTTTCTGGTCCTCTTCCCCTATGCCAACCTTTTTGACATCCAATATGACTCCAGTGACCTGCCAAGCCCATCCATTACCACACCCGATATCCCAGCCACTCTGTCTCCTTCCTCCTGGCGCTTCCACCTCAGTGTCTACAGGGCCTCCCCCCATCTCACTCCTGCACCGCTCATGTTAAATCGTCGATGCTTGTCCATCACCCATTCACCATTTTGTGTCATGCACCTCGTGTTATTCTCATCCATGTCTACAGACCGAGCCTCTTCATAGTAGTCCAGCAAAGCAGCAACAGCCAATGAAGAGCCTCCACATTGTCCAAGTGCAGAGTTGATCGGGCCTTACCTGATCCCGATAAATCATTTATTAAGGTAGTTGATGGTGGTTGAACGTCGTCTCCTTCCATAAATAGAAAGCCAGGAAAAGACAAGCACAAAGGCAGATTGTCAGTCCTTTCTGACAGAAATCACATCCGATAAACGACTGCATGGGCAGTCTACCCAACGTATGCATGCACATCCTAACAGAGAGGTTCATCTATGCAAAGCCTTGAATGCATGACATGATGGTGTCTCAGACAGTCCCAACCAGTTGGAGTATATGTAGGCATTTTTTCCGTTTATGTTGGTATCGTTGGTAGATCTAAGCTCCCTGTTGTAAAGTTTTGATGAAGCACTGGTTTTCCCTGGTTATGTATTTGTAGGTGAAACTTCTTGTTTAATGACAGTCATATTTCTTACTCCATATTGTTTCCATCTAATACTGGAAGAGTTCATGATTGAATGATTCACATGAATCGTTGTGACTGTGTTATGATAAATGCTTTATGATAATGCTGTTGTGATTTATTTTAGTATTCTTGGAATTTGAATACAAGAAGTTCTTGTGTTTAAGTTCTTCATCTTTGGACTGTTGGAAGCGGGATACCTATAGAAAACCTTCACATTTTCTCACCGATGTCTTCCTCCTTCTCACCCTTACTACAACTTATTGTCTGAAGTTAGATTGAGACCTCACCTGTCCATGCATAGCCTAGTCCAGTATTTTGAGTTAAAGCGATATTATTCTGAGTTTACTCCCATTCCATCACCCCTTTATAAACAAATCGTGACATAAAATGATGGGTATCATGATTACTCCTGCTGCAATCCAAGAGTGACTTCTGGTGCTAACATTTTTGATGTCATTGTCAGGGATGAAGTTGAATATTTTCCCTGGGATTGAACGACATTGAGTCTCTGATTATGAAGGTGCATCAGGCATCAGAGCCCTACAAAATTGCTACTGTGCACCTGGTGACTCCATGGTGACGAATCCACTGTGGTGAACCTGTTGTTTCAGTTGTGGATTCCAAAGGAAAACACACGCGGTCTCATCCACAACTGCCTCTAACTACACCTGAAGCGGATCTAGAGAAAATTGTCAGAAAAGAAAAGGCCCTCGGAGAAGGAGTGTCGGCTGCTGAACCAGGTATTTTTGATAGTTCTCATTTTCCTCTGCTGGAAGATCCATTGTCTGCTTCTCAGTTTCCTAGCAGACCTTCTACTGAAGTTTCCCATTTCCTGAACTTTGGGAGTGTTCCTGTTGAGTTCCCTTCCCCTGGTATTACATCGGAGGGAGAAACCCTTGTCACTCCTATCTCCCTTGACGTAGAAGCCTGGTCTAGACCCAAGAACTTAGGAGATTTTCCTACTCCCAGCTTTACCACCCCTCCTCCTATTACTATTGTTGCTACTGCAGAGAGAGAAGCATCTGTTGACTCAAGCCCCGTAGCCTTCTCTTTGAATCCTCCATTGTTTCCCTTTCCACCTGGAAGCCCAGTTCCAGTATCCCCTATTCGAAATCCTTCTCCTCCTAGTTATCCTCCACTTAATATTCCCATGGCAAGAGAAAATCCCCCCATGAACAGAATGGAGGCCATAATAGCTTCCAGGTATGCCCCCCTTGTGTTACCTCAACCTCTCAATTCCCTTCCAACAAATGGATATCTTAAGCAACTGCCCAGGTTTACAGGCGAAGGGGACATAAATGCAGAAGAACACCTTGAAGCCTTTTACTGTTTTTTGGAGCATTGTGTCATTATGAATGCAGACGTATGGATGAGAATTTTTGTTCATAGCCTTGAATGGAAGGCTAGGAAATGGTTTAAGGCCCTGCCCCCTGGATCTATCGATGGGATAGAGGATTTGGATAATACCTTCTTGAGACAATGGGGAGATAAGAAAGACTTCATGTATTACATGACAGAGTTTGGGGCATTGAAGAAAAAGGAAGGAGAGTCTGTCACTGATTTCTCCAAGAGGTTCAATAAAATGTACAATAAGATCCCTGCTGAGATAAATCCTTCAGAATCTTCAACCAAAATTATGTATGCCAGTTCTTTTGATCCTGATTTTTGCCTTTTGTTGAGGGAAATATGAGCCACTTCCCTGGCTCACATGTAGGACCTGGCTGTGGAATTTGATTCGAATATATTGGTTGTTGACTGACTTAGGAATAAGACTGACAAAGACATGCCCAGGAAGATACCTGAAACCTCCACATTTGGTTCCTTTGCCTTCCCCCCCCAGATGGATGAAGTAACTAAGGTGTTGCAATTACTTTTAGCTAGGATGGAAAGGTGGGAGTTAGAAGGGAAGCCCATATATATAAATCCCCAAAATATTGATAACAGAGGCAACTTCAGGAGGCCAAACAACAATGTTTCGCAGATTATGCCAAATAGAGATGATCATAGGATCCAAACCCCTCTCCAAAATAACCTTGTTGTTGATGAGGAAGGAGAGGAGATAGATGAGCTTGGTCCTGAAATTCACTGTATCGAAGACACATCCCCTTTCCCCCATCTGACTCAATCTGCATATAAAGAATCCCTCATGAACAGTCAAATCAATGAACTGAGTAAGGAGGAGAAGGCCAAAGCCAAAACTACTCCTAATAGATACAACCTCAGGTCAAAGAAGAATGAAGGGAAGTCTGACATCCTTGATCAGCCTCTCACAGCAGAAAGGCCTGCTAAGCCTGCAACACTCACTACCAAGGAAAAGAAAACTTAGAATATTTCACCAACAATCCAAAACCCTGTCCCTGAGGTAAGGGAAATTCCTAAGCCTCCTTCCTCCTTTAGTTTTGAGCACGAAATTCAAAAAATTAGAATTCCTATCCCCCTCTCAGAACTAGTTAAAAATGAAGATTTCAAAAGATCCCTCTCCAAACTATTGCAGTCCGAGCCACCTCAGCTTACCACAGACTCAGTAAATATCCAAGATGAAAAGACAACAATCATCTTAGGTCCCATGGTAGAAGACAAAGATGATTCATCCCCTCCCTTATACACATCCCTGAACATACACGATAAGGTGTTGCATAACTGCTCGATGAATTTAGGGGCTTCCCATAACCTCCTGCCCAAAACTGTCATGGAAGAATTGGGACTGGAAGTAACAAAGGCCTATCATGATTTGTACTCTTTTGATTCAAGGAGGGTGCAATGTCTTAGATTCATCAAAGACCTAGTGGTGTCCTTATTTCAACTGCCCATGAAGAGTGTGGTCATGGACATTGTAGTAGCTGATGTTCCCCCCAAGTTTGGCATGTTGTTGTCAAGATCTTGGATTAAAAAGCTTGGAAGAACATTACAGATGGACCTCACATATGCTACTATTCTAGTATTTGGAGGAGAACACAGAAGACTTTACAGGGAATCCTAGTTGGCCTACATTGTCAGTGACGAAGAAGAACCCACTAATAATCATATATTTGCACTTGACACGGATTTGGGGTCTAGTTTGTTGAATATCACTGACACTCCTAAGGCTCCTCTTCAAATCAGGAAGAAACCCATTTCTTATCATGAAATACCTCCTCCTACTACCTCTGTGTGGAAGATGTTCTTCAACGGAGCCTCTTCTAGTGAAGGTGTCGGTGCTGGAGTGGTTTTTGTGTCACCTTGTCAGGAAACTGTATCCCTGTCATACAAGCTAGAGTTTGAAACTACCAATAATGTAGCAGAATATGAAGCTCTTGTTTTAGGTTTAAGGGCTGTAAAATAAATGGGAATTTTAAAGGTAGCAGTGTTCAGAGATGCTGAGTTGATAATCTAGCAGGTCATAAATGCTTATCAGGCTAAACATCCTTGGCTCAAGAGTTACAAAAATAAGGTGTGGTACCTAATTGATAATTTCTTCTCAACTTCCAATGTTTCTTTTATTCCCTAGTTGTATCAGCTAGCCAGTTTAGGATCCCTCTTCCACCTAAGATCAAATATGATGTTGAGATAAGATATAGGTCATTTGTACCGGACAATATCAAGAATTGGAAGGTATTCGAGGATGATCTTGAAATCAGAAAATTTCTTGAGTCTTTTGATGAGTTCTCTGCATTGCACATTGATTAGGATCCTGATCCCGAAGGTGACCCTCACCCTGAGGTATTTTTAAATAAAATTGTTAATCACCATATTGTTCAGTTGCCTAGCAATCACATTCCAAAGGGACTAGTTCGTTTAAAAAGATTTTTCGATGGGAATAATGTGGCAGTAAAGGGTAAGGTTTCAAATGAGGATGCTGATATAACGAAGTGAAATATTGGCATAGAGGAGGATCCTAAGTTCATCAAGTTGTCAAGCAGCCTGTCAAAGGAGCAGAGAGCCGAGTATGCTGAGTTATTAAAAGAATTTTCTGATGTGTTCGCCTGGACATATGAAGACCTCAAGACCTATGACACAACGGTTATTGAGCACAAGATCCCACTGAAAGAGGAGGCTAAGTTGTTTAGGTAGAAGTTGAGACAGATTAACCCTATGTTGTTGCCTATCATGGAGAGCAAGGTGAAGAAGTTGTTAGATTCCCAAATCATCGTCCCCTTGAGATATTCTGAATGGGTGGCCAATCGGGTCCCAGTGAAAAAGAAGAGTGGAGAAATCAGACTCTGTGTCGATTTCATAAATCTAAATAGAAGCTCAAGGAAGGATAATTACCCCTTACCAAATATGGAACACATATTGCAGAGGGTAACAAGGGCATCCAAAATTTCAATGATTGATGGATTTTCTGGATACAATCAGATCTCTGTTCTGCCTGAAGATAGGGAGAAAACAACATTCACCACTCCTTGGGGGACATTCATGTATGCCAAAATGCCCTTTGGATTGATGAATGCAGGGGAAATGTTTCAGCGAGCCATGGACATAACCTTCATCGGGGAGAAAGATCAGTTTGTGGTAATCTATCTGGATGACATCACAGTCTTCTCTAGATCTGATAAAAAACATTGCTATCACTTGAGGAAGGTTTTCTTGAAATGTAGGAGGTTTGGCCTTTCCTTAAACCCCAAGAAATATTTGTTTTCTATGAAGGAGGGGAAGCTGTTAGGCCATATAGTATCAGCAGAGGGAGTGAGAATTGATCTCATTAGGGTAGAGGCAATTCAGACCCTGTCACTTCCCAGGTCTAGAAAAGAAGTATAGGCTTTCTTGGGGAAGACTAACTTTCTGAGGAGGTTCGTCTCAAATTTTGTTGAGTTGGTGAAACACATCACAATTATGCTCAGAAAGGGAAATGAAGTGAAATGGACTTCTGAACACAGGGAATCTTTTGTCCAAATAAAAAAATCATTGACTAAGGCACCTATGCTGATCAGTCCTGATTATTCCAAGTATTTCCTAATTTTTTCTTTTGCTTCTTTTGATATAGTAGCAATGGTTTTATTGCAGAAAAATGAAGAAGGGTGAGAGAAACCCATTTTCTTCTTCAGTAAGGCATTAAGAGATGCAGAAATCAGGTATGAAATCATGCAGAAACATGCCTCTGCCTTGGTGAAATCTCTCAAAACTCTCAGAGTCTATGTCTTGAACTCAAAGGAGATTGCATATGTTCCTTCAGCCTCTGTGAAGGACATCCTTATACATCCTGACATAGATGGGAGAAGGGGTAGATGGATTGCCAAGATCCTTGTGTTTAACCTGGAGATAAATCCCACCAAGTTCGTTAAAGGGAAGGGTGTATCCAAGTTGTTGGTTGAATCAAATTGTAAGGCCTTGGGGGTTAGCTTCAACCATGCTTACTCAGAAAATCAACAAGCTGATTTATCCAACAAAAGCTCTCAGGGTGGTTTATCTGTAACACACCGACTATCATAATTCTTAAAAATTTTGGATTAATCTCCCACAAGTGAGAAATCTCCAGAAAACCGGCATTTGTGAAATGCCAACCCCTGGTTAAATATCGGGATTCGGGGCTTCTAATGTCAAACTCATTCACCCCCCCATGACTCGCGATCCTCCGTATTCCGATGTGCTCCTCACGCATTAGCTCCCCAGGCCAAGCCTGTGGTTCACTGCCTTTATGGCCATGGTCTTACTTCCTCTCGGGCAACTCCTATCGGAGTTTCGGGTTTCCTGATGTCAGAATTCACGATTCCTCGAAACTCGTGATTCTCCGATTCCCGATATGCCCCTAACGCATTAGCCCTCTAGGCTAGTTCCGTTCTCATGTGACCTTCTACCATATGTCCATCACTCTATAGCTACCCATCGGGGTTTCGGGGTTTATGATGTCGCGATGCACATGCCTTCGCAAATTTCGATTCCCCGATCCCCGATGCCACTGGGCGTGAACTCACGGCCAAGCTTGATCTTCCGACATTTGTCCCTTGTTCCGGCGCCTATGGCCCACACTCCTTATGATGGCGTGGAGTGACACCTGTCCTCCACTGGAGTTCTATAACTAGGGAACCGTCACATTTCAGGATTCCGCGATTCCTCCTGTCGTGAGTTTCTCGTCATCGAGAATCCCGAATTGCCGAACCCCGAACCCTCGGAATCTTCTGACACGCGTCCTCATCATGACTGGCTCGGATCTCATCGGGAAATCGCGGGTTGCGATTTCCTGATGCACAATTTCCTTACCATCGAAAACTCCGATGAACAAAACTCCGAAGGCACCCGATCCTTTGCCACCTGTCCTTGCGGACGGACGGCCCGGATTGATTCTCGGGGTTTCAGGACTTATGAGGTCTTGGTTCTCATGGCCTCGAGAACTCCGATTTTCCGATGCATCAAACTCCGATAGCGCCTTGATCTCCGACACATGTCCCTCAGATGGACGACTCAGATCCTGTCGGTAAATCGCGGATCGCGATTCCGGATGGCAAGAGTTCTCTGTATTCAAAAACCCCGATATGCCAAACTCCGACTATCTGGGATCCTCTGCCATGTGTCCCTGCTATTTGACGGCTTAGATCTTGTCGGGGTTTTCACTTGGATTTCCCCGAGTACTTGTCCACGGGAATGCATATTTCCCGATGGCAAATATCCCGATTCCCCTCCGGATCTCCTGACACGCGTCATGCATAATGGACGGTTCAGATTCAATCAGGATATCACGTATCGCGATTTCATTGTGCAACGGTTCTACACTCCTAAAATCCCCGATGAGTGAACTCCTGATGCCTCCCAGAATGCCGACACATGTCCTGCCGAGATCAATGGCTAGGACTCTTCCTCTGCACACTAGAGTTTAGCTCCGGTGCAACTCTTCCCGATCCAACGGTTTACGGGATTTCTACTCCAGATCTAGTGGCTCAAATTACTTCCTCACGCGTCTACCCCTGCGCTTAACCCCTGCGCAGCTTCTCCGGATCCAACGGCTGTTGGGTAATGTGAACCGAGATCTAACGGTACAGATTTGTTCTTTTGGGTCTTGGGATTTACGATCCCAATTTCTCGTTGCTCATGATGAGAGAGGGCAAGGCATGTAATGCCTGCGTTACTTTCATGGATCTAATGGTTGTGAATGACTATGGTTCACTCCGACGAGATCCTTACCGGGTCATTCCTGGGAGCAGATAAAGGAAGACGACTTCCCGAGAGAAGCTGGGCGTGGTTAGCTTCATTTTATTGACGTAATTCATGCATGATATCCTTTGTAATAAGCATATATCAACTTATTCGTATCCAACACTATGCGGACACTTATATGCTGTAATTCTTCACAATTTCACAAGTTCTATGAGCTAACATCTACTTCGTATTAACAATTGTTGTACAGACAATTCCTTCACAGGAAACATTTACAATTCCACAGTCCGTGAATATATGTGACAACATATAAATTTAAGAATGCAATATAAACAAAACACTTATCAGAAATGTCTTCAGCAATGGAAGAGACTGCTGAGAGGGGCGCTCGTTTCCACCCAACCGTAGGCGTAGCGACTCCTACTGGATTTACCACTAGCCACCCCCGAGCTGAGACCACGATGTCCTGAGACCTACGTCTCTCTGTCTGCCAGTTCCCAGGAGCGAAGGTTGCAATCCTTCCTCTCTGCGATCACTCACTCTGCGTAAAAATTTCCAGAGTTCCCCTCGCGTCTGCCCCCTTTCAATCGTTTCAGCCATACGCCTTATCCTCTCGCGAGGTTGCGTGTGGCACGATTTCCCTCGCACTAATCAGGCCCGACGTCCCTATGGATGGGCGGTTCACCATCCCATCCCTCATCAAGACATCCGCCTGCCAGTCTGAGAGCCATTAATTTTCAGGGCCAGCCAGCTGCTTTTGGTTGTCCGGGCCAGTGGAGTCCAAATACGGTATTTTAATTCTCAGTGGAAGTTAACGCCACCTTTTCAGGTGCCTTCCACCACCATCGTGGTCTCTTTTTCTGCACATCCCCTCTCAGCAGTTCTGCAATTAATTCAAACTATCATT
>ML795940.1:254733-272590 GCA_009831015.1 Picea engelmannii
TCTCTTTATCCTAATTTTCTCCATGAGACCACTTGTCTAACAATATTTTTTCAAATTCTACATTGGAAAGTCTCATCATCTCATCATAATCAAGTGATTTCCACCAAATGGCAGCATCACCTTGCAATTTGAGAGCTACCCAAGGGGGCCAAGTATCTCCCCATACTGATTTTATTTCTTTAATGAATGATTCAATACTAGGGCCATCACATTTCCCTGTAAAATACATCTTGCTATGAAAAACCCCAAAAAATAGAACAATAGGTTACGGCAAAAAATCGCGGCTTTTTCCGGAAAAACCCTAAAAAAATGTTGAATTTGAAATGCTCATAACTTTACTTCCCGAACTCCATTTCAGCTGATTTGTTTTTTGAAATTGAGTATTTTTCCGAGAGTAATTCAAATATCCAATTTTTTTTTGCCAAATTCAGCTCGTAAAACTTTAGATCTGAACCTGAAGTGCGCCGCCCTCTTTTTCTTCCTTAGAAAAAAAAATTCTGCAAAAAGAGAAAACAAATCTTCCCTTCTTTGACCAAGGAAAGTGATCTGATACCAATTGTTAAGAACCAAAGACGTGAATACAAAATATCACAATAGATCCAAAGATATCTGAATACAATCACCACACAAGATCTATGAAACCATATAGAAAACCACAACTTTATTATAGAAACCCTTGAGGTAGGGCAACACCATACAATGGATCCTATTATGGAAGGGATCCTCTCATGTTCACTTGCCTCTTCGAGGGGGTATCCTCCTATTGAAATTCATCTCCAAATACAATAATTCTCTTCATGTCTCATTACATTGCTTGAACCCCTTTATATAGTGTTATCATCTCCTAAGAACATTCTAGAGGAGGAATCTTCTAGAAGTAGAACCTTCTAAGAAGCCCTCTTACATTAATATCTAATTACACATTTATTATATCTAACTACCATAGTGGGTCTTATTTAATAATATAGTGGACCTATTCCACCTTACATTGAATGACCTCCACTATTATCACTATGGGCCCTTTGGCCCCCCCCACTACCTCTCTAGCTACCTTACACTTATCTTCCGACACTTGTTCTTCCTCCTCCAAGTCACTCCATCATCACTACATGTTCCTATCCCTAGCCAATCCCTTTCCACCGCTTGTCTCCTCCATTTTTAGGTCCTCTTCCCCTGCGCCAACCTTTCTGACGCCTAATCTAACTCCAGTGTCCTACCGAGCCCATCCATTTCCACACCTGATATCCTAGCCACTATGTATCCTTCCCCCTGGTGCTTCCACCTCAGTGTCTACAGGGCCTCCCCCCATCTCACTCCTACACCGCTCGTGTTAAATTGTCGATGCTTGTCCATCACCCATTCACCATTTTGTGTCATGCACCCTGTGTTATTCTCGTCCATGTCTACAGACCGGGCCTCTTCGTAGCAGTCCAGCAAAGCATCAATAGCCAATGAAGAGCTGTCACATTTTCCAAGTGCAGAGTTGACCAGGCCTTACCTAATCCCAAGAAAGTAGTTATTGAGGTAGTTGACGATGGTTGAACATCGTCTCCTTCCATAAATATAAATCCAGGAAAAGACAAGCACAGAGGTAGACTGACAGTCTTTTTGATAGAGATCGCATCCAACATATGACTACATGGGTAGTCTGGCCAATGTCTGCATGCATAGCCTGACAGAGAGGTTCATCTATGTAAAGCCTTGAATGCATGACATGATGGTGTCTTAGAAAATCTAAGTGAGACAGAGTATATGTAGGCATTTTTTCCATTTTTGTTGGTATCGTTGGTAAAGCTAAGCTCCCTGTTGTAAAGTTTTGATGAAGCATTGGTTTTCCCTAGTTATGTATCTGTAGGTGAAACTTCTTGTTTAATGACAATCAAGTTTCTTAATCCATCTTGTTTCCATATAATACTAGAAGAGTTCATGATTGAATGATTCACATGAATCGTTGTGACTGTGTTATGATAAATGCTTTATGATAATGTTGTTGTGATTTCATTTAGTATTCTTGGAATTTGAATACAAGAAGTTCTTGTGTTTAAGTTCTTTCTCTTTGGACTGTTGGAAGCTGGATGCCTATAGCAGACCTTCACATTTTCTCACCGAAGTCTTCCTCCTTCTCACCCTTACTACAACTTACTCTCTGAAGTTAGATTGAGACCTCACCTGTTCATACATAGCCTAGTCCAGGATTTTGAGTTAAAGTGATATTATTCTGAGTTTACTCCCATTCGATCAACCCTTTATAAACAAATTGTGACATAAACTAATGGGTATCATTCTTACTCCTGTTGCAATCCAGGAGTGACTTCTGGTGCTAACAGTATTATCATTTTTGGTGGCTTATATGTAACTATATTATAAAATCCAACCATACATAAAACGTTGGTTGTATCATTTTAGTAAAATGAATATGAAAAAAATTGCATGGTTGGTTGCCTATTTCTTGTGTTTATCTTAGAGACAATGGGTCTAAACATGCTTTTGTATTATATCATTTTTGGTGGCTTCTATGTATCTATATAAAATCCAACCATACATAACACGTTGGGTTTGAACTTGCTTTTGTATTATATCATTTTTGGTGGCTTCTATGTAACTATATAAAATCCAACCATACATAACACGTTGGTTGTAATAGGTTGATTGTTTGTATTCCCAAATTTTCCAATACCCACATTGGGTCCATGTTCATATAACCTAGTTAGGTGTATATTGTCATGAGGTCAAATATGACTACCATTGATAATTTTTGGAAGGATGCAATTTAACTTATTTGACAATATGCTTAACATCATGATAAAACCTATCAACAAAATGTCATGAAGTCAAATAAAAGGCCATTCAGATTTTATTTACAATTTATGAACAAACATACCAACACAATGCCATGACATGCCATGAGGTCAGATAGGATAATATGTTAAGTTTTAAGATATTATTAGATTTTTTTGCATTTCACTAGATAACAATAGCATAGATAGGATCACTGAGAAATACACAATCACAAGAGACACATCATTTATCTTGGGAAACCCTCATGGGAGAGAAAACCTAGCAAAACTTCCTTATTATAGATAGCCAATACAATGCCAAGAGATAACTCAAACAAATATAGAAAGTCCTCTCCCAGGAATGTGCCTCTCTCTCTTTCTCTCTTCTCCAACTGCAGCTCTGAACTTGTCTCTTGATGAACAAGTGAGTGTGTGTCTAAATGAGGTGCTAGCATCCTTATTTATACAACTCTGGAACATGTGGACGGAGGTGTCTTTTCACTGGAAGAGTCGACTTCTTCTTTTGGGTGATTATAACCACATTTAATATATTCTGGGGCCGACTTCTTATTCTGCCTATTACAATTATATTTTGAACAATTCACAAAAGGGGATTTGGTCATTTACAATACCCGACATGATCAATCCGCAATAGGGGATTGAGCTAATGAATAATACATCAATGATAATTAGAATACTCTTTGTAGTTACATTATTTCAACACTCCCCCTTAACAAGAAGGGTATTCGTCAACAAAATCAGGTGAGAGAGAGGAAAACATCATCAACAACATCAGGTGAGTGAGAGAACAAACTCATCAATGACATCTTGGAACATTGACTGGGATATCTATAAATCATCAGAATTTTTTCTCATCAGCAACATCATCATTCTCAATGGAATGAAAATATCATCTGCATCAATTTGAATTAGTATAAAACTAATACATCATCATCACAACACGAGGCTATTCACATCATCACATCATGAGGCTAGCACATCATCACAGCATGAGGCTGACAGACTACACAAAAATTAAGTTGGAATCACAACACAACAATTAAGATGGAATCACAAAACAACAATTAAGTTGGAATCACAACACACCAATTAAGATGGAATCACAACACAACAATTAATATGGAATCAAAACACAACAATTAAGATGGAATCACAACACAATAATTAAGCTGGAATCACAACACAACAATTAAGATGGAATCACAAGACAACAATTAAGCTGGAATCACAACACAACAATTAAGCTTGCAGCACAACACTCGGTTAGCATCTCAACACAACAATTAAGCTGGAAGCACAACACTCCGCTGACATCTCAACACAACAATTAATCTGGAAGCACAACACTAGGCTGACATCTCAACACAACAATTAAGTTGGAAGCATAACACTCAGCTGGCATCTCAACACAACAATTAAGTTGGAAGCACAAAACTAGGCTGGCATCTTGACACAACAACTAAGATGGAGGGACCGTACTAGACTGGCATATCAACACAACACTACTCCCCCTTTCGAGGGAGGTCCTTTCAGACTATACTAAGCTTATCTCGAAATTTCTCAAAATTTACACGAGATAGAGGCTTGGTCAACACATTGACAACCTGTTCATCCATGCTAACGTATTGGAGCTTTATGGCCAGGGATGATTTTAGGGGCTAAATTTCGCTCATGGGCTAATTTTCCATGGTTTTTCCAAAAACGAGATTCGTTATTTTAAAAATGATTCACCCAAATTCTATAGGATAAAATTATTTTGCTTAAAAAATCGTCAGAATTTTATAAAAACTATATAAAATACTTAGAAATTTGAATATTTTTACAAAAATATCGCCAAACATTTATAGTTGACATATGAAGGATTAGTAAGATTCACCAAGGTTTCTAGATTTTAAAATACACTTCCATCCTTAAAATCATCCCTATTTATGGCTCATGTTTGTACCATGTCATGGATGTAATGGTATCAGATCTCTATGTGTTTTGACTTGTCATGAAATACATGATTTTCTGTCATCTTTATGCATCTTTGGTTGTCACATAGGATCGTGGTTGCTTCCATCTCTATATCGAATATACCTATCAACAAATTTCGAAGCCATATAGCTTCACAGCTGGTGGAACATGCGGCAATGTACTTTGCTTCCGTTGTACTGAGAGCAATGCTAAATTGCTTCCTACTCTGCCATGATATCATGGTTGATCCCAAATTGAAAAAACATCATGAAGTGCTCTTCCTATCATCAACACTCCCAACCCAATCTGAATCAGTGTACCCACTCAGTGTGAAGTCATGATCTCCATCATAACTGAGACCACAATCTAATGTACCCTTAAGGTACCTCATCACATGTTTTGCAACAACTAGGTGAACATGTCTGGGTTCTACCAAAAACTGACTCAAAGTGTTCACTACAAAATAGATATCTGGTTTGGTGTTTGTTAGGTACATCAACAATCCAATTATCTATCTATACAGCGTGGCATCAATTAATTCTGACGAAGTTTCGACCAGTAGCTTCAGCTTCGCTTCCATGGGTGTATTCATGGACTTGCACTCTAACATGTTGAATCTCTTCAGTATTTCTACTGCATACTTGCCTTGGTTACTTGGCTTTGCCATACCTCAAGACCTAAGAAATAATGCATTAGACCAAGGTCTTTCATCTCAAATTCTGAAGCGATCTTTTTCTTACATTTGGTGATGAGATTTTCTTCTCCAATTAAGAATAAGTCATCCACATACAACAACAATATCACCGGCTCATCATTCATAACCTTGAAGTAGAGGTTAGAATCTACTTTACTCTTTGTAAAGCCCAAGCTCGTCAGAAAATTGTCTATCCTGCCATACCAAGCTCTAGGAGCTTGCTTCAACCCATATGGAACCTTCTTCAACTTGCATACATGAGTCTTCCTGTCTTCAACTTAAAATCCTTGAGTTTGTTCTATATACATTTCTTCTTCGATGATACCATTTAGGAAAGCTTTCTTTACATCCATCTGGTGTAACCTCCACTTCATCTTAGCTGCAAGGGCTATGATGGTTCTGATCGAAGTGTATCTGGCTACAGGAGTGAATGTCTCTTCATAGTCAATGCCTTCCTTTTGAGAAAATCCACAAGTGACAAACCTTGCTTTATACTTCTCAATACTTCCATCAACAACATGTTTTATTTTGAAGAGCCATTTGGAAGATACCACATCCTTTCTCTTCGGTTTGGGAACTATTTACCATACATCATTCTTTATCATGGATTGTTATTCTTTTGTCATGGCATCTGCCCATTCTTTCTTCTTAATGGCTTATTCAAAGAAGGTAGGCTCCTTCTCTAGGAGATCACACATCAAATCCATATAACTGGAGAATGTCTTAGGTCTCTTCACCTGTCTCGTGGTTACTTCGGGAACACCATACTTCTCTCCATCTTGAATAAAATCCGTAGCCCAAGCAGGATTTCTCTTATGGGATATCGTCATCTGAGGAGGTTCTTGAAATTATACTATGTCACGATCTTCTATAATTTCCTCATCAGGGGAAGATATGACTTCCCTAACTGGTTTTGCAACTCTGGAAACCTCCCTCACTGATTCTACAACTCTGGGAGCTACAGGTTCCTTTTCATATACTTCTTCAAGATGGCATATTATTGATTTCTTGAGTGCTTCATCTTCATCAAAGGTCACATCCTTGCTGATCTCAATGTGATGGTGACCTGGTATATAAATCCTAAAGGCCTTGGAGGCCTCACAGTATCCCACAAATATTCCCTTCTTTCCTGAGGGGTCCAGGTTGTTTCTCTTCTCTTTTGGAATATGTACAAATACTGGGAAGCCAAATATTTTGAGATGGCTTACCTCTGGCTTCTTTCTAGTGAACATCTCTTCCAAGGTCTTGAACCCAAGTGCACTATGGGACAATCAATTTTGTACATATATTGTTGTCATTGTTGCTTCTTCCCATAAGCAGATTGGAAGATCTTGATCATGGATCATGGTCTTCACTACTTCCATTATCGTTCTGTTCTTTCTTTCTGCTACACCATTTTGTTGAGGATTATAGGGATTTGTGAGCTCCCTCTTGATCCTGACATATTTGCAGAAGTTCACAAACTCTTTTGAAGTGTATTATCCTCCATTATCTGACCTGAGTATCATGATCTTTCTTTCAAAAATATTCTCTATCAAGGCTTTTAATTCCTTCAATTTACTGAACACTTCATATTTTGATTTCAAAAATTAAACCCAGGTCTTACGAGAATAATCATCAATAAAAGATACATAGTATACATACCCACTGATGGAGGATGATGGCATTGGGCCACACACATCTGAATGAATGAGTTATAAGACTCCTTCTGCTTTGTTGTCTCTCTTCGAAAAAGGGTTCTTGATGTTCTTCCCTTGTCCACATCCATTGCACACGCCTTCATGGTCAACTTTGAGTTCTGGTAGACCTGTGATTGCTTTGCATACATATGGTAATGCCTTGTAGTTGATGTGGGCTAATATTCTATGCCAAATTTCACATGGATTCTCAATGGCATGGTTCATGGATGCTTCTGAGTGACCCTTTAGCTTATACAAGCCACCTTCTTCTTTTCCAATGACGATTGCTTCTTTCATGGTTTCTCCTTTAGCCCACATAAGGACTTCTCCATATATAAAGGAAACTTTGAAGCCTTTCTTTTCTAAATTTGATATGGAGAGTAGGTTCTTTTTCAAACCTGGTACATAGAGTATGTCCTTCATCTTCATTGAATTCCCTGAGTTAATTTTGTGTTTGATTCTCCCACTCTCTTGATGGGATATTGGTAATCATCTCCAAGTGTAACTTTATGAGAAAAATTATTCTTTGAAATGAAAGAGAGGAATATCTCTTTGACCTATCATGTGCTTGGAAGCACCATTATCAATGAGACAAGTGTCCTCTCCAGGTGTTACCGATCCTGATAGGGCCGAGATTAAGGCATTGTCTTTAATTTGTTCTCTTAACATCTTTGTGGGTGGCTCTTCATCTTCAACTGCATTGGTATGGTGCCTCTTATTTTTACTCTTGTATTCTTCTCGTCTAGCTAGACAATGTCTTGCAATATGTCCCATCTTGTCACAATGGTATCATTGGACAGATGAGTAATCTCTTTCCTTTTGTTGTCCTTTCTTCTGGAATCTCTTTGGTTGAGATTCTTTATGACTAAATTTGTTTTGGGGGTGAGACTCTTTATGAGTTTCTTTATGAAAGTAAGACTTATTTCTTCCTCCTTTAGTGTGAGTAGCTAGGGCTTGATATTCATCTCTTGATAGTAAACCCTCTCGGTTAGCTACTCTTGATTCTTCTTGAATGCATTCTTCCCATAGATCGTCAAATTTTAGTTTCTTCGTTCTGGCACAAATCGTTTGGATGAATGCATACCAAGGTCTTGTGAGACCATTAAGGGATGTCATTATGAGTTCGTCTTTGTCTATGGTATCTCCAATTGCTTCTAACTATTCTTTGAATTCTGATATTCTGGAGAAATATTATTGGATTGATTCTCCTCTCTGCATCCTTGTATTCTTGGGCTGAGTTCTTAGATTCATCTTCTGGTTTATGTTCTTTCCTTCATATAGTACATTTAGGGAATCAAACATTTCTTTCAGAGTCTTCTTTGATGACACATAAGGAATTAGGTGATCTTTGATTGACTCTGCAATGATTCTTTTGGCCTTGATCGTATCCTTTTGGTGCTTTTCTTTATCTGCAGCATTGGCGGGTTCTAGTACTTCTTCTTTGATGAATCTTGCTAGTTCATTATCTTCAAGAATGATACCAATTGTATACTTCTAGGAAAAAAAGTTTTCCACACCTTCCAGCTTGTCAACAAGCTTAGTTCTTGCAGACATATTTTACCTGGAGCTAGGAAAATGTCCAAAAATGAAAATGATTAAAATTAAATTCTGAACTTACCAGGAGGTGCGCTTGGTTGAGGTGAGTATCTTAGTGTGTTTGGATCTTGGAAAATCTAACTTTTACCCCTCCAAACTTGATCTGCGGATTTCTAAACTGGTGCTTCTGGTTTTCTGGTACTTCTGGTACTTTGGTACTTCTGGTACTTTTGGTACTCTGGTTTTCTGGTACTTTTGGTACTTTGTGAAAACTAGGGTTTCACTTTCTGGGAGATATAGCCACTGAAAAGTTGCGCTAAGGATGCCAAATTGATCCTTGAGGAAGGGCCCACTTTTCTATATGGTTTTGGGGCTGAAATACTTCTCCAACAAAAATCCCTAATTTGCATGTACGACAACAATGATGTTTTTCACTTTCTCTTGTGAAAGATGCTCTCTTCAGCTTAGCTTTGAAACCATTTTAAGGTTTAAGATATTATTAGAGTTCTTTGCATTTCACTAGATAACAATAGAATAGATAAGATCACTGCGAAATACACAATCACAAGAGACACATCATTTATCCTGGGAAACCATCATGGGGGAGAAAACCCAACAAACCTTCCTTATTATAGATAGCCAATACAATGCCAAGAGATAACTCAAACAAATACAGAAAGTCCTCTCCCAGGAATGCGCCTCTCTCTCTCTCTCTCTCTCTCTCTCTCTCTCTCTCTCTCTCTCTCTCTCTCTCTCTCTTCTCCAACTACAGCTCTGAACTTGTCTATTAATGAACAAGTGAGTGTGTGTCTAAATGAGGTGCTAACCTCCTTATTTATACAACTCTGGCATGTGTGTACGGAGGTTTCTTTTCACTGGCAGGGCCGACTTCTTCTTCTGGGTGGTTATAACCACCTTTAATATATTCTGAGTCCATCTTCTTATTTTGCCTATTACAATTATGTTTTGACCAATCCGCAAAAGGGGATTTGGTCATTTACAATACCCAACATGATCAATCCACAATAGGGGATTGATCTAATGAATAATACATCAATAATAATTAGAATACTCTTTGTAGTTACATTATTTCAACATATTATTATTATTTTTTTCAAAATAATTCAAAAGAAAAATATTGAGAATAATTAATTAAAAAAATGATAATATTGATTTTTTTTTTAAATAATTAAGATATCATATATAATAACTCATTCATTAAAAAAAATGAGAATTTTTTTTTTCTTCAAAATAATTAAAAAACAATATAAATCGTAATGGATATTTTCATGTAAAATAAATAAGAAGAGAGAAACTGAGAAATGGTATGAAAATGATATAAGGGTAGTTAGATTTTCCAATATTTCATGTAATGCGACTCATCTTAGACTAGGTTGACAACTCATGAACTCGTAAATAAATCATATATAGTTAGACCAGGTCAACAACTCATGAACTCATAAATAAATCATATATGGTTCATTTGATGAGACTCATCGTAGGCCAGGTCAAAAACTCATGAATAAATTCTATATGGTTCATCAACAATTAGTTCACTAAAAATAAACAATATGTTACAAAGTGGGATATGAACCTAGGTAGAGAGTGTAATAACTANATGGTTCATTTGATGAGACTCATCGTAGGCCAGGTCAAAAACTCATGAATAAATTCTATATGGTTCATCAACAATTAGTTCACTAAAAATAAACAATATGTTACAAAGTGGGATATGAACCTAGGTAGAGAGTGTAATAACTACTCCTCACAACCACTCAAACTTGCCCTAATTGACAAAGGACAAGTTACTTATGTAGGTTCATCTTGGGTTTTTCCACTTCATTTTAAAAATGGTGGGTGATAAGTTAGGAATTTTTAGAGGTGTAACTCTAGAAACCCTAAATTCTGTAAAGTTCAGTACCCTCATTAGGTGTTTTGCATGTTAATACTTCATCAAGCACTCACAATGATCTTATTGACTGGTTTTATTTTTTTTACATTGACAAAGGAGGTCTCGTTACTGGGGATGAAAACCTGAAAAAAATACCAAAGAGACCATGTGATAGGATCACACAAAGTGTGTGTAATCTAAGGAGCATTGACATGACATCCATGATAACTCACACAATTGAAACTGATGACCTGTGAAGACTAAACCGCCATACTTAACCAATCAAGATACTATTGTGGTCTTCTTCCTCTGATGCTATAAATAAGATATCCCTCTACCTTCGAGGCAGGAGGACTCCCATGTTAGGTAGGTGGTAGTAGTATCAGTTACAAATGGACAAGGGACACACAACAATGGACATTAATGTTTTTTTTTCCTTAGGTTTGGATAATGTATTTGGTCAAATTATTGATGGATCAGGGCATTCTAGATCCCTTTATTCTTTGGTGGAGGTGTCTATAGGAGGTGATTTTGAGGTTGCTATGGATCCCACACTAAAGCCATCAAGGATAAAGAAGGTGGTGTCGAGGGGTTCAAGTGATGGTGATTCTAAATATTTGAGGGAAGAAAAGGGCCTTTCTAAGAAGCAGTCAAAAAATAATGATGAGATTAGGCTTTATATCCACATCCTTAAAGGGAAGGAAAGATTTGTAATACCTCAGTTTTGAGTCCCCATATTAATAAAATATCTTTTTTTATTGATGAAAGGTTGGAGTTCCTAAACAATTAAAAGAGGTCAAAGTTCCTAGGAAATGTAATACTTCAAACATTGCAAATAATAAAATACATCGTTGGTTGCAAGATGGAAAAGGAAAAGAGTTATAGGGTGATATGATTCCACGAGAGAGGGTGATAAAGGGGCTAAGTATTTTTATTATATTTTATTTACCCATCTTGGTTTTAATTGATAAAAGTGGTTACATGCGCTGCTTGAGTGAAAGGCCATGTGGTTCTTGAGTGAAAGGGTTATTTGGGGGTTCACTTTTTCACTCTATAATTTGGTTCATTCATTCATTCATTATTATTTGTTCATTCTTGTTCTTTGTTGGGACATAGGGATGAATTGCTAAGGAAAGAAGACATTGTTTTTTTGGTTTTAGTAATTAATGTTGGGCAGCGGAACCCCACATAGATTAATTTACGACACAAAAATGAGATCATAGCAAAAGAACAAACACACACACGGACACATAATTTACGTGGTAAAACCCCTAGAAGGGGAAACATCCATGGGACAATGGAAACAATATTTTATTCCTCTATCAACTAGATATTACAATCATTAGCTCATGAGAGGTCTTGAAGGCCCTTGCTCAATATTTGCCTCCCATGTCTACATATTTAAGCAATCCTCCTATAGTTACATTGAAACTAATTCATTTATTGTTGCTTCCTAATTTAGCCAATTTGTTTCAACAAATTGAGAACTAATCTCCATATTTGTAGAATCTGGTAGAGAGAATAAATGAAACCAACTTATCCTAAATTGGTTGTCACCTCCCAACAATATCCACCTTGACAATCAATTTTCCTGATACTATGCCCTTGTCTGTTCATCACCTTTATAGGTGATATTTGTGCTTCTAAAATACCGAAGCACCCATTTCACTGTTTCACCTGGATTTTCCATGTATCCACTAACAACACCAATTGCATGTGAAATATTTGACGATCTCATCGCATTCATCAAAATTTCTACTTTCACACCATACACGAGACATATAACCCTTTTCTTGTTCATTACTTGGACATAAACCTGAAGAAATCTTATAATGGAAAACCAAAATATTTTTACCGGTTTCACATCATTCATATTGAAATTTCTGAGTATCATACCATGTACTCTAGTTTTGATAACCAAATAACTTACCATCAGTCCCATATCTGTGTATATCCATGCACAATATTGTTTTGATGCTCCCAGATCCTTCATATCAAATGTCCAAGCAAACTGAGCCAACCTGCTGATCTTAACCATGCTTGTGCTTGCTACAAGAATATTGTCAACAATCTAAACACCAATATAGTGAATACCATAAAAAATGGTTATACTCACTTCTTGTAAAATGTGGCTCAGAGTGAAGGAATTAAACATCTTGTACCAATTTCCTGCTCGAGCTTCAGGCCATACAATGATTACTTGATCTTGCAAAAAAATATTATGTTGTGATCCTGAACACCTTCAGTGCTCCACCTCTAATATTGCATTTGAAACCTTGACCAAATCCAACCAAGACTGCCAAATGAGCTTTCACTACTCACCTCCAAGCCCATTTACAATGGAATTCACCAAGCCTTTAAATAGGCTTCATTACATGCAATTCATGGACATGATACCACAAAAAACAAAAAAACATGGACCTGGAAACCATCCCCTATCACCTAGGTCTACTTATAGACTTTATTGGTAATTTATCAGAGGTATGCATGCCTTACCAGGTCTTATAGTCATATTTCCATTTACATGCAATCTTTTAATTCACAATTCCAATGAAAAACAATGTTCACATAGTAACTTTACCATCACCACGTTGTTTCCATTTACCATCCCTTTTCCATTCTCAACATAAGTGAGCTTATAATCACCATACATAATCTATTCCCCTTTTAATGATTCAACATAAGATTATAAATTATTTATTTAATAAGCTTATAATGTTTAAAGACAAAAAAAAAAAATTACTTTAATAAATGCGTATAAGATTATAAATAATGGAAAAATCGTGAGGATAATCAACACTTGAAAAAAATCCCTCCCACTAGCTCTACCTCATAGGTTTTCTTTGACAACGATTCCTCTTCCTCATTGGCTCTTTCCTCTACCTTTTCAGTAGCCTCCATGAACACTTCTTTGTCATGTTTCCACACTCTAATGCACAAATACATTGTACCAATGTCTATACCGATTGCAGGGCTCTCTCCCTTTCCGACCAGTTCAAAACACTATAGAAAATATTACCCCCTATTTCAAAGAGCGATGCAATACCAAACAGATAATGGTTATGTACGGGCGCCGATTTGACAATGAGCGTCACTATCCCCTCTATTGAAATCGACAATAAAATCGATATAATAATCCACTTGAACATAATCCTTCTGGTTCCTTCTCATGTCATCGTCCGTGGTTGAGACAGGATTGATCTCTAGGGTTTATCCCCATGGATCTTTCCCATACACTGACATTGTGGAACAGACCCCCACAACCCAATTGTTCCAAATATCTTAGCACAGCCACTGAAACCATGTTTCTCCTCCCTTTCTCGCCAAGAATGTTTTGGGTTCAAGTCACCCAAATGATGATCTTCATCCGCATAGGATTCACGTGAACCTCCACACCAGAGTATCCATCCTCCACAAATCCAACACCATATCCTTCATGGATCCATTTCCATTAAAAAATAAATACAATAAGAAACAAGAAATATTAAATAAAATAGCTCAGGTCGCTCGAACACAACAAAGAAAATGCTTCCCTCCTCTTTTCAAACCCTCGACATGTCGAAAAACCATTTCATCGGCAAGATCCCGACGAAGTTCCAGTATCTAGTCAATCTTGCAATCTTGAATATTTCCATCAACGAACTCATGGGTTTGATTCCCCCGTCATTAATCCTATCGACATATATAAGTTTCATATATCTCCACGACAATAGGCTTATAGGTACCATTCCCTCATAGTTGTGGCTCCTAACAAGGCTAATAACATTCGATGTTTTGAAGAATAAGCTACATGGTCTGATATTGCCATTGCTAGTGAATAGAAGCGAGGTTTCGTCTCACTTTAATGTGAGTTCCTTACTAAGAAATGAGCACGAATTATGCCAGGGCTTCACCACATAGGCCCTCTCGAGGGAGACATTGGCATCCTCCTCTGCCTCCTCTCCACATAAGAGAATCTACTTGCAGGAAACCAAAGGAGTCCCATCTCCAATGAGCAATCTCTCAATGCTTATGAATCATTCACCTTGCCATAGAAAAGATTGCAACCTCCACTAGATCAAGTATGACCTCCAAATCCTTTAACTGATCTTGTCCTCTATAGTCTCCCACCTATTTATCCTTTAACAAGGGCTCACCTTGTCATTGAGCACTTCCATAATACATATAATGGCAACAACATGATCCTTTTACTGGGAGTTGTGCCTTGTAAACAATCATAGCTCCTTGTGCTAGGGGTGTACCCAAATAGATCACAATAATAGTGACAAATCCTCTAGATCAGAAAATCGAGCAGCCTCAAAATGCATCCAAGGAAATTCACAGTGCTGCAATAGCACACCCCAACTAACAATGTGACCCTCTCATGCCAGGATCTTTGTTCCATGAAAATTTGCAAATCGTTTCTCCACTTTGGAGATGCTTCACCCATGCAACAATGATCTCAACACAAATGCTCAGATACCACTTTTTGGGCAGTGGAAGCCCACACAACTTAATTTATAGCACAAACATGAGATCATAGCAAAAGAACAATCACACACGGAGACACAAAATTTACGTGGTAAAACCCCTAGAAGTAGAAACATCCACGGGACAATGGCAACAATATTTTGTTCCTCTATCAATTGGTGATTACAACTAGCATCTCAAGAGATCGTTTGAAGCCCATTTCTTAATATATTCCTCCCAGACCTACATATTTAAGCAATCCTCCTATATTTACATTGAAACTAGTTCACTTATTGTTGATTCCTAATTCATCCAATTTGTTTCAACAAATTGAGAACTAATCTCCAGATTTGTAGAATCTGGTAGAGAGAATAAAGGAAACCAAATTATCCTAAATTGGTTGTCACCTCCCAATAAGTATTGGTGTATTCTAGCCATGAATTGGTGCATGTATTCCTAATATACATTAGCATGTGCTAAACCTTTCTCACAGCTTCAAATCCTAAGAGTCCAAGCATGGAGATTCTTGACTAGATGCACTAGAGCCTTGGGAAGAATTGGATAGCTTGAGGGACCGCGTGGCAGTGAAGGGGGTTCATTGTCTTTGGGTGGTGCAGGTTGGAGAGAAGAGAGATGGTGTAATTTTAATTTTTATGCATTGAGAAACCTATGAGAGCTTGAGTGCTGACTAGTTTGGGAAGCTGGGTGTCACTCTGGAACACGTCCTTATGGATTCATAGCCATGTCTCAGGGGTTACTTGCTATTGATACTTGGAACAATAGTTTCTAAGGTTGGGTGGAATTTCCTTGGTCTAAAACTAGTTGGTGATTGGTTTTATTAAAGATAAGTTATCTCCGTCATTTGTTTCTCTACTTGTATATTTATTTCTACTATGTATTAATTATTACCCCTGAAATATGCATTTTTAATGTTCCTACCTACTGGTTATTGTTGTGCATGGCATAATTAAGAAATATTTTTAAGTCTAACATGAATATTGATTATTACACGTGTGGTTATTGCATTTCTTTCATTATTCTTTATTAATTAATTGCTACTAGAATTCAAAATCAGTTCTTGAAGTGCAGTTTGAAGTAGTGTGGCCAACCTGCTAGTGGATAGGTGTGTTATAGAGTGGTATCATAGCTTCTAGTTCAAACAACGGACTTGTATGCACTAGAATGAGTGTGAATTGGGAAAAAAGACTGTTGCAAATTTTAATCTGAGCGAATTTAGGAAAAATGGAAAAATTAGATAGAAATCCCTAATTTCGTGAGTAAAATCTGAGTTTAAATGACTCAAGTTTGTCTAAGAATTTAATGGAGTCTTCTTGCAAAATTGCAGAGCTAAGATTTGACCTAGAAGTTCAAAATTCATATTTAAATGGTTGTTGTAGTGTTGGGAAGAGTTTTGTGAATTGATGATTCAGATCACATTAGAAATCGATATCAATGACCTTGATTCATTTTGGTAAATTTAAAAAATTATAAAGTTTTTATAGTTTTGCAAAGGGGGAAGATCAACAACCATGATCCATTTTCAACATTGGAAAAAGTGAAAGAATTGATGGATGAGATTCATTTTTGGGGGTTTGGAAAATAGATTAGATCAATGGTCGAGATCATTTTGAATGGAAGATTGACAACTTGTTGGTGGGAGAAATTGACTGTCCATCAACTGGAAGAACGAGTCCAGTCCGGGGTTGTCTAAATAACCCAAGCCGTTTGGTGTAACTTGTTTCGACGGGTTTAATGGCTCCATTAACCAATCTAAAAGTCCTAAAATAAACAAATAAAACAAATGAAATAACTAACTAATTACTAATCACTATATATATATGTACATATGTATAATGTAACTGTTGTAGATATATTTAAGCAGAAGATTTACAAATCTTACTTATGTACATGATTTACAAATTGCAAGATTTAATCGAAACTTACGAAAATCAATGTGAAAAATGATTGCTTCTAGGGAGCAGATAAAGAAAGCACATAAAAAATATTTTTTGTTTTTATTTTATAAATCTAAACTAATACAGAAAAAACACAATGAAACATAAATGTGTGGATAGTCAAAATCTAAACCATACATTCGAGTTTTAGTGATAAGTAAATGACAGAAAAATACAAATGAGCTAACTTGTTAGTGAGTTAGTGATGTGTATCCAAGCATGTGCAAGAGTAGTGAACATCTAACTACCACATCCAAGAGGGACACCTTCAATCAACCTTATGACTATTCTAAATAAATCCAGAACATGTGTTGGCAGTTTGGGTTTTAATGACTGAAGCAGGGACACAAACATAAACCTGTGATATCATAATTATACATGATTACTGTAAGATAAATCTGAAAGTAACCTGTACATTTCATTTTTCAATTAAAATTGAAAGATAAACCCTATCGTTCTAACTGAAAATATGATCACAACATTTATATTTTGAGAAGCAAATTATAGATGGTATTTATAATATAACAATCCTGCACATCACAGATCATTTAATCTAAATATATCAGATCTATATATGTAGCAACATTTAACAAAACATAAATGACAACATTATAAACAAGAGGCTAAAGCCAAAATGCATGAATGTTGTTTCATTAAGTTCTGGAATCAATCATCCATATTTTGCTCTCAACCAAGATGCTTTCATTACAAAATACAGAGTATTTAAAGAGTTCATTGTTTCAAGATTAATCCGTAAGTGCGGACACAAACCGATCTCCCTAGATCCACCTGGATCTAGAACAAAACAGGACAGAATAATACACTTTCCCTAGATCTAACCTATTGAATGAACTAAGAGATAAGGATTATGGACATACCTTATGAACGCTTTCCTTAGG
>ML795940.1:274962-289168 GCA_009831015.1 Picea engelmannii
CGAAAAAGGGTTAAACTATCGCTCGAAGGACGCATACTTCAAATACTTTATCGAGCGTGAAAATAGCAAGGTCGCTCGGCAATCTTTTCCTGTTTAGAGAGTCTGAAAAGAGCTTAAAGATAACTCTAGGGGGGTTCCTTTTTCGTATAACCACAACGAGCCCGGAAAAGAGATAAAACAATGCTCGATCACGTTCTTATGTTTTTCACAAGCGCAAGAACGGATAAAAGGCGCTCAAGGTTTTATATCAAAACCATAGAAAACAACCAAAAATATACCACACCATAGAAAAAATTGTCCATGACCCTCCATGTTTCATACCTGCAAGTCACTTTACTCATTTCCACATTAGAAATTAGGGTTAAATAATGAATAAATATAAAAATTCCATTTTTGACATAGTAAAAAGTAATTAAAAAGAATCCATAACACATTTTACCATATCATTTTACCCTTTGACCATTTGAGTTCAAAAAACCTCCATTTTACCTTCTACCTTCAGAGTTGATTTTCGGGAGCTATGGGCGATTATTCCACGAGCCGTCTGCAGTGTTCTGGTAAGCTCTTCATTCTTTATCTTTTCATGGTTCAGATTTATGATTTCATTGGTTAAAAGTCAAGTTTTAAGTTAATTTTTTAAACCCTATGCGTGTAGAGGAATTCTCGCAGGCGGCCCATACAGGACCTGCGAGAATGCCTCATTCTCGCAGGTGGGCCTAAGGCATCCTATGAGAAGTTCGCACTGCGTGCAATAGGCCACCTGCGAACAACGCAAAGTTTAAAAATTTATGCAACGTTTAGCCAAAAGAAAGAATTTTTCCATGTTTAAGATTATTAACCATCTTCATATGTTTCTCATGCAGGTTAATAGCCATCATCATGGTGCTCGAATGGTGAGAACGGGAACATGAGGAAGATAATACAAATGCCAAAAATCACCCTCCCACCATTGCTGCCTTAAGAGATTGCGGTCTCTGAAATATTTCTGTATCCCGGGCATGAGAGCCCAAGTTCGATTACTAGAGTACTTAGTCCGAATGTGGGATCCGGACCAGCAAGTGTTCAATGTTGGAGCTCACACATTAACTATCGACATTGAGGACATATATTTCTTGACCAATTTATCCAGGCGAGGGTCCTATATCAGTTTGACTGGTAGCAGAAGGGGCGGTTTAAAAATGAGTGAGTATTGCAACCAGTACTGTGTGCCTGAGGCTGAACGACAGAAAGGGAAAGTGGAAATTTGGGGAGTGACTGATTTGACTCTCCGCACCATTCTCTTTACCATTGCTCATATGGTGGGAAGTGATGCTCCACATATGGCTCTACAAAGCTATTTTCATTATGCCATCGAGTGTACTGAGCCCCGGGTATTCAACTGGGCTGATGCAGTTTTACGCAGTCTCAAAAAACAGTTGACTATGTGCAGGCGTGGAGATCTGAAACAGTTCGGATATGGATATTTGTTAGTGTCCTTCTTCTATGAGAGGGTCCCTGTGTTTAGACTTTAGGCTGAGTGGCACTTTACGGGTCCCAGTGATCCAAGGATGTTAAGATGGTGTCGACTCATGGCCTGACATGTGGCAGGACTGATCGTCAGGTATGACGATATCTTCTTCGACTGGCTTCAAGGCCAGGTGCTGATGGTAGAAGATTATGCATACACTGGCTTGGATTTCCGTGACAATCCTAACCTTGCACTACCTGAGGATGCACAGTGGGGAGACCTCAGTAAGAAGTACACCAATTTTTATCTTTTAAATGTTTTTGTATTTTTAACATATTTAAATGTTTTTTGTTTTATAGATTTACCCAAAGACTAACATCAAATACTTGTTGATAACACAGACGTTGGACCATATCGACCTGCTGGCAGTTCTCCTATCCAGCGATGAGGAGAGGCAGCAGTAGCAATTCCATAGTATGCCGAGGATTACCTGACGGTGGAGCAGAATTTAGAGGGCCTTATGGCAGACGTTCCAGATATGACTCTAGAAGAGATTCCACGATGCGATCAGTGTCACACAGTGGGAGTCTCTGCATCTATGGGTCGACTTCTCCGCAGAGTTGCTAGGACATTAGTGTGTTATCGTGAACGTCATCCGTGACGTCCTTATGTAGAAGCCACGAGCTTCAATTTTTGATATTTTGGTCTTTGGACAAACATTTTGTAAAAAAAACTCTTTTGATCGATATATATATACACGGCTCCTATCGGTTTACTTTACATTGTGTACATTTTAATGTGTTTGATTTATAAGTTGTTCAAATGCCTGTCCAATACATAATTAGCTAAAGCATATGTTAATGTATTAAGACGTCTAGGAATATGTTGATATTCAATGTGATCAAAGTACCATTCCAAGAGGCGAATCCCCAAATATACCCTTAATAGAGTAGGACTCCGAATAGAATATACATTACTGAGATGTAGTACTACCAGCTGTGAGTCAAGTCGGACAACCAAATGACGAATTCCAAGAGAGATAGCATCAACCAATAATTCAACAACGATGCTATACTCTGCGATGTTGTTGGTTGCTCGGCCAAGACATATACCTCGTAGAGATATGAGTTCATTTGTCGGGGCATAGATAGCCCATGCAGCGGAAGCTAGGTTCCGAGTACTATGACTAGCTCCATCAGCGAAGCCAATATAAGGTAGCAAATACTCTGACATCTGGCAATCAAACACAATGTTACGTAAGGGCAGAGACCAGATAACGTCAAAAGAAAAACTAAAGTAACACACATACGCAGTATGATACATAAAATACAAGTACTCGTGCACAAATAACTTATGCATAGTACTTCTTTAAGTACAACCCATTCCTGGGTTCACTCAAAGGTACACCATCATAATCAACTAGTTCATACGCTCCTTTTTCCAAAACTTTGCTGACAATGTAGGGACCACGCCACATAGGTTCAAATTTCCCGGCTCCTAGGACATCTTTATCCTGTTCATACAGAAGAACAATATCGCCTTCAGAGAAAACACGAGGCTTGACATGCTTGTCATATTGTGCCTTAACGCGCTTCTTTTGGGCTTCTATTACTAAAGTGGCATCACGTCGGGTCTCGTCTAATCACATCAAATACAACAGACGTTCCTCTTCGGTAGAAGTATTGGGTAAGAGCTCTACAACTAGCTTCAAAGAAGGTATTTCAGATTCTATTGGTAGAATGGCTTCCATGCCATAAGCTAATCGAAAGGGTGTAAATCCCGTAGCAGATTTAACAGATGTCCGATATGCCCACAATGCCGAAAACAACATCATGTGCCAGTTGGTTTTATGTATTCCTATCATCCGTCGAATCATAGTTATGAGAACCTTATTGATTGCTTCGACCTGGCCATTAGCCTGCAGATAATAGGGTGCTGAGCTATCATGACGAAGGTCCAACTTCTCTGTAAGTTCTGACATCATATAATTTCTAAAATGACTACCGTGATCGGTAACGATAGCCTGAGGGACACCAAAACGAGTGATGACATGGTTGAAAAGAAATAACACTGCAGTCTTCCCAGTATTATCGAATGTCGGCATTGCCTCGGCCCACTTTGTAAAATAATTAACAGCTACAATAACATAGCCATGCCCCCCGGCCGAGTGAGGGTGACATGTCATGAAATCAATGCCCCATTTAGCAAAAGGACCTATTGAGACTACAGGGTGAAGGGGAGCAGGATGCGACTGAATCTTCTATTGATAGGTCTGGCAGGAATGACACTTCTGAACAGCAGTAATGCAGTCATTGAACAAAGAAGGCCAAAAGTATCATGCACGTAAGATCTTCTGGGCAGTAGCATACCCAGACATATGACTGCCACATGCTCCTGAATGGAAGTCATTCAAAGCTTTCTCAGCTTCATCAAAATTCAAATAACGTCGAAAGACAGAGTCAATGCCTCGACGGTAAAGAGTATCGCCGAGGATAATGTACTGGCGAGCTTGATAACGTATACGACGTTGTTCATTACTGGACAAAGCAGATCAGAAAGTTTGAGTTTGGAGATATATAATGATATATCCATACCAAATATCATCAGTATTGATAAGGAAAAGTGATTCATCAGGTAACGAATCAACTGCTACATTTTCCATGGCAGAGTGGGGGAAATCAAAAATTAACTCAGCGAAAACTAAGGATTTCTTCGACGTGGCACGATCGAATTCCAAGTCGAACTCTTGGAGAATGACAATCCACTTGGAGTACTTGCCCCCCAACAATTGACGTGTCAATATATGTTGCATGGGATTACAATGTGAAATCACTGTAGTTTTCCTGGAGAGAATATAATGACGAAAACGTTGAACTGCTTGAATCGCAGCCAAAGCCAGTTTCTCAACATGTTGGTACTTGAATTCCGTTGATGATAGACTTCTACTCAAGTAATAGATAACATGTTCATCGTGGTTATCATCCTCTTGAACGAGGACCATGCCGATAGTATACTCGGAAGCAGCCAGATAAAGAAAGTAATCTCTACTATAATCAGGAGGGAAAAGAAGAGGAGCTTTTGTGAGGGACAACTTTAAAGCTTCGAAAGCATTGTTGGCAACTTTATCCCAAACAAATTCTGAACCTTTCTTTAAAAGACGTGTGAAACCACGAGTAATCTCGGTGTAATTCGGGATGAAACGACGAATAAAGTTTGCCTTCCCCTGCAAACTTTGTAACTGGCGCACTAAATAAGGAAGAGGAAGATTGAGAATCGCCTCAACCTTAATAGGATCTACCTGGATCCCCTGACATGAAACAATGAAACCGAGAAGATGGTCGGATTCTACGGAAAAAACGCATTTATGAGGGTTTAGACGAATGCGATAGAACCGACAATGGACGAAAATTGCTTGGAGATGATTGGGGTGATTGACTCGGCGTAAAGAATGAGCTGGCAAATCATCCAAATAAGGTTGAACGATATGTTTGATATCGTGAAACGCATAAGACATAGGACGCTGAAACGTTGCACCGACGTTCTTAAGACCGAAGGGAAGTTTTCTGTAGGTGAAAGTACCCCAAGGACAAATAAAAGCAGTTTTATGTTGGTCCTCAGGAGCGATGTTAATCTGATTATAGCCGAAAAATCCATCCATAAGGGAAAATATTTCACTGTCGGCACAGTCATCGACGATCTGGTCGACGAAGGGGGTCGGAAAGTTGTCCTTCGGACAGGCTTTGTTAATATCCCGATAATCAACGCAAACACATATACTACCACCCTTCTTATCAATCGGTACAGGGTTGGAAACCCATTCTGTCAGAGCCACGGGATAAATAAAACCGGCTTTAAGAAGTTTTTCAACTTCGAGTTTAATGGCTGCCGCTTTACGCGGATGGACAGGACAGAGGCACTGCCGTACTGGTTTATCTCCAAGGTACATTTTTATCTCATGAAAAACGATAGATGGGTCGATACCTGGCATCTCTTCGTAACTCCAGACAAAGATATCACGAAATTCTTTGAACAAAGCAGTATAGGTGACAATTTCCTCTGGAGAACACGAAGCTCCAATGTGAACATTTTCTACTATCCCAGGTTTAACTGAAATATCAATGGGTATCGTGGGAGAAATATTACTGAGGTTCCTTTCCGCAAACACATCATGTGTAGACCCGGGAATGGTCGTTATGACAACAACGGTCGACGGAGTTGAAATCCGTTGGTAGTTCTCGAGAGTGTGTTGTTCCAGAAACAAAATGGAACGATGATGCCCATCATCCCAAGGTGTATCGGCCATGATGGACATGATCATCTCGTCAGTGGGAAAGATGACACAGAAAGGATCAGGAGACAACTCCTTCGGAGAGGGTGTATAAGGTGTTGCCAATTGAATCGCGTGATAAGCAGACTCAATCAGACTTAACGGCATAACGTCGCCGAAACGAGAATGATCTCCTGGATTAGGGACTATCCAAGGGTCAAAAGACACGGGAATTTCATGAGGAATAGCGGATATCATATTAATCGAAGAAACTAACGGGCGTAGAATATTGAGTGGAGGTGGTATGGGAAAAGTACCCATTAACGAAGAGTCTTTTAAAAGACTGACTCCAACATTCTCGTAAGCCGGTGGGGTTTTAGCTATAAATGGTACGTTTCCCGTGTGAGTATCGGAATTAAAGAAGGCAAGTTGATCAACTGTAACAACTTTTCCCTGGTGAGGAAATCGTACGACACGGAAAAATGTTGACACAACAACGTGCATGGAATCTACCCAGCTATGACCAAGAAGAAGATTATAATCTAAGGGAGCATCGAAAACTTCCACTTCAACTTGGACGGTCTTACCTTCTAGAGTGACAGGCAACGAGGAAAGAATGCCATAAGGCTTAAAACTAGAACCATTAAAGGCTTTCAGATTATTTTGTGATTTCGTTAACGGAGGAGAGCCAATGGCTTTCCAACAAGTAAGAGACATTACACACGTAGAGGCCCCCTCATCAACAACTGTCTGACAAATGTTCTTGTTAGCGACAATAACTTGTATCTGAAAAGCAAGCTGAGGGGGTAACCTTGGAACATGTTCATCCAAGTCAAAGACTATCAAATTCGAATCTGTAGGATAAATTCCACCTATAGCTTTCAACAGAGCCCTTCGTTGCACAGGACAAGACTGAAGGACTTAGAGGGCAGACATCGCTGAAGGTGCTTGGGCCAGATCTTCCACAATACTGTAGTTCTGGGCCGCACGAGCATGAGGATTGAAAGCCGACTTGTGAACAACACCTTTAGGGGGTCGTAGGACTGTATCAAGACTCAGTCGTTTGAGATGAAGAGGACCGTTCATAGGTGGATTAGGCGGAGAGGGATGTACCAGATCAGGAGGTAAATCGTCAACCTTCTCCTTAGAAGGAGTATAGTCTTTAGCTCTAGTTGTGATTGCAACGTCATTCTTCTTAGAATCACCGGTGCACATCAAGACATATGATGTCGTAGAAGTAGATGGTTGGTCGTGGATGACCAACGAGGCCTATTGTTGAGACGGGAAGGGTTGAGACAAGACAGCCGGTGGAGGTGGTTTTGGTGTTCCTTGAAGGGATTTGGAAACTTCGGCACGTCGAGGAAAATCCTTTGTATAGTGATCGTCACCGCAGATAAGGAAAGGGTACCTCGGTTTGCGATTGTCCCACTCTTCAACAGGAGAATTTGTAGTTTGTTCGGTTGGATTATTATTCTTACCCCCCTTATTCTTGCCTCTCCCTTTCTTTGATTTATTTTTACCGGTCGGTGTAGATTGAACAACGTTCACTTCAGAGGTTTTACTAGTGGGAGGAGCATGAGACAGGGCATTCTGAACATTAGAAGATGTGGATTTAGGGGTTGTAGTTGAAACGAAATGTGAGTGGGTATGAGTAGTACCAATCACACCATTAGCCGCATGCGAGGCAGCTGGAGCAGTTGAAGTGCTGGAAGTACCAGGATGAGGTAGTTCAGGTAGTAAATCGTAGAGTGTTCCAGTTTGCGAATAAACGAGATCAAGATACTGAGCGCGACTTATAGCCTACTCTTCTGTAACAACACCACCCATAGAAATGTCTTTACCAATTTCGTTCACAAAAGATTTCGTGAACCATTCGGCCAGTAACTGATCGGGGAGTTCAAGTTTGATGAGATGTCATCTCCGTCTCCACTCATGTATATGATCTGAGATGTGAGTACCTTTAGTTTGTTTGAAAGAAGTCAGGATCTCAGTCCCAGTATCGTAACGGATTGGTAACTGGTAATGTGTGAGAAAAGCCATAGCTAAAGTGTTGAAATCAGAAAAGAAACCTCGTGGCAATTCAATATACCACTTCGCAGCCGAACCGGTAAGGGTTCGTTGAAAAAGACGTAGTTGAATGGAGTCATCCATCAGTGAATTGGACGAACACCATAAATGAAAAGTCATGACATGATTATTTGGGTCCTCTCCCAGCTTTCCATCGAATTTCAGAATATCCGATGGGAGTTTAGCAGGGATAGCAGGCCATTGGGGAGAGTAACGGATAGGATCATTTAGAATCCTAGACAAATCTGGAAAATCCAAGGTAGCAAGAAAAGGCAACTGTTGGTTTACTTGCGGGTACTGATGGATTTGGGGTGGAATCCCCATTGGCAAACCAGTAGGAGCATAAGCAGACTGTCCGTAGAGGGAAGCCCCTGGCTGATTCGGTGGTGGGCGGATAGGATAGTAACCCCAAGGATTATAACCTTGAGTTTGATAAGGGACCTGGGGTTGAGTAGTCTAACCCAAACCCCAAATAGGATTAGTTACCCCGAGATAAGGTTAGCCAATGGTAGGCACAACTTGTTGCCCCCCATCATTTTGAGGAAGGTTTTGTAGAAGTTGATTCCAATACTGGGCCAATTCAGGAGGTATATTTTGTCCAAAGGGTGAGGTTGGACCCCCTACTGTAGGTATAGTTCCACCCGGAAGTTGTGTGCCAACCGTAGGTTGTGTAGTAATTGTTTTGTGTCGGGGAAAAGGAAAAGGAACCGTACCACCCTGTCCACCAACAGGAATCTGCATGTTGGGTGCAACAGTCGGAATAATTCCATTAGGATTAGGATTACCAGAAGGAAAAGGTGGGAGTGTCGGAATAAAATGAGGAACCTCATACCTAGGAAAAGGAGGACCACCTGGAGAACCGACTGGGGTTTGCGGAGGTGTTGTATTAGGAGGATTCAACAAAGCATTCAGCGCATGGTAACCGGGTGGTAATGTTGGGATGACATCAGGTATTCGCTGGGTATTGATAGGAGGGAGATTAGTTGCAGTAACCTCGGTTTGGACACTCGTAGTATTTGCGAGATGGGCCATCTCGAGAGGAAGAAAAAAATGATAAGTGGTAGTCTCGGGTGTAGTCTTTGTCTCAGGAGACACAGGAGGGTTGATTTCGTAAATAGGGGGTGACTCTGTACTGAAAAGAACTCATCGGAAATTACCGGACCAAAAAGGGTCTTGACCTACTACACCGTGAGAAGGCCCAACAGTTGATTCAGAAGATGTAACAATGGTTTCTTCAGAAGGATTTAACCATCCAGAAGGTCGTTCACCACGACGAACGCGATAGTTCTCTATAGTATTGGTAATTCTAAAATCTCCTAGAGAATCAGTTCGTTCGACTTGTGGAAGTGGTGTGGTGATGACTGGAACTTCACTGGTTTCCCCGTGTGGTGAAGTAACCACAGGGACTTCAGTCTGATGGGGTGAACCCTCAGGTGTACCATTAGGTTGAGTATCGTCTAGATGTTCTGGAGATAATCCTTGCATTCTACGAGAACGTCGGGGGGGAGCAATTGTAAACAAGTGACAAGTTCCGTGAGAAAAATCCTATGGTTAGCTTCGAGAAATAAACAACACTCACTAGTAAACAAAACCTAGGAAGCAATCACCAAGCAAACAATACCTTCTAATTTTGAAGCCACTAGTTGGTGATGAAATCCAACGTTGCAACAACGAGACGAGAAGGGGCGAGGCTAAGGTGGAAAAGTTACGTTGACGACCTGCTTAATAGACTTACGCCCTGGTGCAAGCTCCCACACACAATCGTGGGTATACCCTCCAAGGAGCCCGAGTGAGTTTGATCAACGTCAATTCCAGGTACCGTGAAGACTTTCCCCTCCATAGTCACCTTGGGTAAGAACCTAGAGATATAGGCCACTAAGGTCACCACAAACAACAGTAAAGCCTGGGGGAACAGTCGTCAGTCCGATCCACACGCAAGGGCATGGTATCTAGCCCGAAACCAACTCAAAGGCTTCCACTCATAATTGTGGGTATACCTCGGAGTGATCCCCGTAATACGTGAAATCTCTACACCGATGTCAACAAAGCAGGGTTAGTAACTCTGCCAACACCAATGCGACCTAGTGCTTAACCCTTGTGTTAGAAGGGTGTCCCAGGACAATATGCTGCCAATGGAATTTAACACTCCCTAACTCAAGATACTATTGTGTGTTTTTAATATTTTGGAGAGTGTGTCTCTCTTCCTACTCCAAAGCACTAGCCTAGCTAATATGTTGGTGTAAAGAGCCCTAGAAAAAGTTACTAGATCAATTTTAAGATTACGCAATGTTTTTAAGAGCTGTTAATTACTCAAAGGTAACGGAAGTGAAACTCATGATGTATGACTCTGACCCAAATAACGCAAGGATAATGATGAAATATAATCTTTTTCATTCCATGAATCCTAGTTATGGGAGAGAGAGAACAATTTCCGAATCAATCTGAATACTACAATGCAAATGCAATGCTCAGTTTCCATTCCCATGTCAATGAAAATAATCACTTATTAATGAACAATCTCTAATGTCTTTTTCAAATACTTCAATGAACTCTAAAATTTGATTTTCAATGTTTTCAAAATGACAAAAACAAAATCTTGAAAGAAAACTTATTATTCACTTTCCAAGAAGAACTCTGATTAATGAGAAAAGAAAATCAAATTCTAAAAAATCAAACAAGAACAACCCAATCAACTCTTTCAACGAAAGTAAGAACAAAAACAAAAACAACGAAAAATTCTTCTCAATGCAAACAAAAATGTCCTTTCGAACCAACAAGCAAATGAGAAAAGACCAAACACTTAACTCTCAACCAATCACTAGTCCTCAGCCAATCAGACACACTCAACTCCAGAAGTCAGAGAGAATGAAAATGCCAAACAGAGCCAAGAAACGAAAGTCAAGCTACAAAGAGCGAGAAAGACCTAGAAACCCTAAATCTGATCAAGTAAGCAAACTAAAGAAAGAGATGTATAAGTCAATGATCCAATAAGCCAAAAATACACAAATCAACTGTTCTGAGCAATTGAAGAAGTCAAAACTTAATTTCAAAATTTGCAAAAATCTTGCTCGCAGGCAAGTAGTGTTACACAGTGCGAGAAGATAGGATTCTCGCAAGCCACCTTGAAGCAAGGTGCGAGGTGTTCGCACTGGACCCGATATGCAGGGTGCGAACTTGATTGGTTCTCGCAAGCTGTCAATGAATACAGTGCGAGAACTCCTGAAGATAATAAAATTTTTGAAAATACAAGCAAAATTCCAACTGGCTTATAGACCTAGAAAGTCTCTCAGGATATCCTGAAGACTCAGACACTGACAAAACAGGAGAATAATAGAAATAGAGCAAATGGCCACAGAAAATTCAAAAAACCATAAAGACAAAGGGATGATCCCCAGTGGAGTTGCCAATTTTGTTTCAGGATTAATCCGTAAGTGCGGACACAAATCGATCTCCCTAGATCCACCTGGATCTAGAAAAAAACAAGACAAAATAATACACTTTCCCTAGATCTAACCTATTGAATGAACTAAGAGATAAGGATTATGGACATACCTTATGAACGCTTTCCTTAGGTCTCTATTGTTCCAAGCTTTGCTCCAACGCTCTTGTGCCGTTCAAATCACAACAACACAAACCAATTGAAGTAAAGGCAAATTAATATATTCAATAGCTAGTCTATACATATGATCAAGGAGTTATGTAATAAAGTGACATCATCTTTATGGGAAAGGGACATATTACTGTATTAAATTAATTGAAAGTGAAACTTGCAACCTGAGCCTTGATGTCGTAGGTCTCCTTTCGATGGCTCCTAGCACTGACACACACACTTGCTCATGCATGAAGAAAATCAACCACTTTTGATGACCTTGCTGGTGTCTCTAGTTGCTGTAGTATCAGTCCTTCATATAGGCTTTCAAAAATTCTCCAATCAATCTCTTTCTAGTTTGCTTCTAACCTTTTCCATAAGCATTCCCTTCAATATATAGGAGAAGATAGATTAGTTACTTGGATAGGAATGATCCCAAGATATCTGGAATGCCAGCACCTGAACAACCATTCAAAGCCAACTCATGTTTCTTAAAGATTCCCTTCTAGAAGATTCGAGATTTTTATCTTTTTCCTTCCTTTGGAACATGTTCACACCCGGACAGTTATTACAGTATGAACCCTTCGCACCCTATCTTAATGCAACCTGCGAGAATCAGGCATTCTCGTAGGCAGGTATATAGGTAGCCCGCGAACATCCCTTAAAAGTATGATTTATGGAAGCAGACAAATGTAACTTTGCTCAGGAAAGAGTTCTTAGTGAAGAGCTTGATTTTCCATCATCATAACATCATCATGATGACCAAAATTGTGGATAAAATTCATATAAGCTAAGCATCCTATCTTCTAAGATAGGATCAGATCTCGAAAGGATCTAAAAGTTACAAATATAGAGGGTCTAAAAATCCACTCAATATCAAACTGTATCTTCAAAATTATACAAGTTTTTTTTTATTTACAAAATAAGCCAAAAGAAGTGACTAATTAGCTAAGTCCAACAATGCTCCATATTATGAGATCACCACAAGATACATCATATCCTAAAAGAAAACGAAATAACCAAATTAGATGTTTATTTAACTAACATTTTCCAAATTTTATATGAGAATTGACTTGGCTATAAAATCTCTCGATTTTGTAGCCAGTCTTTTTATTAACATAAATCTAAATCACTCTATATTAATTAGAAAAATAACAATAAAAGAACAAATAAGATAAAAACCAATATTACCATTCAACTTATAACCAAATTTGAATAACAAAATATCAGAGTTGATCACAGCCTTGACACTATCAACATTTTTTATTATGATATTGCCAGTCCTTTTCAAACATTTTCCTTGCCTTTGTGCATTGATCTTGAGCTCACGGTTTTCAATTGTTAATGAGTGGTTTTGAGCCATAAGATCCTTGATCTTTTCTTGAAGGACATGGATGTCTGTGTAATACAGACCTATCCAATGTAAACACACTTCACAAATTATAGCAGGGGCAGATGGTTGCGGAAGCGAATGACTGTGTGTTAAAACACTACCACTATCCACTGTCGACCTTTGACCGAGTTTAATTCCTGGAAAATCCTTGTTGTTCTTCAGGCAGGGTGGCAGGTTATTCACATAATCAAAAGTTTGAATGACATCCGGTTTAGAGTAATTCGGGTCTTCATCTGCCGGGAATTTTTCAATCTCAGAATTAGAGCTCTCATGGAGCTCGATCGATTCGATCGAGCTCACATGAGATTTTGATCTATTTCATAGGCTCCTCGAAATTAGTCTCCTGGCCCTCTTGTTATTAAACCCTTGCATGTCTTGTTTTTTCTTTGACTGTTTGGAAGGGTTTCCACTGGTGGATTTTATGTTAAGGTTAGGTTCGACAACTTGTTCACACTCAGGAATTTTAAGAAGCTTGGAGCTGGCATCCTGCTGCTCACACACAGACTGATCGGGCGTAGCCCTTTCACAAGGGTTTTCATGCAAGAAAATTGGCTTGTCACTAGAGGGAAAAAGAGGCTTCTCTAGCATAGGTTTATCAACCACAAAAGTCTCTACAGGTTTTACTCTAACAAAGCCATTGTGAGTTACGAAAGCATCCCAATCGTCACCAAGTAGTTTTAGATGATGGACTAACAGTAACTTAATTAACCCATGGTGAAATAAGTTGTAATCCAAGTTCTTCCTTTTATATCTCTTTGACATTTTATACAAGCTTCTTAATAAGTAAAATGGCATGTTTAATTGGAAACCGATAAAATGCATGAGTAACCTTTGTTCGACAACACAGGTATTCCAACAGAGGATGAACACCTTTAGTAACCACTCACATAACCAGATCAAACATCAACACACCGATGTTTTCACGTGGTAAAACCCCTATGGGGAAACATCCATGGCCCCAGCCAACGCAGCCACTTGGAACAATTTATTAATGCAAAGAAAAAGATTACAGAGAGATTTTACAAGAGAGTTTCTCACAATCGATCATCGGCAAATCACCCTCCATGCTCTTTAAATAGAGATCATGGACCAATCGGGTGCTAAGCCATGGATCAATGGCCGTTAAGATCGAGGAGAGTATGAACCGTCAGATCACTCTATGTCGGGAACATATCGTGACCGTCGGATTTCCTAACTACAAATGCATACTAATGCATACTAAAGAAACACACTTTTACCTAACGACATATTAGACCAAGTAGATCTTAACTAACTCCTAAATGTCTAAATATCCTAACACCCCCCCTTAAGAACAACTTGGGATAGGATTGAAGGATTTACAATAATGACACAATAGGAGAAGGAAGGAGGCATTAGAGCCTATCCCCCCTTAATGACAGCTTCCTGAACTCCTAACATAGATTGAAGTTTGGAAAACTTCGC
>ML795940.1:323608-368560 GCA_009831015.1 Picea engelmannii
TTCTCCATTCTTGATTCACCTTCCTTGTGTCCTCATCATGAATTTCATGGGATGCATTTTCACTTTCAGGTGTCTTCTCTGTTACGAATTTTTTTAATACTTCCATGATCTCCCCTTTTAAACCATCCATCTTAGTATCCAACTTAGCTTCCATTGAAGCCATCATCTCTTGTAGTTCATCTTTTGTTACTATCTTCTTTTGTAAATCATTTATGTCCCTACACATTTCTTCACCTTCATCAAGAGTCCAAGTAGGATTTTTTGGAGGCTTAGTTGGTGTAGAAGTTCCCTTTTTGGGTGGCATGTTGGCCAAGTATCACTTTTGAACCTTGATTTTGAGGTGGTTCCGCTAGACAATATTTCTTCTGTTGTATCTCCCAAGTTTTGGCCCTTCTGGGTATGAAACTTTCTTTTATGTAATTATCTGATATTTCTTCTCTGCAATGCCACAGGTCTGATCAAAATTGGATGTGTCAAGTGGAATTTACAGTAACTTCCCCACAACTTGTCGATTTTTGGCCTTTCCAGGAGATCTCACTTGTATAGCGTTCCCTGCCCAAAATAATTGATATAAAATTCTGAAACTCACACAAGAAATACTATAGACTGTCCACGATCCAATGGAACTAGTCCCACTCAATTTGGATACTCTAGGAAGAAGTTATGATTGTTTTACCCGGAACACCTTCTTGAGACTAGTCAATAGGACTAGTCAGATACCCTATCTTACACAAGGTGTATCTACAAATTTAAGATGACCCAGAAGATGAAATTTTTACCAAAGATACCTTTCTAATTTCTATAAATAGCCTCTAGAGTTCAGGGTCTGAAACATTACAGAAATTTTTTTATATAGAAAATTCCGCAATGACTCATTTCAGGATGATTCCAGAACCCTATCTTGTATAGTCTTTATCTCCGAAATTGTAAGGCCTCAAGAGCTTAATTTTGAACCCAATGTACCTTGATCTGTCTACTAAATATCCTCCAAGTTGTTCCTTCTGAAATGGTGTAGAAAACAATTTATAGTGAAAATTCCAAGGTGTCTTAGATGTAGTAGCGAAACCCCAAGACCTTAAGCTCTAATACCATATGTTAAGAACCAAACATCAATATATCATAGAAAAACCTCAGGAAAAGTACTCAACGCCTTGAAAAAGAGATAATTTCATATAATAAGCCTTTTCAAGGGGGAAAATTCCTTTTACCCCACTTAAATGTTCAAGTACAAGATGATAGAAAATGAAAATGTCTCCTTGGTATATATAGGAGACTAGGAGGTATAATTACAACTAATGGCCTAAAGCTGACATAAATAAATAACATTACTAATATAATATGCCCCAATTAAGGGGTAATGAGCCAATATTAGAGCTTAACATGTAGATGAGAAAGAAAGGAGAATTATCAACAAAGGTTTTCAGAGTCACCCTATCATCCTAGAGTGCATTAAAAAGCGCGTTGTGCCAGTTCTTGTGGTTTTCAAAAACTGTTATCTTGATGATCTTGATCAGGTTTTTGTTTGTCGATTCTGCTAAGCCATTTCCTTGGGGGTAATAGCTAGCAGAATATTTCAGTTTGATCCCTTTTTCTAAAGAAAAAACAGTCATATCAAGTGATGAAAAGTAGGAAGCATTATTGAAGACCAAACAGTCGGGAATATTGAATCTAGTAATGATGTTTGAGTTAAGGAAAGATATTACCTGATTAGTGTTTACCACTTTTAGTGGTGCAGCCTTGGACCATCTGGTAAAATAATCAGTTGTTGTAATGATTTATTTATGTTGTTGTGAGGAAGTGGGGTTAATTGGATATATGATGTCAAGACCCCACTGCTGAAAAGGTGAATCTACCAAAATAGGTTGCAAAGGGAATGTTGCCTTTTGTACTCATCCAACAACCTTTTGGCAGATTATGTATTTACGACATAATGCATGAGCATCTTTGAACAACGTGGGCCAATAGTATCCAAATCTTAACACTTTGTGAGTAGTGGTGTCTCCACCGAAGTTCCCACCAGCTTCACTTGCATGCAGTTCAGATAATACTTTATCTGCTTCATCTCTTTCCAAACAACGCATGAAGACATTATCAAAATTCTTACCGAATAATACGTCATTTACCAGCTGGAAAGGTGCATATTTTAGTCTTAATTCTCTTCTCTTTTTTGGATCAAGATGGCGAGGAGCAGAACCGTGTGTTAGATAAAACTTGATATCATCAAACCAAGAATTAACAACAACTTGTGTACAACAGGTCTGATTTTTACTACGCTGATTTACAGTTAAGACATTAATTTGACTCTACCACTCTTCAATTGAATCAGCGACTAGTTTGCATAGACCTTGAGCTCTGACAATTTGTGCAGGGGTAATTTCGAGGTCATACTCTTATAACGATGTCATCCATTTTGCCTGTTTTTCACCCAATTCCTTTTGTACTAACAAGTTTCTGACAGCAGGATAAGGCACAATGACTTTAGTTCTGGATTTCAGAAAATATGATCAGAAATGTTTCAGTGCTTTGAAAACTGCATAAGCCTGTTGATCTATAGTCGATTAGTTAAGCTCCACTCCTTTGAAGGCTGAGCTCATGAAGTCAATGGGGATTTCATTTCTTTCAACATTCTTTTGGGTCAACACAAAAACATAAGATCGGTCAGAGGCGAAAGTATAAAGAGTGAAATCTTGTGAGAAATCAGGACTCATCAAGGAAGGGGCTTCCACTATGGATTTTTTGATGGAATCAAAAGATTTATTTTCCTATGGTCCCCAACGATACTGAACATCCTTTTTAATTAAATTTTGCAATGGCCTTACCATTTCTGAGAAACTCGGGACAAACCTTCTGACAAAATTGATCTGGCCTAAAAAGGATTGCATAGATTTTTTGGAGGAGGGGGAAGGAAGTTTGGAAATGGCTTGAGTTCTTTTGGGATCAATGATCATCCCATCACTGGATACTATGAATCCAAGAAGTTTGCCTTGTTCCACTAAAAATATTGACTTCTTAGGATTGAGAGATATGTTGTACCTGCAGCATCGTTTTAGGACAGACCTAAGGTGAGACAAGTGATCTTTCTTATTTTTTGAGAAAACAATAACGTCATCAAGATAGACCACTACAAATTGATTTATGAGACCACGAAAAGAAATATCCATTTCTCTCTGAAAAGTGGCTTCGACATTTATAAGCCCAAAATACATCTTCCTGTAGGCATAAGTACCCCATGGGGTACGAAAAGTGGTTTTTAACTCGTCTGGGGGAGACATGAGGACCTGGTTGTATCCCAAAAAACTGTCTAGCAGTGATAGTATTTCAGAACCAGATACCTGCTGAAGAATTTGTTCCATTGGAGGAACAGGATAATTGTCTTTGTCAGATGCTCGAGTCAAGTTACGAAAATCGACACAGAGTTGAATTTCACCACTTTTCTTCCTTATTGGAACCAGATTAGACACCCATTGTGTGTGTCTTACTGGGAATATTATCTTTGCATTTAATAATTTATTTAGTTCTTTCTTGACTATTGGTTCCAACTTAGGGTGCATCTTTCTCAGCTTTTGTTGAAAAGGTTGAGTCCAGGGTTTCATGGGGATGATATGTTGTATTATATTAGGGTCAAAAGTTTTCAAATCATCATATGTCCAAGCAAAGACATCCTTGAATTCTCTAAACAATTTTATAAAAGTGGACCTCTCTTGTTTGGAGCATCCCATTCCCAGATTGATATATTGTGGATTATATTTAGTCCCTGGATTTACCTTTTCATGAGTCAAGGAAGAACTTTTTGTTTTACAATTTATCGATTTTCTGAATTTATCATGCAAATCATAAAACTTCTCTAGTCTTACCACGGATTTAGGAATAGATTTTACCAGATCAAGTGTTAATTCGGGACACCTCGGCTCTGATATTACCATGAAATTATGGAGATTTTCATCGTGAGTGCCTTCATTGATAATTGCACCTTGGAAGGTATCCTCCATATGCAAGAAGTTGATGATCTGTTGATCATCATCAAACACTCTCCAATTAGTGACGTTGTCTGGGATCGATGGTCTAAACAATAAATCAGTCGAAAATGCATTCAGAGAAAGGCCTTCTGCGGGAAAATTTTTAGAAGCAACATTAGCCAATAAATCAACCTTAGAATTGCTTAATCTAGGAATGGAATTGATGTTAAATGCGGAAAATTTGTGCATTAGATTCCATAACTTAGTTTGGTAACTTTTTAGGTGTGGTGATAGGCAATGTATGGAATTTCTCACTTGCCTGACCACAATTTTTGAATCACCGAATACCATTAAGTTCTTTACATTCATATCTATATCTTTCCTAAGTCCTTGCAAACGTGACACATATTCAGCGGTGTTGTTGGTGCATTCAAACTCTAATCGACAGGCGATAAAAGTTTTATTACCTGCTGGGTCGATGAGTACACATCCTGCACCAACTCCTTCTTTAGATTTGGATCCATCGAAGTAAAGTGACCATATCTGAGCTTCATCGACAGTGTTTGGTACATTCGATAAAGTTGTTGACTGAGTACATGTCATGAGCTCCGATTGTTGTTCCAGATTGGTGATGTGGAAGTTTTGGCCATGAAGTTACCGAAGAAAGCGTTCATTCTCTGCATTTCAAGTGAATTACTGGAAGCAGTAAATGGTTCTTTAGCATCATTCAAATCCGTCATGGTGTGCTTGAGATAGCGTTCACGGTTAATCCTAATTCTATTTGGTTGTTCATTTTCTGGCAGCCACAAATGAGACCAATCTATTGCAAAGTATCCATGTAGTTGTTTGGACCAATCCCTACTTAAGAACAAACCATAAACTTCAGGGATGTCAACAACAATGATATCAATAATTTGGTGAACCTTAAGATTAGAATATAGCCTAACGAGCACATTCTTTAATTCACCAATTACCTTAACATTCGTTCGATCGAGCTGAATGATTTTAAGACTAGAAGGTTGAACTTCGGCATTGATTTTTTTTCAAACAGACAAGGGCATCACATTTGATGATGCACCGGAATCTACCATGCAATTATGTACATTTCTATTGAAAATTTCAAAAGTTAACAAGAAAGATGGGACATTTTTGCGAGTATTAATAATAGAATTCTGCTGATTTTTAGCCGCTGTCCCTGAAATTACTTTATCTACATTTGATACAGTTTTTTCAGTGAGATCCCTTTTATCTGGGGGTTCAAGTGTTGTTTTAGCAGGGATCTTTTGAGTTGTTTTAGAGCTGATTTCTACAATTTTCTTACTGTTCAGATTTTTGTTTTTACTATTTTCTGCGATGTTATGAAGCATTTTCTGCAGAAGAAGAGGGAATTTCAAAAGTTTGTAAACATAAATATTAGCCCTAAGTTTCTTTAGGTCTTCAATCAAATCATACTCTAAACTTGGGGCTACAAAATTCTATTTTGTTTCATCTTGTTTCAATTATTTCAGAGGCACATTAGTACTTATTTCGGAAGAGGGTTTACTCTGAGTTTTGCTTCTAGTGTTGTAAGGATGGACAGTTTAAAAATTGACCTGAAAAATACTATCGAAAAAATGTCCGAAGACATTGGGATATGACTCCTCTTCTTCAACTACTTCTTCTTCAGGGGGAACTAAGTTATCATGTGCTTCCAGAATAGTTTGCAGAGCGTATTGCAAGCCTTTGAAATTCATACCCTCAGGGGTTGGATTCGGTCGGTTGGGGGGGAAAGTTTTTCTGAAAGGAGGTTTATAACTTCCTTTACTCGAGGATGATTCTTCAGCCGATCTCTTGAATTCTATGACTTGATTCAATAATTTTTGGACGACCTTTTGTAGACTTTCTAAGTCTGAGGTTTCTGATTGGGTTTTGGTTTGGTGAGGACTAGTAAGAATTTCTATTTTCTTCTTAGAAGATGGGGTTATTTCTACCTCATTACTAAGATTATCTTTCAAGCTCAAAATATCTTTTTTGATTTGGCTTACCTCCTCGAAGGCTTCCAGTAACGTAAACTTCTTAGACCTTTTAACCCAAATTGCTATATTATGGTGTAGACCTTTAGCGTAATATGCCACAATAAGGGTTTCTGCGGGCATTGAATTAGTGGGGATTCAATTTTTTAATGTGAGGAACCTTTGGTTACAATCTTTTACTTTCTCCTTAGGGTTCATATTTAAGCTAGAGAGTTCCATGACTAAGACTTCAGGAGATTTATCATCTCCAAACTTCTCTTGGAAATAGGTCTCGAATCTATCCCAAGATACAATGGTATGAGGTTGTTGGATGAAATACCATGTAGAGGCATTGCCCTCAAACGTGTAAGGAAAAATTCTGCATACTACATATTCATGTTCTACACTTTGGAGTCTAATGGCTAGCATGAATTTCTTTATGTGATCCTCGATGATTTGCTTAGAATCTGGATCGAACTTAGGTAACCATTTCTCTGGGTGTTTTGGTAAAGTGTGTTGGGGTCCAGGTACAATCACAACATCTTGATCGAGCCATCGTTTGGTGGGATTGTTTTGGTTTTCCATGGGTGTAGGTGGTGTCGAAGGTTGAGATGCTTCAGACGAAGAACTGCCTTCGTCAGATGACTCTCCTCTTGAAGAGGATGGAGATGAATGAGTTGGGGAAGGTGGAATACTAGATCCTCCAGTTCCAAGAGCAGGGGTATGGTCAGGATCTGTGGTATTATCTCCTAAAGGATCTAAATGTAGACCAATGCCTTCAAGTTTCTCTTGGATATCTGAGAAATCTAAAAGTTGATTGAGAGGCCTACTAGGTTGTCTGATACGGGCCAAAGCACTGTGTGTCCTTAAGAGTGATTGACGAACGATTTCTTGAACGTCGACCCCTTGAGGGTTTGGTGTTACTGGCTCAATGGGAATCTCAGGATTTTCATTCGAGGTAGTTGTTGTTTCAGAATTAATGTTGTTGTCTGAGTGACTACCTGTTACTACAGGGGAGCGAGTGTCTGGGGGTGGATTTTTGCGACTTCCACGTGCCATCAATTGTATTCATACCCTCCTTCTAGTGCCACTTGTTGGTGGGAGAAATTGATCATCCGTCAACTGGAAGAACGATTTCGGTCCGGGGTTGTCTAAATAACCCAAGTCATTTGGTGTAACTCGTTCTGGCGAGTTTAATGGCTCTGTTAGCCAATCTAAAAGTCCTAAAAGAAACAAATAAAAGAAATGAATAACTAACTAATTACTAATCACTATATATATATATGTGTGTGTGTGTGTGTGTGTGTGTACATATGTATAATGTAATTGTTGTAGATATATTTAAGAAGAATATTTACAAATCTTACTTATGTACATGCTTTACAAAATGCAAGTTTTAATCAAAACTTACGAAAATCAATGTGAAAAATGATTGCTTCTAGGGAGCAGATAAAGAAAGCACATAAAAAATATTTTTTGTTTTTCTTTTATAAATCTAAACTAATACAGAAAAAACACAATGAAACATAAATGCGTGGATAGTCAAAAGTTGAACCATACATTCGAGTTTCAGTGATAAGTAAATGAAAAAAAAATACAAATGAGCTAACCTGTTAGTGAGTTAGTGATGTGTATCCAAGCATGTGCATGAGTAGAGAACGTCCAACTACCACGTCCAAGAGGGAAACCTGCAATGAACCTTATGACTGTTCTAAATAAATCTAGAACATGTGTTGGGAGTTTCGATTTTAATGACTGAAGCGGAAACACAAATATAAACTTGTGATCTCATAATTGTACATGATTACTGTAAGATAAATCTGAAATTAACCTATACATTTCATTTTTCAATTAAAATTGAAAGATAAACCCTATCGTTCTAACTAAAAATATGATCACAACATTTATATTTTGAGAAGCAAACTATAGATGGTATTTATAATATAACAATCCTACACATCACAGATCATTTAATCTAAAGATATCAGATATATATATGTAGCAGCATTTAACAAAACATAAATGACAACATTATAAACAAGAGGCTAAAGCCAAAATGCATGAATGTTGTTTCATTAATTTCTGGAATCAATCATCCATCTTTTGCTCTCAACCAAGATGCTTTCATTACAAAATACAGAGTATTTAAAGAGTTCATGTAAGCTAAGCATCCTATATTCTAATATAGGATCAGATCTCGAAAGGATCTAAAAGTTACAAATATAGAGGGTCTAAAAAGCCACTCAATATCAAACTGTATCTTCAAAATTATACAAGTTTTGTTTTGATTTACAAAATAATCCAAAAGAAGTGACTAATTAGCTAAGTCCAGTAATGCTCCATCTTATGAGATCACCACAAGATACATCCTATCCTGAAAGAAAACAAAATAACCAAATTAGATGTTTATTTAACTAACATTTTCCAAATTTTATATGAGAAATGACTTGGCTACAGAATCTCTCGATTATGTAGCCAGTCTTATTATTGACAACAAAAATCTAAATCACTCTATATTAATTAGAAAAATAACAATAAAGGAACAAATAAGATAAAAACCAATCTTACCATTCAACTGATAACCAAATTCTAATCACAAAATATCAAAGTTGATCACGACCTTGACACTATCAGCGTTTTTTATTATGATATTGCCAGTCCTTTTCAAACATTTTCCTTGCCTTTGTGCATTGATCTTGAACTCACAGTTTTCAATTGTTAATTAGTGGTTTTGAGCCATAAGAGCCTTGATATTTTCTTGAAGGATGGGGATGTATGTGTAATCGAGACATATCCAATGTAAACACACTTCACAAATTACAGCAGGGGAAGATGGTTGAGGAAGCGTATGACTGTGTGTTAAAACACTACCACTATCCACTGTTGGCCTTTGACCGAGTTTAATTCTTGGAAAATCTTTGTTGTGCTTCAAGCACGGTGGTAGGTTATTCACATAATCAAAAGTTTGACTTACATCCAGTTTAGAGTAATTTGGGCCTTCATCTGCCAGGAATTTTTCAATCTCAGAATCAGAGCTCTCATGGACCTCAATCGATTTGATCGAGCTCACATGAGATTTTGATCTATTTCGTAGGCTCCTTGAAATTAGTCTCCCAACCCTCTTTTTATTAAACCCTTGCATATATTGTTTTTTCTTTCACTGTTTGGAAGTGTTTCCACTGGTGTATTTTATGTTAAGGTTAGGGTTGACAACTTGTTCACACTCAGGAATTTTAACAAGCTTGGATCTGGCATCCTACTGCTCACACATAGACTGATCGGGCGTATACCTTTTACAAGGGTTTTCATGCAAGAAACCTGGCCTGTCACTGGAGGGAAAAGGAGGCTTCTCTAGCATAGGCTTATCAACCACAGGAGTATCTACAAGGTTTACTGTAACAAAGCCATTGTGAGTTATGAAAGCATCCCAATCGTCACCAAGTAGTTTCAGATGATGGACTAACAATAACTTAATCAACCCATGGTGAAATAAGATGGAATCCAAGTTCTGCCTTTTATATCTCTTTGACATTTTATACAAGATTCTTAATAAGTAAAATGACATGTTTAATTGGAAACCGATAAAATGCATGAGTAACCTTATGTGGTAAAGGAAGACGAAGCCAAAACGACCTTCACAAGTGACAAATTGTCTTACAACTACCAATAAGCCATGCTATCTAACCTTGAGTAAGGAGATCAGAATACCTTTGTCACAGCATTGAATTTCCTGAGAGGTGACAAGTAGACTCCATGGTACCTTGTCCAACTTTGAGTTTTTAAACCATTTTTGACCAGTGAGAGGGAGGTCTGTTGCTTCACTCAGAAATTTTTCAGTGATCTCCAACTGGATATCACTCACCTTGGCTCTGCATCCATCAAATGTGAGAGTGAAATCTTTGGCGACTTGTGAATTATAGCCCTGGAATTTCCTGATAAATACATCCCAGCCTAGACTCTTCAGATCCTCACTCGCATCATCATACAGTAGCAAAGTTCGGGGGGCATTTGGCTGAGTTCTGACGACAGGGGCCATAAGGGTTTGAATAGAGGGTTACAAGAGTGACCCGAATTCACTATGGTCTTAAGAGGCAGCAGAAACATAGGGTATTCTGATCCAAAAACAAAGGATCAAAATGAGCAGTTACACCAACGCGGCCATAAGGTAAGCATAAGGGTTTCACACACAAAAATCGGGCATCTCTGTTGATGAATGTTTTGGGTACAGAGTGTAACATCATACCTCGGTCTGTCATGAGAGGCCTGCCACTTCTACATGCCATCTAAGACAAGGTACAGAGCATGATCATGGTGTGATTAATTCCCATGAGATGTTATGGGTGAAGTCGATTTGCAAAGGTTAGGAGAAGGTGTGTTTTGCAAGCCAAAAGCACATCGAAAAATTAAAATCAAAATCGATTTACCAAGAACATTAAATGAAACAAGCCTATAATCCATTTGCCAATTTCAATTTTTGGTATACAAAGGTTCCAAAATATAACATTATAGTCCAAGAGCAACTCAAAACAAATGTTTCATTGATATATGATAAGATTCAAAGCAAAACAACATTCATTAAAGAGTTGTAAGCACATTGACCCTTCTAAAGACTAAGCCTTAAATAAAATCAAAATGCAAATTGAGTTTCAATTTGCTTGATTCATGCTTATAGTCATGAATCAAGCATGAAAATGCGAAATAAAAATGAAATGAAGAATCAGAACATTATTTTTACAACTGAATAGTCACCTTTAAATAGCAATATTTACAGGATGAGGCGTAGGTAGCTACAGGGATTGTCATTTGTCACTTTAAAAAGAAAAAAAATATGTAGGGCTGCCAACACAACCTAGATTCATCCAAGTTTTGATAAAAAAAAAATTGAGGTGTTGGAGTTGGCTAAGAGAATTTATTGACATTTGATGTTCAAGTCGGTCAGATTGGTGAAGTGTTTTAGTTGTCGATGGTCGACAGTCAGGTCGGTCGGATTGGCGAAGTTCTTTAGTTGCCAATGGAATTAACCGATGTCAGGTTGGACGATTTGGTAGAGAGTTTTTTTCACCAAAAAATGTTTTCGATGACCAATGGTTGGGTTGAATGATTTAGAAAAGTGTTCTAATGAAATAAGAGAAAGCGTCGATCATTGGGCATCGACCAAGATGGAGAAGTGTTGGTTCATCCAAAAGAAATGACTGATGGTTGATGAAGGAAAGAGGTTGATGATGTGTCATGCCACATCAACCAAAATTCCATGTTAGAGTCTACATGTCATGCCACATTAGCATCCATGTGTCATTCCACACTAGTAGTTTTCACGTAAGCCAAAAGAAGTGGTCAATGGTCGGTGGTCAGGTTGTTGGTTATGGAGCTTGATTATATTCTTGTTTCGCAAGTCTATGTTTTTAGCCGTGTTTATACCCCATGAAGACTATACACCCCTCCACGTGGGGGGGTTGCAGAGGGGATTTCCCCCCTATGAGGTTCGGGGGAAAGAGGGAGTTTGGGGGCGAAGCCCCCGAAGGAAAATTTCCTTGTAAATGTATATTGCAATTTCATAGTAAATCTAGACCGTTCATTATAAGGTTGCAGATATGATGGTAGAATTTATGTTAGGATTTTTTTTCCCTAGAAAGAAACCCTCTTTTATGAGGGAAATGTATTTCGATTATGCATCATTGTGAATATTGTATTATGAGAGAGGATACTGTGAGAGAAAGAAGAGGAAGTTACAATGGGTGTGTTGTAGGTTGTATCCCTTCATTTGTTGGATAATAAAAAGGAAGGACATGGAAATTTCTCTAGTGGACATAGCCCACACTGGGTGAACCATGTATATATGTGTCTCTATTGTAGTGTGTATATTCTGTGTTTTATTTCTGCATTTTATTTTATTGTATTTATCCATGATCCTATTTTTCTAACAACTGGTATCTGAGTGAAAGGTAACTCGCAGGAAAAGAGGGTTCTTGGTTCAAGTGGGAGCAATGGCAGGAGATGGAAAGTTTAGGGTCGAGAAATTTGACGAACAAAACTACCAGTTATGGAAGATGCATATGGAAGAGTATTTATATCAGAAGTATATATTCCTACCATTTGGTGGAATAGAAAAGAAGCCGATGACCATGAAGGATGGAGAATGGGAGGTTCTTGATAGAAAGGCACTAGGCAAGATATGGTTGAGCCTGGCAACGTCGATGGATTTCAATATTTTGAAAGAAAATAAAACGAAGGAGATGATGGATGCATTGGATAAACTGTATGAAAAAACACTCAACGTCCAATAAGGTACTTTTAATGAAGAGATTATTTAATATGAAGATGTCAGAAGGTGGGTATGTTGCAGATCATTTAAATAAATTTAATATGGTTACTAATCAACTAAGTTATCTAAAAGTGGACTTTGATGATCAGGTCAGAGCTTTCTAATATTTTTCTCATTGCCATAAAGATGGAATGGCTTGGTCATGGTTGTAAGTAAATCTATCTCTTGTTCAAACACTTTAAAATTTGATGATGTTGTTTGTGTTATCCTTAGCGAGAAAATGCGATGGAAAAGCACAAGTGAGACATCAAGAAATGCATTAAACATGGAGAACAGGGGGAGACAAAACGGTATTGGAAAGGGATCAGGGAACCACAACAATTCTAGGAAGGGTAGATCTAAATATAGACTGGGAAAGATAGAGTGTTGGAATTGTTGGAAGAAAGGACATCTGAAGAAAGAGTGCAGAGATCCAAAAAACAAAGAGATGGAAAGCAGGAGAAAAATGAGGAAGAAAATGTAACAGGCGATGTGTTACAAGATGCTTTGATTCTTTCTGTAGATAATATTTGTGAGTCTTGGGTAGTAGATTCAGGGGCTTCATTTCATGCCACACCCTATAGGAAACATTTTCTATATTATGTTCAAGGTGATTTTGGACAGGTTCATTTGGGTGATGATGCACCATGAAAATTTGTTAGAATGGAAAAGGTAAAAATAAAGCAAAGGAATGGAAACCAATGGTTGTTGAAAGAGGTAAGACATGTTCTAAATCTAAGGAAAAATCCAATTTCAACAGGGCAGTTGGCAAGTGAAGGTTGTATATCCATATTTACAGATAAGGTGTGGAAGGTCACCAAAGGATCACTAGTGATAGAAAAATGAGAGAAGGTAGGTACATTGTATTTATGTACAGGTAATATTGACTCTTCTATCTCTTTAGCTTATACAAGAGTGGATACAACACTTTGGCATTATAGTCTTGGACACATGAGTGAGAATGGGATGCATATACTTCACAAAAGAAAGTTGTTGCCATATCTTAAACAAATTGATTTGGATTTTTGTGAGCATTGTGTTTATGGAAAACATAAGAGTCAAATTTCTCAGAGTCGAAAAAGAAAATTAGAGTGAAAGGTTAGAGATTGTGTATACAGATGTATGGGGACCATCTCATGTATCATCTCTTGGTGGCTCTCGTTATTATGTTACTTGTATTGATGATGCAACTAGAAAAGCATAGGATTATTGCATTCGAGAAAAAACTGATGTTTTTGATACTTTTAAGAAATGGAAAGATTTGGTTGAGAATCAGACAGGAAAAAGGTTGAAGTGTCTCATATTAGACAATGGAGGTGAATATTGCAGCAAGGATTTTGATGATTAGTGTTCATACCATGGGATTCATAGAGAGAATACAGTTCCAGGAACACCACAAGAAAATGGTGTGTCAGAAAGGATGAACATGTCAATCATGGAGCGTGCAAGGAGTATGAGATTGCATGCTGGTTTTCCCTTATAGTTCTGAGGAGATGTTGTATATATTGATGTTTACTTAATAAACAGAGGACCTTCAGTCTCTTTGGATGGTAGGATTACAGAGGAGGCATGGACAAGTAAAAACGTAAACTATTCTTCTTTGAATACTTTCGGCTGTGAAGAATTTGTTCATATTGATAAAGCAAATAGAACAAAGCTTGAGGCAAAATCCAAAAAGTGTACCTTTATTGGATACAATGTTAATGATTTTGGTTATCACTTATGGGATTATGAAAATCACAAAATCATTAGGATTAGAGATGTCATATTCAATGAGAAGGTCATGTACAAAGATCAGTTGCAGGGAAAGAAACAGGAAAAAGAAAAACTAGAATACACAGTGCTTGATGAGATCACTGAAAAATAAATTCCAAAGGTACCGAAAAATCAAAATGTATAACAACATGAGCAACATGTACCTCAAACTCCTGCAAATGTTGTTAGAATATATACCAGGTTAAGTAGATGCCCTGAACGATAGTCTCCTTCATTGTATTGTTTATTGTTGACTGATTCTGGTGAACCAGAATGTTATAAAGAGGAAATGCAGGTAGACACTAAAAATAAGTGGGATCGAGGCATGAAAGAGGAAATGTAATCCCCGGTAAATAAACAGATTTGGGATTTGGTTCAGTTTCCTGCAGGAAAAAGAGAATTGCAAAATAAATGGGTTTACAAGTTGAAGGAAGAAGATGGAGGCAAAAAGTGCTACAAGGCTAGACTTGTTGTAAAGGGGTTTGCACAAAAGAAAGGTATAGATTTTGATGAAATATTTTCTCTTGTTTTTAAAATGACTTCAATTAGGACTATTTTAATTCTTGCGGTAGTAGAAGATTTACGTCTTGAACAGATAGATGTAAAAACAAATTTTCTCCATGGGGATTTGGAGGAAGAAAATTATATGCAACAACCACAAGGGTATGAGGTCAAAGGGAAAAAAACTTTGGTATGCAGGTTGAAGAAGAGCGTGTATGGCCTAAATAAATCTCCAAGGTAGTGGTATTTTAAGTTTGTCAGGTTTATGATAGAACAAGGTTATAGTAGATGTCATTCTGATCACTGTGCTTATTTTAAAAATGCAGAAAATGGAAGCTATATTATCTTGCTATTGTATGTATATGACATGCTTGTTACAGGGTCTAATATGCAATATATAAATGTGCTCAAGAAGAAATTAGATAATTCATTTGTGATGAAGTATTTGGGTGTTGCAAAGAAAATCCTTGGTATGAGAATAAAAAAAGACATGAAAAATCGCAAATTGACATTGTCTCAAGCTGTTGGAGAGGTTTAGAATGCATAATGCAAAACCATTTAGTACACCTTTGGCTAGACATTTCAAATTAACCAAGGAAATGTGTCCCAAGACACATGAGGAGATACAATACATGTCAGGGTCCCTTATTCATCAACAATTGGAAGCTTGATGTATGCGATGGTTTGCACAATACCAAATATTGCACATGCAATGGGAGTTGTGAGTAGGTATATGAAAAATCCTTGTAAAGAACATTGGGAGGAAGTAAAGTGGATTCTCAGGTATTTTAAAGGTACTACTACTCATGCATTATGTTTTGGAGGCTCAGACATTTTTATATAAGGATATGTTGATTCAGATATGGCATGTGATTAAGATAGCAGGAGGATCACCACAGGGTATGTTTTTATTGTAGGTGGAACAACAATAAGTTGGATTTCGAAACTGCAAAAGGTTGTTGCACTTTCAACAATAGAGGAAAAGTATGTTGCTTCTATAGAGGTGAGTAAAGAGATAATTTGGTTAAAGAGGTTTATGGATGAATTGGGAAAGAAGAAAGAGAATAGCAGGTTGTACCGTGACAACTAGAGTGTCATTCATCTTGCAAAGAACTCGACCTTCTATTCAAATACTAAGCACATACATCTTAGGTACCATTTCATACGATCTGTCTTGGAAGATGGACATTTGAAGTTGGAAAAGATGCACACTAGCCAAAGTCATGTAGACATGTTAACAAAGGGAGTAACCAAAGAGAAAAAGAGTTCCTTCTCAGTTTCAGATGTTCTTCAAGCATGAAGGTGAAGATGAGAAATTTTCTAGGTCCAAGGTGGAGTATAGTCCAACAGGTACAACAATTAAGTTGTTGTGATTAGTCTCCAAGTGGGAGATTGTTGGTTGTGGAGCTTGATTATATTCATGTTTCATAGGTATTTATTTTCAGTCATGTTTATAACCCATGAATATTGTACGCCCCAGAATAATGTACACCCCTCCATGTGAGGGGGTTGCAGGGGGGGATTTCCCCCCCTACGGGTTCCGTGGGGATCATCCCGTCGGCTGGGGGGGCCTAGAGGCAAGTGGGCCACCGGTAGGGGTTTGGGGGAGAAGCCCCAAAAGGAAACTTTTCCTTGTAAATGTATATTGTGATTTCATATTAAATCTGGACCGTTCATTATAAGGTCATGGATCTAACAGTAGAAGGTATGTTAGGGTTTTTTTTCCCTAGAAGGAAACCCTCTTTTATGAGAGAAATGTATTGTGGCTATGCATGATTTCGAATATTGTATTCTGAGAGAGGAGACTGTGAGAGAAATAATAGGAAGTTACAATGGGTGTGTTGTAGGTTGTATCCCTTCATTTGTTGGATAATAAAAAGGAAGGACCTAGAAATTTCTCTGGTGGACGTAGCCCACATTGGGTGAACCACATATATATGTGTCTCTATTGTATTGTGTATCTTTTGTGCTTTATTTCCGAATTTGTTTTTATTTTATTGCTCCACGATCTTTTTTTTCTAACATAGGTCTAGCAAATTAAAGGAGTGTTTACATCAATCAACATGAATGATCGATAGCCAATGACTGAGGGTCGATGGTCGGGTCGATTGAATTGGTAAGACGTTTTCACCCACCAATGAAAATCACTTATGGACGAAAATCGATGGTCAGGTCACTGTTCAATGGTTGATGATCAAGCTTCGGGGATATTTACAAGCAAGTTTGGTTTACAAAAGAAATCGTTGATCACAGATAAAGGGCGTATCAACGGTCCATATTTATTTTTATTTAAGATTGATGGTGCAGATTAAAGGGATTTTATAACAGGAAGTACAGAATCATTCCATGGTGGGTCTATGGCCAATGACATGTCAACACCATGTCACTACTAGCCCATCATCCACATCAACATATTTTTCCACGTAGGCAAGGCTGTCCATCAGTTTTAAAAAAACAAGTTGGGAGCCATTTTCTTATTTTGGCTATAAATGGAGTATATTAAGTCAGATTGAGATTAAAATTATAGGTTTTTTCCATAGATAAGATATCTACAAAATTTCTAGAGAGGGCCATTACCTATTTATGCTTGGACATGTCAAAAATTGCAAACTAGTTGTTTTTAAAGATCTAGGTCCAGATCATTGGAAGAGATCCAAATTAAGCCGAAATCCTTGGAGAAAGTCTAGAAAGTAGAAATGGAAATAAACCATGAAGGAATTTAATAAATTCTAAGGTAATTAATATGGGGATACTAAAATAAGTTAAATTCCACTATTTTAGACCACTTTTGGGGGATTTTTGAGTTTTTCAAAGGAAAAGTGACCCCAGATAAAAAAACTGGAAAATTTTATTTAGTTGACATTTTATATATTCATTAATATAAACAATTTTGGGTTGGTGAAATTTTTTTAGAAGTGCACAATTTGAGAGATAACCAATTTCACTAAATATTCTATGGAAAAATAGGTGAAAATGGCAAGTTGTCATTTCCAGATTGCTGTAGTTTTTTACTGGAGCATTATATTGAAAATATGAGAGTTGTTATGAATTAAATTTTATTATTATTATCTATGTCTCATACAAAATTTTCTATATTTATTGACATATTTTCTTCTATAGTTGACCGAAGTTGGCCTTTCAATAAAATTACACCAGTGGAGAATGCACAAATGGGGTGAAAATGGTTTTTTCAAGAAGCCATAAAGTTCAAATCAAAGATTAGAATGAGGCATAATAATAGTCACTGGAAATATGATTTAGAAGAGAATAACCTAGAATTATTATAATTTGGATAATTATGATATAGTTCTTCATGAGTTGAGACAAAAATGACATGTAGCATTAATTGACGAATTTCTATAATATGCATAATTCCAACAAAAATGGTTGATTGAAATTTTGTAGAATTAGGGGATATAAACATATTAGTTTAAGATAATGCATATTTGGTACATGGAGGAAGGAGAGGGAGATTTCATTCATGAGAGAGAATCCAAATGTCAAAATATCAGTGTTGGTAATGCATAGACAGAATCAAATGGGCATAGGAGGAGAGGGGAACAAGAAATATTAATAGAGACTATGATAAGATTGAGAATAGAAGTGTAGATTCACAAAGAATACAATGAGAATGTGGTGAGAGAAAAAATCAAATCAATGCTCAAATGATGCAAATCCTAAATCAGTTGTAGAGGCAAACCAAGAATGGAACATACTCAATACAAGAGGAAGAAGGCATACATAATGAAAGAAGAGATAATTACAGAACTGGTCATTCAATAAGTATTAGTAGAACTCATAGACATCACTCACCTCCTTATTCAACAAGAAAATTTTATGTATAAGAAGACTCCATAAGTAGTCTAGAGTGTCTCTTGTTAGGAACCAAAGAAGAATATATGAATTCAAGGATAGTTTGTAAGGAGAGATGAGGAAGCTTAAGATAACATCCTTTGATGGTGAAAGAGAAAGGGAAGATGATGTTTAAGTCTGATTGCTTGCAATCATGAATCATTTTAAGTTGCACAATTACTCATCTAACCTAGAAGCTAGAATTGACACATACCATTTGCATGGAAAAGTTGGTATGTCGTGGGATCAATTGAAGCAATTTGAGCACATTAATGAGAGAAACATCACTTGGAGGCAGTTCAAAAGATATTTTCATAAGGAGTACCTATCAGAGAACTTCTATGACAAGAAGATGCAAAATTTCATTGAACTCAAGTTAGGAAGCATGACCATGGGAGAATATGAAAATAATTTCCTGGGATTGCTAAAGTATGTGGGGTTTATAAAGGATGAGAAGGTGAAGATACAAAGGTTTTTGAGTGGACTAACATTATTTTATAAATAGAATATTCAATATGATGAGCCTATGACATTGACAGATACCATTAGAAAGGATAAGTACCTGTATGAGCAAGGAAAGGGAATATAATATTATAGAAATCTTGGAAGGATAAGAAGAAGGATTAATATGATCAGAAGAGGAAGGGATTCAAACCTCCTTTCAAGAGAAACAACCATAATAAAAATTAGCAAGATCAGTTTTCTCAGAATGAATCCAAGAGAGAAGACTCCTTGGGAAAAATGGGAATACCACTAATCAAATGTTGGGGATGCAAATAAGATCACATGTACAAGGATTATCCTCATAGAGAAGAAAAAATGAAGACCATGTACAACATCTAAGAGTCCACAAAACTAGAAGACATGGGTAGAAGTATTCCAATAATATATGTAGCCTTAGACTATCGACAAAAAGAACATCAATCCCATATGATTGAGGTGGAAGGTAATATAATTAATAATCTTGTTTCTATTTTAATTGATTCAAGAGAAATCCATTGTTACATTTATCGTAAAATAATGGACATATTTCATTTGGAGAAAAGTAAGCTTGAAAAGTCAAGTTTGGTTCAGCTAGCCACTGGAACCAAAATAAGGATCAATGAGACTGTCATAAGTTGTCCAATAAATATTAATGGAGTGATTACTAATGTTGATCTAAATATCATATGATTGGGATCTTATGATATCTTAATTGGAATGGATTGGTTGGACCAACATCATGTTGTCCTAGATTGTCATAACAAGACATTTATATGTCTTGATGGAGAAGGAAAATAGAGCACTATGAAAGAAATTCCAAGACCCATTTATATAAGGGAAATTTCATCCTTACAACTAAAGAGGTGTTTCAATAAAGGATGTCAATTGTATGCAACTCATGTGGAGGAGCCAGAAAAGACGAAAGGGCCAAGTCTTGAATATTTTTTAGTATTGAAAAAGTTTGAAGATGTATTCCAAGAAATACCAGGATTTCCACCAAAGAGGGAAATATATTTCTCTATTGATTTAGTACCAAGAGCTACCCCAGTATCAAAATCTCCTTACATAATGAATACACTAGAATTAAAGGAATTACAACTGCAACTGGAAGAATTGTTGAAGAAAGGGTAGATACTGAACACAGATTTTTTAGCTCAGGAGGTACTCCGCATGTTTTGTCTTGTATGCGGATGTTACCTTAATATTTACACTACCAGGCACTTAACTTTGTAATAGGTTTTATAAAGTTGTTTTAAGTGGTTCTTTTATTAAAGTGACTTTTTTAATAAAGTGTACCTTCTATTTTTAAAGTGACTTTATTTTCATAAAGAACTTATGTAATAAAGTGAAATTCACTTTAATTTTAAATGAGACATTTTGGAGGGAATGGATCATGACCCTTGATCTTGAAAAAGGAAAGATCTAATCTTGGCCTTTCGATCTAGGGTTGAGGAACGTGAAAAGCAACTTTTGGGGGGGAAATGTCATTTTTGGATTATAAAAGAATGCATTGGGTAGTGTGCAAGACATGTTGTGAAGACATCGGGAGGATATTGAGAGCACATTGAGAGGAGAGTTAGAGAGATTTTCTGAGCATGCTTGAGAGAGGAAAGTGAGCAGCAAAGAGGGCACATTTTCCAAGGAAGGAGGGCACAAATCCCAAGAAAATTTTTTCTGAGATTTGGGCCAAAATATTTTTCTGCTGTGGCAGGCCATACTATATGGATCTATACAGTCTGTATGATTCCATACAACCCGTAAAATCGTACAGATTTGGTACATAAATTGAGGCATTTCTGGCACGAATTTTGAGGCAGATTTCTATTTTCTGTTTTTTATTTTTGGGCCATACGGAACAGTTCGTACAACTGATTGTGGGCATGGAAAACGAGGCATAAGGAGGTCATATAGAAGTACAGTTTTGGCACAAAAAATGAGGAAGATTTATGTGGGACAGATTTGGTGCTATGAGGTATTTTCCTTGGCCGGAAATGTAGATTTGTTGTTGTTTTGTACTTTCCTGAAGCATAATAATAATATCTCTCTCTCTCTCTCTCTCTCATTGGGTTTCCCCACATTGGGGTTTTCCCTGGCATTTGCCTAAATTTATGAGTGTTATTGGGTTGTTGTCCACTGTGTTTTTCCACTGCATATTTTTCTTAGCAATGTGTATTTCTACTTATGGAAATTTATGAATGTGGGTTTTTGCATTTATGAAGTTTATGAAGACAGTTATCTCTGTGTTGCTAAGTGTTTGACAGAATTTCAGTTTGTTGATTTTAGTCACTAAAAATCTACATGGTATCAGAGCTTGTCCTTTGTAGTTCAGTGGGCAACATTTTGGCACCTGGGACAACAAGTGATTTGTTGTTGTATTTTCTTGAAGAAGGCGGAATAAGTTCTTTGTCAGGTGGACAAAGATGACAAGAATGTTTCTCTTGTGGTAAAGGGAAATAAGAAGGACATGAGCAAGGTGAGATGCTTTGCATGTCACAAGACTGGCCACTATGCTAGTCAATTTTCGAACAAGAAGGAGAAGAAGTCGGAACCAGAGGTGTCATCATCATCAGAGATTGCAGAGTTTGTTGAGAGACATGAGAGGGAGTTTTCTCTCATGACTGGTCCCCTGGGCAGTGGTTTCCTAGTGTTTGAGGACATTGAAGTGTGGTTCGTGGACAGTGGAGCTTCTCGACATATGACAAAAATGAGGTTAGTGTTCTTGAGTCTTTCATAAACAAACTCAGACTATTGTGTGGGTGTTGGTACCGGCCCACAACTTGTAGTGAAGGGGGTTGGAAGTGTTAGATTCCAGCTAGAGTCAGGAGGATTTATGGAGGTTGTCGGAATATTGTATGTTCCAGAGATGATGGTTAACTTACTCTAAGTGTCATCTCTGGAGGTTGATAGATTTGGAGTGGCATTCTATTGTGGCCGGGTATTTCTATATTCAGAGGGAGCTACTCCAGACACAATAGTGATGCTTGGTGTCGGGTATGAGAGTTTGTACAGGTTGTTGGGTAGACCTGTGTTGGGGTTCAACAGATTTCTGGACTCAGATTCTGTGTCGGAGAGTTGGCAGGTAGTACGGGAGAGAGATTTGATACATGGCACTCAATCTTCTTCCGGGACTCTCAAGGGACTCAACAGACATGAGTCAACACAGTTGGATGCTTAGGAGAGTGTGAGGTCTCCTAGGAGCATGTCTTCAGTTCGTGGTACAATGGAGGTAGCAATAGAGGCTTCCAGTGCAGTGAGAGTAGTGGCTTCATGTTCAGAGGGAGAAGAGACTTCTAGTACATAGGAAGCAACTATGGCAGCTGATGAGATGGAGACAAAATCTGGTGGTGATACCAGAAGTACCTCCCTCACTAAGAGGGAGTGTTAGATTTTTTATCTTGGGAGGTACTTTGCATGTTTTGTATTGTATGCGGATGTTACCTTAATATTTACACTACCAGGAACTTAACCTTGTAATAGGTTTTATAAAGTTTTTTTAAGTGGTTCTTTTATTAAAATGACTTTTTTAATAAAGTGTACCTTCTATTTTTAAAGTGACTTTATTTTCATAAAGAACTTATGTAATAAAGTGAAATTCACTTTAATTTTAAATGAGAAATTTTGGAGGGAATGGATCATGACCCTTGATCTTGAAAAAGGCAATATCTAATCTTGGCCTTTGGATCTAGGGTTGAGGAAGGTGAAAAGACACTTTTGGGGGGAAAATGTCATTTTCAGATTATAAAAGAATGCATTGGGTAGTGTGCAAGACATGTTGTGAAGACATTGGGAGGATATTGAGAGCACATCGGGAGGAGAGTTAGAGAGATTTTCTGAGCATGCTTGAGAGAGGAAAGTGAGCAGCAAAGAGTGCACGTTTTCCAAGGAAGGAGGAAACGAATCCCAATAAAAAAAAAATTGAGTTTTGGGCCGAATATTTTTTTGCTGTGGGAGGTCGTACTATATGGATCCATACAATCCGTATGAGTCCGTACAACCGTACGGATTTGGAATGAAAATCGATGAATTTTGGGCACAGATTTCGAGGCATATTTCTATTTTTTGTTCGTTGTTTTTGGGCTGTACAGAATAGTCCGTACAGCTGAATGTCGGAACAAAAAATGTGGCAGAAGGAGGTCATATAGCAGTACGGTTTTGGCACAAAAAATGAGGCATATTTCTGTGGGACAAATTTGGTGCTGTGAGGTATTTTCCTTGGCTGGAAATGTAGATTTGTTGTTGTTTTGTACTTTCCTGAAGCATAATAATAAGATCTCTCTCTCTCTCTCTCTCATTGGGTTTCCCCACATTGGGGTTTTCCTTTGCATTTGCCTAAATTTCTGAGTGTTATTGGGTTGTTGTCCACTGTGTTTTTCCGCTACATATTTTGCTTAGCAATGTGTATTTATGCTTATGGAAATTTTTTAATGTGGGTTTTTGCATTTATGAAGTTTATGAAGACAGCTATCTCTAGGTTGCTAAGTGTTTGACAGAATTTCAGTTTTTTGATTTTAGTCATTAAAAATATACACATACACCCAAGTGTTTCATCTTCGGGAGAACCAATATTCTTTTTCAAAATGAAGGATGGACCATTGATTTTTTGTATTGAATTTAGACAGATGAATAAATCCATTGTGAATAACAAATACCCTCTACCCAGAATCGATGACTTCTTTGATCAACTAAGAGGAGAAAATATATTTTAAAAAATAGACTTGAGATCATGCTACCACCAGGTAATAATCAAGGAACAAGACATCAGTAAGATGTCCTTTTGAATGAGGTATGGACAATATGATTTTTTTGTGGTTCCAATTGGAATGACCAATGCATTGACTATCTTTATGTTCTTAATGAATGGAATATTCAAAAATTATTTGCATAAGTTTTCCATTGTGTTCTTGGATGACATGCTTATCTATTCTAAGTCTGAGGAAGAGAATGAAAATCACTTGAGGTTGTTACAAGGAAAATATATATATGGCTAGGGATAAATCACAACAGACAGAATAACACGTAGAAATCAACTCTAATCCCAAGTATGCTATATAAATGAAATTATAACAAGACAAGGCTAAGATCCTACCTTGTCCGGACATTTGAAGAAGACCACCATTGAGCACATGACCCAAATCTTTATACCTGCAACTTGTCCTCAACAACCAAGATACGCAAGCATATGGTGATATTGTATAATGTTAGCATATAAATTAGCATAATCCATTAACATGCATGACAAATACATCCATGGAATAATAATTCAGATATTTGCAACATATCAATTGGACGAGAAAAGAGTAATTTATATTAAAATGACCAGCAGAAGTACATAGGTGACAAACTTTTGTAACGACACATATCGGAACCGAGAAACTAAGCCCCTCCAGTTGGGCCTCCACCACTTCAATCCTCCACCAAAATAAATCTCATATATGGGAGTCAATGAGGTTCTCCATCACAAAGAAGGAAGAGATTGGAGGCTGAACAAGGAGTTCAAAATTTCAAGGATAAAGGGATGCAGACTCAATATGAAGTGAAATTTCTCCAGAGTGTCTTTTCTCTCAAAGTTGAATTATTGAATCCCTCAAGGCTTGGATATGGCTCAATTTATAGCCTTCAAATGGCACTGAAGGGCCGAGTCAGATATTTTTCAGTATATGGAAGGTCAAGGATCATGGATCTCGTGATATGGCATGGAAACCCGACATACTTTTTAATTTTGAGCACCAAACTTGATGTACACGGGATGTAGTGGAGAAACCTACATATATGCTTGTTTTATAACTGATACATCAGGTATATGTGGAAAAATATGCTTTTTTTTTTCTATGGACTGGACAAAAAGGGAACTTCAAGTCTGCATAGGGAAATGGAAGTCCATCCAAGAAAGGTACATGGAGTGAGGCAAAATTTGTTGTAACAGATACCCCCTAATGTGTGAGGTCAAAGGACTATCTATGATGGATTAAATACATTATAATTACCATAAGTGAAGTAATGAATACATTTTTGGAAGTACAAGTTGCTCATAAGAATATTACAATCCATAATGACTTTGTACACTTGGCTTCCAATTTGAATTACACTGCAGATCCATGTGGAAATATATCAAATAGTTTTTCATGGCCATGAATAGGAAATACAAAGTGAACATATTCCATAGGTTATCATAGTCATGAACAAGTCACAATGGAATCCAATATCAAAATCAATCTGAAGATATCTATATACAATTTAGTACAATCTGATCTCTCGTGATCACTGAAGTCATATAGGTACTAGTCCAATGAAAGAAAACAACAGATGAGAAATGTTGCTACTATAATATGGAGGTCTTCTACAACATCCTCCAAAGGTGCAAGTCTACATCACGTGAATACATGATTTGAGGTCAAACAAAATGAGACTTCATTTGATTATTGGTCATTAAGGTATACCATTAACAAATGCGAGACAACCCATTGATAATGAAAGTAGGTATCAAGGCACCGAGTACATTCTACAAGTTTGAATAAGGGTGTTGAGGTTGAACACTTGAATAATCCATCGATCATGAGACATTTATGTATTCCCAACTGTCGATGGCGGGAGAACTTGACATTGATGACTGCAAGCCTCTAGGTACTCATAGGACTCTAGGTATCATTTCCAGAATAGATGAGTTGAAGTCGATGGAAGGAGAACCATTGAAAGGATAGAATTAAGGAATCTCTCATAATTCAACACAAGGTATAAAGCAACAGATTGATTATTATGAGGATCTCGGACAAATAGGATGTTCATGAACCAATGAACATGTGCATCCCTCGCATGCACCATATGCAAGTAGTGCATGAAAGAGACCCTCTGAATAACACTCAATAAGGAAAAATGTCAACAAAGGCGAGGAAACCACCAATAAGGATAATGGAATCCAAGACAATACACAAATCACAATGTGTGAATAGATTTCTTGTCATCAAACATAGGGGAAACCCCCCAGTCAGCAACCAACGAGGAAATGTAATCTTCTAGGTTCAAGGTTACCTACCCACAATGAAAGTAGGACCAAGGTGCATGGTAGGACTATAGCTTCATGTGACTCTGAGATACACTGAGTGTATGAACAACATGCAAAGTCAAGAGTTCTGAGAAATGGATGACACAGGCTTATAGACTTCCTTTGAACAAGAGCATGATACATATAGATAACCCAGTCATCATATACTTGATGATAAAACTTTTTGATGTAGGAGGCATCGAAAAACTCTCCATGGGGACTGGAAGAATAAACAATCAGAGGATTAAACTCTAAGTAATGATATCAGCTTCCTAAGTTCATTCTAAACCCAAAATTTGGATGAAAGTGGACTCAAAAGTTTGTGCTTTGTTCAAAGGCAACACAATTGTTGTCGATATGAGATAATATTATTTTCCCGCCCGTATTTTTTTTTTATATAAGAAAATAAATGTTATGATACAGGAGAGGAAACGAGTGTCACAAGTAAGAAACTAGTTCCAAGCAGTGGAACATACCTATTCTCAATGCAAGGAAGTGCATACATGGCATGGACACTCGGGGGAATGTTTCCTCTAAGGGTACAGGGTGTCAAGCTGCAAACGATATATAGAAGGCACTTCTTGTCTAGTGATGCAAATTGTTGAGGTAAGAGGATTATAACGAGAAAGCGAGAACCGCCAATAGGCTCAATAATGAAAGAAGGATGATGGAATGCAATTGCAACTTAACTCCCAAAAAAAATTTCATTTTTCGTAGATTTAGTCTCCAAGGCCCAAAAAAGTATAAATAATACCCAGGAGAACTCTTTTATCCAATGGTGACTAGAGTATTCAGTTTTCGTAAGTAGTCTACTTGGTCCGGAAAAGTGTTAAACTTATACCAAATAGATGTCCTTTCAAATCCATTTAACGAGTGTGAAAGAAACAAGTTCACTCAACAATCTTTTTGGTTTTTCGAGAGTTAGGAAAGAGCTTAACCAAGACTTGGGGGGAGTCCCATAGGTAACAGTTAGAATGACTGTGAGTAAGAAAAATGGGGTTTGAACGCAAATTTATATTGGGACTATAAGGAACTCCAGGTCCTATGGAATAACTTCTGCATGGGTACCAAATGATACAAATGTTCTAACTAGGGAACCCATGTTTGGTAAGCCTCTACCACTTACTAACAACACTTCTAGTAGAAGTGAGAAGGTTTTGTGTCTCTAATAAATGGGTTCGTACCCAGGGTGTATGGATCATAGTCATCAGATGATGGAAGAATGTAAAATGAAGTGAACACCTATCTTATATGTCGGTGAAAGAATATACCTGTCAAAGGAATGAATGAGAGGTACGATGATTGAAACCACAAAAAATCCTGGACAAAACCAAGTCTTTCCACTGCACTATTAGTCTATAGGTAAAAAAAATAGCAAAAAACTATAGAAAGTGGGTAAAAAATTTCTACTAATAGTAAAAATAGACCATTTTACCATACCATTTGAGTTTTTCACCCACATAGTACATTTCAGGCCATTTTCTCCACGATCTTCAAGTGTCGATTGCAAGAGATATGATCAACGAAATCAACAACCGTCTGGACCAAGTAAGTGCCCATCCCCTCTCCTTCAATTTCAATGGTTTAAATTTCAGTTTTAGGCCCCATGTTTGAGTATTAGAGGGTGTAACATGGAAACTAGGGTATACGCCGGTGACAGATCACCGAGTCGCATATATGACCCCATATACGCAAGCAAAGTGAATCATGCATGCATATATGCAGCCCTATACGTGACTGTTACCAAGTTATCCCACGTAAAAGTCCGTGAACAAGATTTTTAAAGGGTTTTAACTCAAAAAATGGTTTCTCCTTTGCAGGATGGTTATTGAATGGAGGGAAAGGAACATGAAGAGATATATGCAGTGGTGGGAAGAGATGCAAGGGCCCAACAATATTTAAAATTATGTGGCCTTTATAAATATTGGGATCTCCAGGGAATGAGGGATCAAGTGAGGTTACTCCAGTTGCTAGTAAACTATTGGGATTCGGAGACAGAGTCCTTCAACCTCGATGGGAAACCATTGAGGATTGAAGTGGGCAATATATAATTTATCACGGGATTGTCTCGTCGAGGTGAGGTAGTGAATATAAAGGCCCGAGGGGTTGGGGGTGGTATGGATATGGAGGAGTACATTTCCACCCATTGTGTTGCAGGCACAAATAAAGTAGGGAGCCAACTCCCTATTAGGGCGATCGAGAACCTGAGATTAAATATCATCATGTTGGTATTCACATGGATTCTGGGGTCAACCTTGTTGCACCAAGTATCAATTCCACTCATGTTATATGTGGTGGAGTGTTTAAGACCCACTATTTATGACTGGTGTACCTCATTGTTGACTAACATGAAGAGCCAATTGATGGATTGCAAGCAAGGGAAAATGGGAAATTTCAAATTTGCATCCATACTTTGTATTGTTTTCTTTGAGAGGGTTCCAGGTTTGAGCCCTAGAGTAGCTATTACTCCACATGGACAGCATAATCCAACCATGTCACAGTGGACCAACGTGATGAAGAGGCTAGGAGGTGGTAGGGTGCCAACGCCCAACAATGATGAGTTATTTTTCTGGTGGCACTGATAGGTCATAGCCATTGACGACTATCCTTATAGAAGGATCAAATATAGAGGGATCCTGACATGCTTTTTCCACCAGGTTCCACCTACGATGATATTAGTAAGAATTTTTTTTACATATTTCATTTTTTGTGTTTTTCAGTAAAACAAAAACGCAAATATTTTGTATGGTATCAAATATTAATAATTTATTTCTTATGCAGATGTATGGTATCCAGTGGGCGGCGACGTGGAGAGAGTGATACAGAATGTGTAGGGGAACCTATCTCTATTGATGAACAATATTCCTATGGTTCAAGTGGAGGATATGCTATAGGCGATGCAGTGGCAGGTGGTGGGTGTACCCCGTGCGTGGGTAGGACTCTTCCTGCATCTCACAAACGTCGCAGTGTTCTATCATGATACACATATAGCGCCACAGGCGTAGATTCCATGGTCATATTATACACCGGCCATGTAATTATTTTGAGGGTGTGAGCCCCATTTTGTACTATGACACCATATTTTTGAACTTGAAAGGATGAAATATAAAACAAAATGGTCTTCGTCTTTACTTATATATGTTACAATGTTACAATGTATGAATGTGTTTTGAAAACACTGTTTTCTTTGCTTATATGAAAAATTCCAATCTAAAATATAATTAGCATATGCATCAGATACATGATTAGAACTTCTATGGATGTGATTATAAGTAAGAAAATCAAAGTATCGTTCCAAAATTCGTACCCGTAAGAATCATCGAAGTAGAGTAGGATCTCACACACAGTAATTTTCGTTCAACTGACATACAACTAACTGGGATTCTAGGAGAACCTATAAATACTGAACACCATGTGAAATGGTGTCGTGTAATATCTCTATAGCGATTCTATAATAAGCCACATTATTCATTGATGGCTCTAGATGAACGCAATCTGAAGACACTAGATTGCCCTCAGGTGAGTAAATGACCCAAGCAACAAAAGCCATGTTCTATGTATGACAATTAGCACCGTCCATGAATCCTAAGTAAACCAAAGACTCTGTTGACATCTTCCAACCAAGGGAAAAATTGATAAGCAAGTTAATGACATAAAGGAAAAGATAAATATGTATATATCTAAGATACACTAGTATACAATGGTCACACCCAATATTGACATCTCAAGCATAATACATTTTAAGGTAGAGCCCATTTCTGGGATCATCCAACATATTCCCTTAATAATATTGTAATTCATAGGCTATTTTTTCTAAGACACATCACATGATATAAGGACTGTGCCACATGGGGTTGAACTTGCCTTCCCCCAGCAGTTCTTTGGCTTTGTCAAAAAGGAGAACCAATTCACCCTCAACATACCATCGAGGACAGACAGAATTATCATACTAAACCTTAACACGCCATTTATTTGCTTCAATATTCATAAAGGCATCTCAACGCTGCTCATCGAGGTGCTCCAGGTATACGAGGCGTTATTCAAGATTAGATTTGTCAAGTACGAGCTCAATTTCTAACTTAAGGGAAGGGATTTCACATTCAATCGGAAGAATCGACTTCATGCCATGTACTAATTGAAAAGGAAAGAAAATAGTGGAATTAGTTACCATGGTTCAGTATTCCCAAAGTGAAAGGTAAAGCATTAGATGCCAGTCTGATTTACTCTGGCTAACAATTTTTTGCAAGATGGTCTTGAGCTATTTATTCATTGTCTCTACTTGTCCATTTTCCTGGGGATAGAAAGGGGAATAATGACCATGCTTAAACCCCAATTTTGATGTTAACTCTTTCATCATTTCATTCTGAAAGTGACTGCCATGATCAATGACAATATCTCTTGTAATTCTGAACTGGTCTATAATTTGGTTGAATACAAAGAATTTTGTAGTCTTACCATTAGATTTAACGGTAGGCATGGCCTCTGCCCATTTAGTAAAGTAATCCATGACCATGATAATATGTTGGTTCCCCCCAACCGAGGTTGGGTTATAGTCCATAAAATATACCCCTCACTTGGTGAAGGGACCAACGATGACGACTGGGTGAAGAGGGGCCGAGTGTGAACACATTTTCCAAGAAAACACCTAGCAAGGGTGAAACTTCTTGACCTCTTCAACACAATATTTAAAACTGATGGCCAAAAAATAACCAGCTCTTAGTATATTTTGGGTTGTCACAAGCCCAGATAAATCACCACCACATTCCCCACTATGATAGTGATTGAGAACAACCTCACCTTCCTCTTGATTCAACCAATGATGTAAAATATTATCTACCCCTCGATGATAGAGAGTGTTGTCGATAATAAGGTTGTTTTTAGCCTGATGACATATACATCATCGATCGTCTCTCGACATATGTCGGGGTAGCTTCAAGGTTTGAAGATAAATCAAAATGTCTCCATACCAAGGGTCCGAAGATGAGATAAGGAAAATATGTTCATCTACGAACAAATCATCATGAAAAATGTCCTCATCTAGTCATGGGAAGTCTGATATCAACTCGGAAAAAACTAGTGACTTCTTATACTTCACTGAAGCGAAATCAAGATAAAATTATTGAAAAATAAAAATCCATTTATTGTATTTCCCCCCTATGATACTCCTTCTAAGGACATATTGAAATGGATTGATATCCACAACCACGATAGTTTTACAAAGTAAGATATAATGTCGTAATCTTTAAACCGCATGTACGATGGCCAAGGCTAGTTTCTCTACATGAGAGTATTTAAGTTCAGGACCAACTAGGTTTCGAGTGAGATAGTAGAAAATGTGCTCATGGATCTCATCATCCTCTTGAAATAGAACCATACCAAACACCCCTTCAAACATGGTGATATAAATAAAATAGTCTCTACTATAGTCTGGAGGCTTCAACAGAGGTGTCGATACCAAATATTTCTTAAGAGAATCAAAGGATTCCCGGGCTCACTCATACCATATAAATGGAGTGTCATTCTTCAAAATATGCATGAAACCTTTAGTTAAATTGACATATTTCACTATAAACCGATGCCGAAAATTATCCTTCCCCTGCAAACCTTGAAGTTGTCTAATGTTGCATGGGGGAGGAAATCAAAGTATTTCCTCAACCTTCACAGGATCTACCATGATCCCATGCTCAGACACGAATAATCCTAAATAAGACCAGACCTAACGTAGAAGATGCACTTATGAGGGTTCAATCGAATGCGATAGTAACGACATATATCAAATACTAATCGAAGGTGAGTGGAGTGATATACTCTCTTGCGAGAGTGAGCAACAAGATCATATAGGTAAGCTTTGAAAATATGCTTAAGATCATGAAAAGAAAAGGTCATGGCACGTTGGAAGGTTTCTCCAGTGATTTTAAGGCCGAAAGGAATTTTCCATTATGAAAAAGTACCCCAAGGAAAAATAAACATCGTCTTATGTTGATCCTCGAGTTTGATCTAAATTTGATTATACCATGAAAATATTTCCATAAAATAAAATACTTCGCTTCCTGCACACTCATCAAGAATATGGTCAATGGAAGGAGTAGGGAAGTTATCTTTAGGACAAGCCTTATTGAAGTCTCTAAAATCCATACATATGCAAATGGTTCCTTGTTTTTTATTTACGGGAATGGGGTTGGGCACTCATTCAGTCGAGGGAACTGGGTATATGAAACCAACATTAAGTAGCTTCTCTACCTCTGCCTTAATAAAAAGGGCCTTCCTAGGATTAATAGCTCTAAGACATTGTCGAATAGGTTTACCATCCATATAAGTTTTAATTTCATGTTCAACAATGTTGGATTTGATCCCTAGTATCTCTTCATATGACCAAGTGAATACATCTCAAAATTATTTGAAGAGATTTATGTAGATATGAATTTCTTCAGGCAAATAATCCACACCAACATACACATTCTCAATTTTACCAGGGATACGAGAGATGTCGATCGTGACAGTAGGAGAAATATTCGTCATGTTTACTTCTACATAAATACCATGTCTATCTAATGGAACCACAACATGATCGACCGTCTCACTCAAGGTAGATCTAAATTCATCTTGTTCGATCTTAACAAGCTCTGAGAGAAAATAGGATCAATGATGCATATCGTCCCAAGGCCTATCAGGACCAGACATGGACTCTAATATGGCTTCATCCGAAGGTAAAGTATCATTGAGGAAATCATGTGAAAAATAATATTGAGTGGCCCATATAGGATCTAAAACAAGATCCACCTTGTTCGTACACAAGGAGGAAGGATCTGGGTCAGTAGTAGCATCAAGAATATCCTGATACACAACCTATGTTGTTGAAAGTGCAATTTCCATCCTAATGTGAGACTAATATTCGTACGACATAGTCAGGGAAGGTAGGGTCCAAGGGTTGTTGAAATACGAAGTATGGAAAGGAAAATACCTCATCGACGATGAAGACTCACTGGAAATGGAATGAATATGTTGAATTGGTGCCATGAAATCAAATATACCAATCAAAGAGGAATACATTCCCACAACAACATCCTCATTTCCTTGCTGATAATTGTCAATCATAGGGACAGAAGGTCCAACCGATGCACTAGGACTAGTGTGTGTAAAGGAAAACTGATCAATCGTCACTATTTTCCATTCGTGAGGAAAACATAAAGTGCAGAAAATGGACAACACGTTAAATATCATGGCATAAGTCCAATTACACCCTAGTAGTAAATTGTAGTCGAGAGGCGCATAACCATCTCGAAATCAACCTCCACTGACTTCCCACCTAACTGGACCAGAAATGTGGGAAGAATTTTGTGGGGTCAAAATGAATGCCCGTGAAATGCGGTCAACATAGTCATAGATTGGGATAGGCTTGGAGAGCCAATGGATTTCCAATAGGTTAGGGACATCATACACGTTGCAGAACCTTCATCAATTACAATACGTTTGATGGTAATTTTCATGTACTCCACATGGATTTGAAATGCCACATGGTAAGGTAATCGAGGCTTAACATCAATGATGTCAAAATTGATAACCTTCAAGCCACATGAGTCTAGAGCTCCTAACGCAGATAAAAATGAGTTCCTATGTGAAGGAAACTTTTGGAGCACCTCCAAATACAACATCTCACAAGGGGTTTGGCCCAGATATTCAAAAATTGAATAGTTCTAGGTGGCTCTAGCATTAGGATTGTGGGAAGAATTATTTAGTACTCCTTTCGAAATATGAGGTGGAGGTTCCATATTTTCTATCTGTAAGGGTGTTTCCGGAGGAGGAGGAGACTTTGAACCTATGAAAGTTTGTGAAGAAACGTAATAACTAGATCGAGTGGCTACATCAATCTAATACTTGACCATATTGACGCATATATGGACACCTTCATGTGCCAAGGGGTTTTGACTCTCGTTTGAAAAATTTCTGGTGTTGGAGTTCCCTGAGGTCATGTGTTGATTATGTGGAAATGGATTTGTTAGCACAGTGGGTGGCTATGATAAGGGCCTCAAGGCTTCCTTGATTTTTGGGAATAGGTGGGTAAGGTGATCATCTTTAGAAAGTTTACAAGGAAACTTGACCTTCCACTTTTCTTTCTTTCCCTCACCAGCATTATTATTCGATCTATCATTTTTAGTGTCTTCCTTGGCTTTGTTATTATTTTTCCCACCCTTACAATTATTACCTCGTCCATTTTTTTATATTCCCTCCTGGTTGCTGGTTACCATTTGGGTTAGCCGATGACTATATAGAATGTACATTCGTCGACTGGGTGGGGGTGGAGGACGAAGTCGAAGCTTCTCTTGCTACAGGCTGGGTTAGAGACAAATATTTCAACCGGTTCTTCACCAAGTCTGTATACTTAGAATTTGCAAAGCCTATGATGTCATCAACATTAGGCCTGATATTTTTTCTAGAATCATATTTTGATTAGGATGCGTCAGGAAGAATTTCATAGAGCATCCCAGATTGAGCATATATGAGTTCCAATTGTTGGGATTTGAAAATATCTTCTTCCTCGAATGTTACTCTGGATGTAGAGACATATTTCGAATATAAGGAAATAAGGAGTTAAGGAACAATTCCAACAGAAACTCTGGAGGAATGTAGGCTTTGATAAACCTCTTTCATATACACCACTCTTGGATATGGTCCAAGATATGAGTGGCTTTATCTTGGAGGAAGGATGAAAAAATTTATATGCCAACATTGTAATGATCCAACAACTAGAACTGGTTGAGAAATACCAATACCATCTTATTAAAGGTTCCATACATTCCCCCCAGTATCTTAGTGTACCATTTCATGGCCACCCCCATGAGGATGCGTTGAAATAACATCAAACAAATAGAATCATCATTCATGGATTTGGATGAGAACCATAGATGAAAATTAGTGACGTGATCACTTGGATCCTCACCAGTATTGCCTTCAAATTTTGGAATGTCTGAAGGAAGCTTGGTGGGGATGGGGGGGCATGATAGATTGTGATGCACAAGGTCATTCATTAATTTCGACAAATATGGAAAATTAAGCGTGGCCAGAAAAGGGAGTCCGAGTTGCATCATCTGAACCCATGCTCATAGGAAAGATTGGGGTTGATGGATTGCATACCATCTAGGGTTATGGTATATACCATGGCCCTGTATAGTAGGATAATATCCTCCTCCAAACTGATTCATGTAAGGTTGTATGGGAAACATAACGGCATGAGGAGGGTTATATATGTTTCCCCTAGCCGAAGGGATTCCATGTTGGGGGTTTCCCATACTATGAAATTGAATCCCTCTAGATGGAACTCCAGAGGAGAGAGGAGGATTCACCATAATAAATGCATTTGTCGAAATTGGCATGGAGAAAGAGGGGATGAAGGATTGAATATAGGAAGTGAATTTTCCGCTTGGTTAAGCACTCCATCCCAGAGCATTGAAACTAGGATTAGGCCCGGAGGAAAGAGGATTCCAACCTCCAACTATAGGATTCACTTGGGGAATATGAACTCCACCAAATAAGAAAGGATAAAAATGAGACTTTGTGCCCCCATACCCAAAATTAGGATTCACATTAGTCATTGAAAGGGAGGATGAGAGTTGTGATGTCATGTCAGGAATACAAAAATAAAATGGATTAGAGGCCAAAGGTATTGACTGAGAATCATGACTCAACATACCAAAAAAGAGATCCAAAATGGTTCATTCCTATGGGTCGAGTCCAACTCACAAGTTGGGTAGCACTATAGGTGGGGACCTCCGGAACCCACACCATTGAATATGAAGGAGTCAAAAGGATCCCACTAATGATAGAAGATAAAGGAGTCAAAGAACTCCCCGATACATTTAGGTCCGAATCAGTACTCATAACTGGATGGTCACGAGTCTCGGAGGTGGAGATATATGTACCATGTTTGTTAACTCTATGCCTTTTATAAGGAAACTTCGGTAAATGATCAAGATGCGGTGGTAACTTCAACAAACGGCAAGACCGGCAAGGAGGCTGGTCTTGCTCCATGATGACTCAAGTCTTGAGATATAAAACAAAATCCTAGGGAAAACTAATAATCAGGGAGCACACCAAAATAAAGAAAAAATGCCAATGCATACAAACAAGATATAGTGGTTGAAAAAGGGCCTCCCTCACTAGAGTAGGTATGTCTCTCCTAATAGGGGCCTAAGGCTCCCTTCAAAATATTGGAGGTATCAAAATTAGTTATAAGGGCCATCATGGGCTTAACAACACAGTTGGTCAGATTCCCCCAGAGAGGTAATCCTCCATAAAGATTGTGTGTTGTCTGACCCTTATTTGAATCAGGGTACCTTTAGAATAGCCCCTGGAAGTAACCTATGTGGATACCCATGTCAAGCAACTAGAGTCACCATAATATAACCAATGCACATGAGAGCAGTCATAAGTCAGGTCCACTTTATGGGCAGGGTAACAAAGCCCAAAATATCTAAAGCACTGCCTCTCACAGAGGTAAAGGTACTAGCAATACCCCCAAATACGAATAGAACCCCAAAAATATATCTGACACTAAGAAGGTATCAAAGGACTATCTCTGCCACCAAATTCACATGACCTCGTGCTTAACTCCAGTGTGGGCATAGCCTCTTGACGTCACTGATTACACAATGGGTTTCACTACTCCCTGGTCAAATACATATGTTTAGTTTAATATCCTTGGAGATGTTTACTCACAAAATCCTATTCCAAGGTCCTATGTCATGTACTTGTTTGTGTACCCTAAAAAATAAAATCGTTTCGAATCAATTTTAGATAATCAATGTTAATTTTAATGGCTTTTGCTTACTCAAGAGGTGCAATCATGAAATTGATGGTATTATGACTCAACATATAAAAAGAAGAAAATATAAAAACATTGCTAACTACTAGTCTTGAATTTCAAAGATATGGTATGCATCTCAATGCAATATTTCCAATGCAATCTCTACAATTTCAATGAAATGTAATCTCTCCACATGTGTCAGAATTAATGCAATGTAATAAAAAGTGAAAATGTCAGAATGTAAATAAGCAAATATTTTTGTATTTTCGATATAAAGAAAATAAAATGCAAGGACTGATTAACAACTTCACACGTAGACCCTACTACAAGAAAAAAGAGATAATCCAAGCAATACACCAAGAAGAAAACACTCATACCAATGTGCAAGGAAAACCAATGAAAAAGATGATAAGAAATAAATACGCCCAAAAATTAAACATAAAAAATGCTTCCTATCACTCTGTAGGCACTTAACAGTAAGAAAAGGGACTCAGGAAGACTCAACAACCAACCAAACTCACCCATCAAACACCAAAATTAGCCAGCAAGACTAAATATATGATGTACGCGACTGTTTGAGGACAAATCACATATATATGCTCCCTAAAGGAAGACAAATCACGTATATATGTGTCTGTCAAGGGAAAAACCACGTAGACCAAGAAAAACAATTCCAGGGAAAGGGTTAAGCCAAGAGGCTTAGATGAAAAGTGAAATGCAGCTTGTCAAGCAACAAGAGACAAGGAAAATCAGAATAAAAAGAGAAAATCAAGGAGAAAAAGCACTCCAAACCCCAAAAAATGAGATCAATCCCCAATATGATCACCAATTTTGTTACGAGGAAAATATCTCTATGGATAGGGGTAAACCACAACATATGGAATGACAAGTATAAATCAACTCTACCTCGTTCGGATGTTTGAAGAATACCACCATTGAGCACACAACCCAAAGCTTTATACCTACAACTTGTCCTCAAAAACCAAGATACACAAGCATATGGTGATAATATATAATGTTAGCATATAAATTAGAATAATCTATTAACATACATGAAAAATACTCCCATGTAATAATAATTCAAATATTTTCAAGATATCAATTGGACGAGAAAAGAGTATTTCTATTAAAATGATTAGCAGAAGTACATAGGTGACAAACTTCTGTAACGACAAATATCAAAACCGAGAAACTAAGTCCCTCCAGTTGACCCTCCACCACTTCAATCCTCCACCAAAAGAAATCTCATATATAGGATTCAATGGGGTTCTCCATCACAAATAAGGAAGAGCTTGGAGGCTGAACAATGAGTTCATACTTTCAAGGACAAAGGGATGTAGACTCAATATGAAGTGAAATTTCTCCAGAGTGTCTTTTCTCTCAAAGTTGAATTGTTGAATCCCTCAAGGCTTGGATATGGCTCAATTTATAGCCCTCAAATGGAACTAAAGGGATGATTTAGAGCGTTTCCAATATATGGAAGGTCAAGGATCATGGATCTCGTGACATGGCATGGAAACCCGACATAATTTTTTATTTTTAGAACCAAACCCAATGTGCGTAGGATGTAGTGGAGAAACCTGCGTATACACTTGTTTTATAACTGACAGGGATTGTATATGTGGAAAAATATGATTTTTGTTTGCTCTGGAATGCACAAAAAGGGAACTTCAAGTCTGCATAGGGAAATGGAAGGCCATCCAATCAAGTTGCATGGAGTGAGGAAAAATTTGTTGTAACAGAGGTTGGTGCTGAAAATTCTAAGGGAACATCAGTTGTATGCCAAGCTAAGAAAGTGTTCTTTTTACCAAGAACAAATCCATTATTTGGAGAAAATTATTTCAAAAGAAGGTATAACAGTGGATCCATAGAAGATTGAATCCATTAGAGGATGGCCAACACCAAGGAATGTTTCAGAACTTAGATATTTTGTGGGATTAAACGGATTCTACAAGAGATTTATATGAGGATTCTCCAAGATTTCTCATCCCATCACTTCCTTACAGAAGAAGGGAATTAAATTTGAATGGACAACAAAGTTTGAAGAGAATTTTAATTTGTTAAAAGAAATTAATTACTAGTGCACTTATTTTAAAGATTGTTGACCTAAATGAGAATGTTGTGGTATGTACAAATGCATGCAAGGAAGGAATTGGTGGAGTTCCCACTCAAAATGGATATGCCATTAGTTATGAGTCTAGAAATATTAAAGAACGTGAGAGGAATTATGCCACACATGGTTTCGATCTTTCTTCCATAGTTCATGCATTGAATATGTGGAGGAATTATCTCATGGGAAAATGATTTGAAGAAATGGCAGAGCATAGTGGTCTGAAATATCTTTTTGACCAACCAACTTTGAATTCCAGGAAGACAAGATGGATGGAAATTTTAAGTGAGTATGAATTTGACATCAAGCATATCAAAGGATAAGAAAATAAAGTTGTTGATGTACTCAACAGAAGAGAAGATCTCATGCATGCTACAGCCATTAGTATGCATCAGTCATAATTAAAGAGAATAATTTTAAATGTCATTGTTATATACCAACATTACCTATAGGTAAAATAAAGTTTACAACATAAAAACATACAACGGAAAAATAAGGAGTATGCGATGAAGGAACATGGATTACTTATGAATAAAACATCATTTATGTTACTTGTTCTGAAGAACTTAGGAATTTGGTATTAAAATAAATGCATAATGTGCCATATGTCGGACATTCTGGTTACCTGAAAACAATTTTAACAATAAGAAGCTAATTATTTTGGCCTGGAATGAAGAAGGATGTTGTTGATTGCATTGTCAGATGTATGAAATGTTAGAGAGTGAAAGATGAGCATAGACACCCAGTGGGTTTGCTACAACCATTTCCAATTCCAGAGAATAAATGGGAAGTGGTAACCATTTATTTTATCACTAAGTTTCCTAGGAAAACAATGCAACATGATTCAATAATGGTAGTGGTTGATAAATTGACAAAGAATGTTCATTTTTTTCCTATAAAAATGACTTATACCGAAACTAATTTTGCATAAATTTACATGAAGAAAAATGCTAGGTTGCATGGAATATGTAATACCCTAGGTTGATTTCCAATGTAAATATACTTTTTTTATATAGGTTGGTGAGAAAAAATATTATAGGACAAAGTACCTATGTGATTATTAGGCTAGAGAGCCTAGATGCCAAAACACCAGTGAGCCTATTTTTGTAATATGTATTTGCATTCATATTATTAATAAAATCAATCACTGTTGCAGACCAACCAGAAAAAAGAGTATGGGGGGATAAACTCCACTAGAAAGGGAAAGGGGGGATAATATTATAAGGTTAAGGGTCTAATAAATGGGTTGATCTAAGGAGGATTAATCCCAAGGGAATATTATATTCATTAAAAGTATAAAGTATGGGATATTAATTATCCTAAGTTCCTAAGGGGAAACATATAATCTATATGGGGGTCCATGTGTGGGGCCCAAGTTATTTCCCAACATGACAAGTGTCAAGTTGGGAACATGCACATAAATTTGGGGGAATATAGTTCATTTTCTCATTCATTCCTTCATTCCTTCATTCCATCATCTGTACTTTGGATCTGTACCTTGCTACAAAGAATCCTTGGAGCGTTATCTGTGGAAGATGGGACTAAATAAGTGGGTTGTTAGGTCCATGTAGTATTGAAGAAGAGGGTTTTCATTCCCGTGAGGACTAAAAAAGAAAGTTTTGAGGCTCGTGACCATTCTCTCCAGGTGAGAGAATTGTTGGGGAATTGTATTCCCAAGGTGCCAAGTTGTAGCTACAGGGCTCTAAGACTTCTTGTTCGTCTAGTTGTTGAAGCTCCGAAAGGGAAGTGGCACATCTAAAGGAATGTTGAGTGAAGAAGGGCCACACTTCCTGCGGTGGGAAAAGAATGTGGGGAATGAGAGATTGTAGGTTGTCTTCCATAGTTGGCACCTTAGTATCAACATTTGGTTGTAGACAGACCTTATTATGGCTTAGGATTCCTTTTCCTAATAGAATTTTATTCCCAACTCAGGGGTGGCCCACTTCCAAGAGTTATCAGAAGTGTGGTCTAAGGATGGGAGGAACGTGGAAGGCCTTCACGCAATTGGTGTTTTATTCTTAAGAAAAGTGTCTCTCATGTGCTTGTTTTAATTATTTTGGTATGAATTATGATGTTTTTGTTATGGAATCTTTGTTATAATTATGTTTATGAAATAAGAGTATGGAATTTTCACATGGAATTTCGCAACTTGGGGCTTGGGATGTTACAAAGTGGTATCAGAGCTCCAGTTTCAACACTAAGCCTACATGGGATGAGTTAATAGAGTGATGAAGATGAAAATTACAGAAAATCAATTTCTAGATTATGTATGCAATATGTTTAAAGATCGTATTCTTGTGAAATTGAAAGAATTTCATGGGGGAATTTGAAATATTCGAACCTAGGAATGAGAGACAATCATTTTCAGTCTTTAATTGGGAAAATTTGGGCCTGAAATTGACTGAATTTCAATATTGCAGAGCACCATGGTGAAATTAGGAGAAATTGGGAAAAATCCCCAATTTCCACAACAGAATTCATGAGGAATTTGATGTACAAGAGTCGAATTACAGGTGTTGGAGTTGTATTTATTATTAAAGGGCATGAAATTGGCCATATGAATCTTAATAATAGAGTTTAATGGAAACACGAAATAAATTATGAATTTGGGCATATTTGGAAATTTCGAAGAAATCGACAAAATTGGGAAATTTCATGTATGCTAACATCATCATGATGTGGACGTGACGTATTGGATGATGTGGCAGAGTGGTAACATGTATTTCCATAGTGGCAGGTACACAGTGGCAGATTTGGCATATGATTTGGTGCCACGGAGGTGACGCCTTCCTACCTGGAGGAATCCCGAGTTCAAGACACCCATCAACCCCACGTTAATTGTGGGGGGTCCTAGGTGGTTATGTTAACCAAAGGAGGGGGGGTGAAATGCATGGATTCATGAGACATCACCCTGTTTTTAACCGTGGTCAATATTTGTGGCCCCTCCCCCCTCTATTAATGGTCGAGAGGTCGGGGGGCCCCACAATGCAACATAGATCATTGATCACTGTCAATGCCCTACGATCCTCAGACATCCAATTAAAATGATGTGAAATTTTTCATGTGCATGGGGAATGGGTGTGGGATGGGACCTTCCCATCCCCACAACTCAATGAAAATGTGCCACATGGAAGTTAAGGATTGGTGGGGCCCGAAACATATAACATGTGTGCCTATAGAGATAAGGTGAAAGAAGAAGAAGGTGGAGGCCAACAAGGAGGTGTCTAGGGAATTGATATGGCACCAAATTAAGGTGACAGGTGGAATTAGGGGCCACGTCAGCGTTCCAGTCATCATAAGATAATCAATTTTGAATTTAATAGTGAAAAATTTCCAGAAAATGTGTATTTTTCTAGGTGTTCAACTTGCGGGCCATTTTCAGAGGACTAAACAGTGTTTTCAGCTACTCGAAAACCATGACAGTAGAATTTACTTATCAAGACACATGGTTTCTTTTCAACACAAATGAAATAGCTCAAAGAGTGTTTTCTAATGGTGCAAATCATTCGTCAAACAGGGCTAGTATGAGGAAGTTACAAGCCAAATAGTGCAAGGTAAATTTGGAGACCCAGTTAACTTCCGAGGGCCATAACTTCCTACTCTGGAATCCAATTGGGGCACATGAGTAGTCTACAGAAATATATTGAGACATATAAGAAAAAAATGGATTCAAAATAGAAATATGGGCACAGAAAAATGCACAGGAGGATGAATAAGGCACCTGTAGCATTCAGTGCTAAAAATATAATTTTCCCTTAAACTTTAGGAGGTTGTATTTGGCATCCTGGAGTCAAGATGAAGGTAAAACTTGGAAATAATGATAAACATATGATCATGAAGGAAAATAGTTGATATCCTATCAAAACTCGATAGGATCAAGTGTAAATATGCATGGACAAGTTAAAAATTGCACCTAGTTAAAGGGTGTGTAGAAGTAGAAACTAGGTAATGGTCAAATCATGATAACTTTTTACTCGAAACTCAGAATCGAGAAAGAGAGAATTAATTGGAAATTTTTGGGCTGGATGAATCTATTCATACTCCCAGAAGTCACATGAATTCAAAAATAAGATTGTCGATGATAAAAGGGAAAAATTGTGCATATGTTACCAAAATTGTATATTATGGTTTTAGCTAACAAATGTTGATGTATATATGTTTTCATATGTTATGATTATAATTAAAATAGATCAAGTGGTAGATATGTCTGTAGATAAGAGGAGCAAGGCATGGAAAGTTCTTCAATATGTACATCGATTGCTTGAGGAAGCTACTAGCTGAAGACATCTAGACTTGATGTGCAATGAGGAAGAATTCTAATGAAACTCTAATCTGGAAAATAAATTCCCACTGAAAAATATGTATATAAATTGTATATACTAAGTAAGAAATCATATCTACAATTCATGCTAATACATGTACAATGGGTACAAATGGATATTCCAAGCATAGGTTCATGAAAGGTGGGTTAAATAGTGGGTAAAAGGATTTGAAGTCTGGTATCAAGATTGAGCAGAGACATTCAAGGAAAGAGTGCTATGTCAAGGATACCCCTCATGATGACAAAAATCCAAGGATGAATAATGTTGAGATATCAATTACAGTGCATCCATAAAGGCTTTAGGATCCAAAAAGATAAAAAAATTATGTGTAAAGGAAATCACTACAAGAAATTCACTTATGCTAATTATAGTGGAATCATGGTGCAAAAGCAAAGCATGTATTGGATGAAGTAATGAAATTACATTCACCCTAAAGGATTCCAATGTAAAAATAAAGAAATACATTGTGGTTATATATATTATAAAAGGATTAATTATCATAATGATAGTATTATGATAAAGAAAGACACAATGTATCTATGGAGATGAGGTGTGTTATCTCCAGGGACCAAGTATGTAGTTCTTCAACTATATCTCCATTATTCTTGTTAGAGTAGTGAAGTGGAAGCGTGGTATAAATGTTATAACTTCAAAGGTGAAAAAATGAAGGTTCTTGTAAGATAAAGAGTGCCAACACATGAATAAAGTGATGCCTTCTGTGAATAGTGATGCTAGAAGTGTGAAACCATAATTTTGGGGAAGGCATTACATAAATTTAAGTTCATTCTATAATTGGACCAAGTCCATGAGTAGTTGGAGATAGGAGAATATGGTACCACTAGATGGATTCCTAATTATTTGAGGTCTATGGAAACACATAAGGAACCGTGACAATAGTAAAAGGAATATTGTTTCAATGCATATAGAGAGAATGATGGTACTTTCTAAAGGTGTTTAGTGCATTCCCAAGATAGATTGTGATGTCAATCCAAAATGATTCAAGCATGGAGATTATTTTATAAAGGAAATTAATAAGGAACCATAAAGAAGAAAATGGTTCTATGTTGACTTGGTATGTATAAGAGAGGGTGGATGAAAGAACCCATCTCAAGTGGAAAAGAGTTGTTGGTTATATTCCAGGAGATTGGAAGTATCACTAGAATTTATGAGGGAAATTAAAAGTAGTGTTAATTACTTCCAATTAATATTTATGAAGTTGCAAGAGAACACTTTTGGGTAGCATTGCAACATGATTTAAACTGACTATTCAAGTCAAGTTTGAGGCTAAGTCGTTAATAGAAGAAAGTGGAATGGTGCAAGAAACCACAAGAGTTGAAGTGTTCAGAGAGGGAAAGTCAAAATCAATTTTGTTTGATAAAGTAAATGGATGTTGAAGATATAAGGTCAGTAAGAGAGCATGGTTGGATATGTAATTTATTCATGTATGTATTGGGTCAAATGGATCGAGGAAATAGATGAATGCTGAAGATTAATATCATCATAGTACAGGGCTGAAAATTGTAAAGTGACCAGGATTGGTTGGGTTGGAAAAGTGCTCAGGACAGAATCAATCATGTGCAATGATTTCATCAAACTTACAAAAGGGTACAATAAATTCAGTGGGACTAGAGGACATTTAGGAACAACAAGGAGAATGTTACATGAAGAAACAGGTTGATGAAATTGATGTAGAAACAATTATGTATGGCTTGTTGGATAGCCATACATAGCACAGGAAATTGGAATGCAAATGCATTTATGGGCATGCTAAGGATGCATTCTTAGTGTATATAAATGTGTATTAATGAATGCATATTTTGTTTATATATATATATATATAT